>JARBJD010000075.1:0-276265 GCA_033064195.1 Blattamonas nauphoetae
GGAATCCTCCAAAGATCCACATCGAATCAATGTTTGACTTCATATCTGCTGACAAACTGAAGAGCTCATGCATTGTCAGAAAGAATGTGAACTTTGGTTGTCGATTCTCCAGTAACAAGTCCATCATTGTCATTCTATTTTGAAGTCCTTCGTTCACCAAGTATTCTGCGACAGTCATCAAGGAGAATAATCGTTTGGAGATTCTTCACTGAGAAATCGTCAATGTGAAGTGAGTCAAAGAGATCCTCTCTGCATTCATCAGTAATTCTGTCTTGCCATTGGTTGTCTATGATCTCTTCATAAGCAGCTTTTGATTGAGACAATTCTAATAGAAACGGAAGTGCTTCATCATATTTCACTTTCACATAAGGAACATTCAGAATTGGTTTGAATTTATCGAATGTAGGATCGATGTTCTTATCAGTGACAAAGACAAACAGATGGAATAGTTCGTTTCTGACTTGAACATTTTGGAGCTTGGCAACCTCTCGAAGAGCATTGAATGTCTTTCCACTTCCTCTGTTTCCAACGAGGACATTAACACTATTGCGATTGAAATTTAAGTCTGGATGTATTTTGTGATTGAACTTCATGAGAAACATTCCTATTTGATGCTTCACTTATTTTTGCATTCACATACGCTTAATGACATATTTGATCTTTGCATTTATGATTTATCTCTAATTAAAATATAGTTTTGGATTTTGTATTTTGTATGAAATACACAGATGTCGCAAAGATAGTGTACCAAAACAGCGAGAAAAGCACAACCAAAGAAACCGAAATTGAGCTATTCACAAGATACTCAGCAAGAAAAATCCGTTATGCTGATTATCTCGCACGAAATTCAATTCTGCACTCAGTAGTGTTCCATCAGCATTAGAATACATTGAACGAACTGGACAAAATTGGACTGTTCAAATGGAAAAACACGGAAAGTACCTGATGTGATGATTTATGACAAAGAAAGTGGTGATCTGATTGCAGCCAGAATGGGTTCATGTTGGCACCATACAACAGTCGACCTGTCGTCGAGACTTACTATTCAATGAATCCAACACCAGATATGCGTAGACAACAACCATATTCATCATTTCGTCAAGATCATGGGAGAAGAATCAAAGCTGCACACAACAATTTCCTCAAGACTGGAACATACGATTTGCCAGGAAACTATCATGAAGTGAGCTATGGAGACATGCAAAACAACGATCACAACAACCATATGCAATAATGAAGAAAGCGGTTGGTGACCATGACAAATGTTCTGAAGGTGTATCGTGCCAGTAAAGATCATCCAGTTGACGTTAGCAATGGAATCTTGGACAACATGGTTTTCAATTCAATTCAGTCTAAAATAGCATCAAAGATGTGGGACAAATGGCTTGAAGACAATGTTCAAAACTTCATAAGCACAAATGAAGAATGTCAGAGAGTCAAGAACAGAAAAGATTTCAAAGAATTGGTAAATCCACAATTTCTTGATATTACGACAACAAATCAACATATTTGGGTGAATTCCTTGTCAATACAATGTTGAAATATCAACAATTCTGAATCAATTGACAAATGAAGCATATCGAACAAGAGATGCAGGACAATATCAACAAGTCTATATGCCTGAATACGCTCGATTCGCACACTTGGAGAAAGATATGAGTGATTAAAAACATAAATATATATTTTTTATTTTTATAGAAAGTGATGCAGCCAATTCTAAGTTGTCAATTTACAAAACACACAAGTTCTTCTTCAGTTCCAACGTCAATCACCAACAATGTCATCATCGACAATAAAGGATCAACTTCTGGGAGATCAAAGCTGGAAGATCGAAATGAACAAGGAGTAAATGTTGAAATGAACAATGAATCAGGTCTTTATGATCCTCCACCATTGGAGATCTATCCGTCAGCACCACTTCAGTGTCGTTCAATACCACTTCGAGAATACACTTCGAATATAGCAGCATTCAAAGATCAACTACTGTTAGTATACAAGAATGCTTTTGCATGTGAAAAGAAACTACTGAATAATCTCATTGAACCATCGAAGAAATTGATCACAAACCAAAGTGATTTATGTGCACTGATTGCTACATTGACTGGAATCAATGATGTTGTGATTGAACTGGATGACCTGTCTGACAAGTGTCTCTGTCTGAATAAACTTCCAATCTTTCGAACCATTTTCAAGATCCTCGTTGGTGGAAAAGACATGAGCATAGCCTTCAATGAAGCTTACAATACCATCCTCAATTATGGAATTTCACTCACGAAAGCAATACCGAGATAAATATTTCATGAATTGTATTTTTTATTTTTACATAAATGGCACCAGGAAGTTTCAACAAACTCAAAAATATCGGCAAACAATTCTTTCAATTCATCAAACCTCTAGCTCCAACGTTGCTTCAAGTCGGTGGTGGCTTGCTCTCACAAACGAACAACAAGTTTGGACAAACTGCTGGAGGAATCCTCAGTGGCTTAGGCGGAATGATGGATGTATATCAGCAAAACAAAGCAATGAATCAGTCACAAAAGCCACAACGACAGGACATCTCAGATCAAAGATTACAAATGATTGAGTATGAACCGCCAAGAAACGCTCGCTATTCCAATGATGACATGCCACAATCGTCAAATTCCAAAATTCAATTCAAAGGTTTATAAATAAATGTAAATCTAGTTTTTTTATTTTTACAGAAATGGCACCAGGGTGGTTATCAAAATTGGCTGGAGTCGGCAAAACCATTCTCAGAATTGGAGCACCATTTCTGAATCTCATTCCCTTCGTTGGACCAGTGATTTCCAAGATTGCACAGACAGGGAGTGGAGATGATCCCAGATGTGAAATCGGATCAGCAAATCCATGCAGAAAAGATGGCACAATATGAGCAAGCAATCAATGAAGGAAACAACGCACTAGCGAATCAGCTCAGAGGTGAAATACTACGATTGGAAGAAAACTGAAACCTACAGTGAGGAAACCAAAAAGAAAAAGTAAATGAAAGTAACAATTATGTTTTTTATTTTGATAAAATGAACTCACACATTACACATCTGACAAACAAAAGACATGGAGCCTCAACATTGACTGGAAATACCACAGGATCAATAAAGTACACCAGAGATGATATTGGTCAAATACAACAACAACTGATGTCTGAACATCACGTTAATTTCCTCTTAAATGATGGAGCACACAGTACTTCTATTCAAGAATTGAAACCATCAGAGAATTCACGCTTCTACAAAGGACAGGAAATAATCATTCCATTGACTGGTAATCAAGATATTTGTCAAATCGATGATTCATTCATTACATTCACAATAACAACAACTTTGAAAGTCAACAATTGGGACATTACCCCAGACAAAGTTGGATCTTACTCGAATGAGAGGATATTTATGTTCGTTGGACTGAAGCATTCGGCATCAATCTTTAGTAGATTCACTGTTCTTCACAACAATCAAAGAATCATTAGCACTGCAAACAATGACGTTTCAATGGAGTCTCACATCTACAATATGATCAAACCAAAGAGCCAATTGGAGAATCGTAAGCATGCACATACGCCATGGCAAAATGCTTGGAATCATGATGAATCTGTTGCTGGTGTCTATATTCCATTGTCAGATTTCACATCGGTGTCACAAGCTGGCCATTTCACTGATACAATTAAGGTGCCGATTCGTGTGTCAATAAACCTTGAAGATCTTCTCATTTTCTCTGGAATGACTGACTATCCAAAATGTCTCTTTGGAGATCTGAAATTGAGTGTATACATCAATGAAGATGCGTTCGTTTGTTGTCCTGTGAATCCTGAACTCACTTTGAATAATACACTTTCGACCTACATTGGTTCAACAAAACCACCAATTCATCATGCAATCGCCGATTGTCAACAGCATCGTCCATGGTTTTTCCACTCTCTTCTTGCGAACTGCACCAAGAATTTTGTTCAGATTGGCCAATCATTCAGGATATCAGCAGTGACTCAAGACATTTACTATAGCTCAGCCGGAACAGTTACAAAAGAACCAGAATTTGTGGATCAGTACATATCATTGAACATTATTGATTATCAAATTGATGATGTATATTGCATGAGTGCTGGATACAAAATGAAAGAAATTGCGAAAGAGAGTCTGAAGAAAATGTATCAGGATCGTCCTGGAACAATACCAGCTGAAAAGATTTCATTCTATCCATTTCAGAAGACACCAACGGCAACAGGAATTGATTGTACTCAACAGATGGTTCTCGTCAATGCCAAGGACATCATGCTTCTCTTTCGTCACTACGACAATGAAGTCACTTGTTTCCACAATCCAATGCAGAAAGATCTTCGTGTGCATCTACTCAATAAATACTATCCAGAAAACTGGACATCAACAATTGGAGCTCGCTTTTATCAGTTCGCATTATCGACGCTCAATCTTGATTCTTACCTCACTGTTCCAGATGATTTGGAGCGATCATTGACGGATTCACTAGTTGAAGAACATCTTGAAGGTGGTAGAACATATCCAAATGAAACGATGGCAAGAGTACGACCGATTCATGACAATACTGACTTCCTCTTATGCTTTTCAGCACAGAGAAGCGGATGTCCAACGAACTGCA
Organism: Blattamonas nauphoetae; assembly: GCA_033064195.1. Taxonomy (NCBI): domain Eukaryota; phylum Preaxostyla; order Oxymonadida; genus Blattamonas; species Blattamonas nauphoetae. Next base: position 4,627 of record JARBJD010000075.1, read on the forward strand.
ATGATTCCATCAGTTCCAGAGGTCAGAATGTTCCAGTCACTTTGAGGTCAAGTCCGATTTACCAAGGTTTAATTGATACATACTACAACGTTCTCGATCCAAGTCAAAAGGGTGGAGATATGACAACATTTACTCATCCTCCAGCACCGATTCTAGCAACCACTGCAACAACATGGTGGGTCTTACGATTCGTTAATGACGAACCTAAAGTTGAGTACTATCCAAATCACACACTGAAAGCATTGCACAAGGAACTCGGAATACCGAAATCATAAAACAGTAAAAGAAAATAATGATATTGTATTTTTTATTGTTCTATAAATGAGAAGTATCAGAGCAAATCAATCCAAACCAACATCGACATTAATTGAACAAATTGAAGTCCAATCATACATGCCAAAACAATGGGATTCAGAACCTCACGTGTATTCAATTCAAGAAGTACATCCAACAAATCCTCCAATGCCGTGCAGAATCACTGATGAGATTGAAGTGCCATTATGCTATGACGGTCATGATGTGACTGAGTTTTCGAAGAGCCATTTGCGAATAGATCTAACTGTGACAGTTCCATATTCGAAACCAACAACTGCTTGTGGGAAATATGTTGGAATGTATGGAATGTTCTACGGATATAAATCATCATCAGATGCAATTCGAGACATGAGACTCGTCGACAGTCAAGGAAACATCATTGACAATTCACTTCAGAATAATCACATCCACGAATCATTTCTGTATCACACTTTCAAGTCACATGAAGAGAAAAACAATATGAAGCATTGCTACAGTCTTTGGGAAAATGTTCAGAGAATGGATCCAAGTGTGTGTGGATACTATCATTGTCCAGTCGATGCAGCTTCTTCTAACATCACATTTACAATTCCGCTGGTCATTCCATTTGTGAATCTCCTGCCATTAAGTACTTTCGATCAGTATCCAAATTCCATCTTTGGAAATCTCCGATTGAGATTTCATTTGACAACAGATTCACTTGTGTATTGTCCAATCAGAGTTTCTACCATCGTTAGGAAAACACTTGAAAACAGTATCGATCAAAATCCAAGTCTTTCGATATCATCAATGTCAAATCAATCCCAAACAGAATTAATGTACGATGGAGACTTCTCGACATTGACACAGGAGTTTACACAAATCGGGAATCCAGTTCTTCAACCTCAACATTTACAACATTCATCGTCAGGTAGTGTCAAATATATCGCTACATCGCCAACCACTTCCACTGTTCTTTCCTCATCGGTTGATAAAGTCACTTCGATTTGCTACGGATATCAAATGACAGACTCAACAAAACAATCCCTCTTCAACACTTATTCCAAGACTCTTTATGTTCTGAAAGCTGAAAGAATTGACACACAGTCATTTCAATCAAAAGCAAATGCGATGGGAGTGAGATCAAACATTAGTATCAAACTCAACAATCTTATGAACCTGATGTGCTTATTCCCAGAACGACCTAATGAGTGTACAGTCTTCAGAAATCCTCAATACGTTGGTCAATTCGAAATGCTTGGATCCAACTTTCCCAATTTCCCAATGTCAACAATCTCACCAGAGTTCTATCAAATGATGATGGTGAATGGAGATTTCATTGGTTGTTCAGCAACAGAAGAGTTTGAGAATTCAATTTGTTCCACTCGAGTATTTCATGACAGAGGAGCTGACTACAAGAGAAAAAGACCAGTCACAGATGCAACTTGTTTCACATTTATGGTTCCAACAGATCGAAGTGAAATCGCTGGTGGTGAAGAAGGAATCTCGACAGCAGAATCAGTCAATATTGTCTATAGAGGAACACCAATCAAACAAGGTGAACTCGATCCATATTTCACATCAACTCCAGAAGGTCCTCCTCCACCAATTCTAGCGTTACATCAGGCAACATACTGGTTGTTCTGGATCGAAAATGGACAACCACGAGTGCGATACGTCATTGATCGTCGACTCCAAGAAGCATTCGAAGAAGTGAAGAGAGGATATTAATGATTAAACAGTTTTGATTTTTTTATTTTTGCTAAAAACAGCAATGGTCAAACGATATTTCTCAATTCAGAATTCTCACACTGCTCAACTTCCACATGACTTTACCAATTCAAGAAAACAAAAATACGTTCACTTTCTTGACTGCAAACTCATCCATGTGAAGGAAGAGATTGGTGAGACTTCTACGGTTATTTCAAAAGATATTCCTCAGAATTACACCATTCACGCTGATTGGATCCAGACAGATGCTCACAATGATTCATATGTTGCTTTCTGTAACGAACAGATTGCGAAGCGAAAGAAGTGGGAACTGAGTACTCGACAATCAATAGTGAAGATCTGGTTCAAAGACAGTTCTGGTGAATCAATCGAGATGGAAACATCAGAGACAATCAATGGAAAAATAATCAAAGAGTATTATGAATTTCTGGTTGATCTGATGTTGGAATATTGAATGGTGTTAGCATATTTTTGTTTTTGTTCATTGAAGATGGCAAAAATAACCGAAGAGAAGAGCCTTCCCACGTTCGTACGAGCTTCCTATAGACACCCCGATACTCCTTTGGGGATCGTTCTATCGCGATCCTTCTCAATGACTGCTGCTGGCGAAGTCCTTGAAGGGTTAAGTCTTGGGTGGGCATGATTTACGGGCACATCTAAGTGCTGCCAACATGAACCCCGGGGACAATCTTTCGATCATCCGTCTCCAATCCAACCTCCAAATCGTTCTACGCATCAGTCACCAGGGCACCATTTTGCCTGAGTATCTTGGAACATTACGTCGAGGGCTCAATACTTGAACTTGGCCAGTACCTCCTCTTCATATACAAATTAAAAAATCAGAAAGTTAAAAAAGTTTAACGTTTATTTTTGGATCACCCATATCTCAGGAACTACTGCTCAGATCACTCTGAAAACATCAGAAATGAACTCAGCAGATCGGGATTGACCTTGGAAGAGGTTTGTGTGGTCGAAGCTCAAAATTGGATTTTTCAAACTTTGGATCTCCTCTTCATATACAAATTAAAAAAATCGAAAAAAAATAAATCAGCGTTAATTTTGAGATCACCCATAACTTCGGAAATACTTCTCAGATCACACGAAACACGTCGTATCTAAACTCGTCAGACCGATATTAACGTTGTCAGAACAATTTTGGATGGTCTCAAAAATTAAGGTTAATTTTAAAAAATCAATTTTTTATTTCCTTTTATAGTGATGAAAAAAGTGAAAAAATCATTTTTGACCAAAACAATCCATGGATGCCGTAGATGCATGGGGAGGTAGTGCACGTCATTCTGGTGCATTCTGAGCGTTCCCCTGCGCCGTGGACTTTGTGGACTTGTGGACCTTCGCGAAGCTTAGGCTCTTTAGAGCCGATGTGGACCTCCAAAAATAAAAAACCAATTTGATTTCGCGATCCACCTGGGCCACCTGGTCCAGTCAATTGGATTGATGTACAACATCGACATGATCGTGCCGATTGATTTGACCCTGAATCGTCTGCAATCCATTTTTGGAGCTCATTTTATCAAAATAAAGTAAGAATCAGGTCCAAAATTCATCAAAATCGAAGTGTCAGGAAATGTATGTTTTTGAGGTCAAAAGTGATTTATTCCGTGTTATTGGCGATCTAGATAGGTATCGATTTCCGTCTTCTATACTACTTTGGAGGGAAAGAGATTGTCCAAGTTGGCGTGCTGTGAACTATGTTGTGCAACGCATCAAGAAAACTGGATCAACGAAAGATCTTCCTCGACGAGGTCGAACACCCTCTCAGTCAACACAAGCGGTTGTCGATCTCGTCGAGGCAGAAATTGCAGAGAATCCCACCGACTCAATTCGTGTCAGAGCGAAAAGATTACTCCGCAAGAAGTCAACACTTGGTAATATCATTCACAAACTCGGATCTAGGCCATTCATGCTTCGTAGATGCGTTCTCCTCTTCGAAGAGGATTATGCTCAGCGCCTCCAATTTTCCAACTGGCTTTTACGAAAGGAGAAAGAAGTGCCTTCTTTTCTTGACAACTGCTGGTTTTCCGACGAATCGACTTTTTCGCTCGACAGAATGATCAATTGACACAATGCTTACTATTGGTCACGTGCGAATCCTCATCACCATGTTGAGGTGCCGCACACAAAAACTGGAGTCAATGTGTGGGCAGTGTTCTCATCAATCGGAGTAATCGGCCCAGTGTTTAACGATGGTATACTTGATGGAACCAAATCTCGCAGTATTCTGCAAGATCATTTGAAGATGATTAATAGTGGTGTCACAAAAGCGCAGAAACTCATTCAACCGCAATGAATAGAGATTTTCCCAGAATCTGATGGACATTGTCCAACTAAGCAAAAAAATTAATTTTACAAAAAAATCCGCCTAGTCATTGAGAAAACCGCCTTGTTCTTGAAAAGTGTCACTTGTCTCAATTCATTTTGGCAATATCTCAATAAACAGTGAATCAATTGGCATGAAATTTTTGCCAGATACTTTTTTGATGATCCGAACATTTAAGAAAAAGATCGGCACAAAATTATGGGCATCTGGAAAAAAGTCGAAAAACCCATTTTTTCTCGAAAACACTCACAGAGGCAAACTTTTTCTACTTTTTTCGTAAATATCGATTTTTGAGGTAATTACGAGTAGAATGCCCCTTATTTGGTTGAAAACGGATGATTTGTTGTGGAGATTTGACGTTGCGAAGTTTCGGGTTTTAACGTGCATTGTGCTGTCTGAGGCTACAGGGCCCAATAATGGGTCTTTATCTCCAAAATGTTTTAAGAATTATTTACTCACCAAAACAACATTTCTCAGAAAAAATCTGGATTTATGGCGTTTTAATGAATTTCCGCGCTTTTGTGACAGCACTCTCACTTCTTTTCAGCAATCCAGGATCATCCCAATCGCAATCGGATGTGGTTTCAGCAGGATGGTGCTCCAATACACACCTCGCAGCCCAGATCTCACACCACTGGATATCTTCTTCTGTGGCTATATCGGTGAGATAGTCTTCAAACGTGATCCAAAAACTGTTGAATCATTGAAGGAATACATCACTGAAGCGATGACCAACATCCCAGAGCAGATCCTTCAAAATGAGCTTCGTTCGGTTTCAAATAGATGCGCAGATTGCATTCGTAGGAAAGAAACAACGTAGAATTCTGAAACTCACCTCATTTCTCAATTATTACATACACACTCATTTTCTTGAAATTTGAAAAAAAACAGACATAGTGGGAATGGAATTGACTTTCCTTCCTGGACACCCTCTGTCTGCGGTTTTCACCAGTCACCGTTTGTTTTCATTTCACAATTCATTTCATCATCTGAAATCTCGGGGACGATGTGAGTCATCGATTAAAAGAAGTCTGACCAAAATCAGTCAGGAATTTGTCGAGATCTGCACCGTTCTGTCGTCCAAAACAGTGACAAAAAAGTCAATGGTCTGATTTCACTACTATCAAACACATCACGTCTCAAATACGTTCTAGAATTTTATAATCGATTATACGATGTGAACTTTTCTATAAAAACTACTTCCGGAATGTTTGGATTCCGCAGCCCATATCAATTTTTCTTGTATCGCACACAAATAACCAAAAAGGTATGTCCGTCCAGCTCCTTACTCTTTCGGTCATTTTTGATCCTCTTTCAGTATTTTAACACCTTAAGTCGGAAGTTGATACCTTTTGGTGTCTTTCAGTTCTTTCACACACTTTTCCTCATATCAGTGCTTTATTTCATCTGTCGTCCTCTTCATCACGGTACCATACAACATCAATGTGGACACCATTCTGGTTTTTCTCGATAAACTCAGCTTCAACACTCTCTTCTTTTTTGTGACCTTCATCTCAATTTGATCATCCAGTCTTTGTCGAGCGAGGAAAACCAATGGCTCGATACACAGATCTAGTGCATGTGTTAGGATTAGGAAGAAGCATTTCTGCATCTGGTATCGGGTTGTGAGAAGAGGATGAGAGTGGATGTGTTGGGAAACGGAGCGAGCTACACCGAAGCACAGCCGTGTCGAACAATCTGTGCTGTAGAAGCCCTCCTCCAAGTGTCCCCACATCGGAATCGGATTATGGTTGGGACGGGCGTTCAGCGAGACAGTTGCATCATTTCCATAACTCTCCAATTTCGTTCTGTCACCTCCACACCGATTCAATTTCGTTCTGTCTTCCCCAATCCCAGCCCATACACCTGCTGTGTACCGTAACTGATCATCTTCTGAGTGAATAATTGTTTTTAGAGATAAATCGTAAAATTCAAGATCACCAGACTTGTTTCATCATTATTCTCTCCAAAACTGAAACAGAAAAATGAAGTAAACGTGAAGTGAGTTGGCTATTCAACAATTGATTCTGATGAGCCAACACCACTATAAGCTTTTGATTGATCTGCCTCATACGTTGGTACGAGAGATCTGTGTCCAACGATCCCGAAGAAAATTGTGGCAGCTTGAGGACGAGAAAAGATATTCATGTAACAAAAATATGGAAAAACACACCTTTGACAACCAGTTGAATGATGGTCATTACATTAAAGAAGGTCAGTGCACCATTCTTTACTTGGTTGACGCCTTCAAGAGAAGGGTGAGAAATCGATGATACAAGGATGAAAAAAAGGCAAACCATTGATGATCATTCGAATAATATCAATGATAATGGTTACTCCAGCGAGCACAATGTATACCCATAGAGAATTGACATTAGAAGTGGCGATTGCGAACAGACCAACAAGAGAGGTCCAACCGTTTCGATCATCCAGCAGATAGAAACCATTGATTAAGGAGAACAACTGGATGATTCAGGTGTTGGTGAGTGTGAGTTTTCGATGTTGTGAAAGGAAGGAAGATGATGTTTTGTTTGATGCGTTCAAATTGTGTTTCTCGAGATAGATAGGAAAAATAATCAAACCAAAAGGACAAGAAGAGAGATCCAGAGGAGCTTGATCCACAGAGTTGCGCGTTTGAAGGTATCAAACATCGGTTTTGACTTGGAGAATCTTGTGGGCTTTGTTTTGTCACAATTCGGGTATCCACGGAGTATATCTGGTTTATCCTTGGAAATCCTCGATGAGGTTCAGATGATGTTATTAATAAGTTGAGAAGGAGGCTGAAAGAAGAGAAAATAGCTTTTCATTCATTCTTCAAGTGAAATGCAAAAAAAGATAACTCACTCAATCTCTTCTGAAACATCAACAGCAATTCCATCTTCCTCCCCAGCGATTTTTTCCTGTTGCTGCCGTTGATGAACCAAAGAATGCTGAATTGAGATGGCCCCGAGCTTTCCATGAAGGTGAAGCAGATCCGATAGAACATGCTGTTCATTCTCCGAGGAACCCGTTTGGTTCCATGAAACAAAGTCGTGAAGAGCCACGGGTGCGACCCTCCTCGCCAGTTTCAGATCGTTGTATGCGCGTTTATCTTCTTTGAATTCTTTGTCCACATCACCTCCAAAAGCATTTGGGTTCGCAGTGATAAGTAGTTTTAGCCAGGTCACGTGAGAGATATACCGGGGAAGAGAGGATTGGAGAGGTGTGATGACAGGTGCATTGTGTGTTGGCTGTTGTTCGAGTTTCATTGCCTTGAGGTGGCTTGGTCGAACTCTTTTGTGTTCTCGAATCGGTTTATCGGTGACTTCGTACACGAGACGGTCGGATGAGTCCCAACTCGCGTTTTGGATTGAGGTGGCGAGATATGCCATCAAAAAGATTTGAGCCTGTGGGCCAAGAGATGAAACAATGTCTGCAATAGTATCAACCTGTGCAATACTGCAGATTTCGGTGAGGATCGATGAAAACAGTTTAATTAAGTGGAGTTCTTCATCAAGAAGTGAGTTCTTTGAGTCTAGTTGATAGTAGATTGGTAATATCTGCTCAAGAACTGCGATGCATTGCTTGTGTGTTTTCCATTGGGGTGTTTTCACCATATCCTGGAAGATGGAGAGATTGTGTGTAGCATCCTTTAATGCATTTTTTTCTCTTCGTTTTTGGTCATCTTTTATAATTCGGCGAAGCCTTCTCTAATGACGGACGTGAATGAGGCACAAAGAGGAGATGATGTGAAAAAGAGTGAAAAGTCAGACCCTCTCCGTTTCACGATTCTCCAGTGAATGCTCACTCTCTGATTGTTCCAGTGGCGCATCCTCTGCCTTTGTACTTTCCTGTCGCTTTTGTTTCTTGATTGGGGACGAAGAATTCATTTCGTCGAGACCCACTTCAAAATTGTGGGAGGCATCAACACAACCAAACTCCATGAATCAGTCACCCATTCCACTCTTTTTCTCTCAGTTTCGACTGTTCATTCTGGAATTTCAAAGAAATTTGAATGACGAGACATCATCAAACCCAGAAACTCTCCTTCAATATCTCTCTCAACTAGAAACTCTCCAACAAACTACACTTCCTACAATGCATGACCTGACTTCTCACCTTGTGTCAATTTTACCATTTCTCTTTCAAACCCCTCCATTCGAACACAGAAATATTTGGGTTTCGCAACAAAATGACAAGATTCTGTTTTCCTTCTTGACCAGCAACCCTTTACTCATTGCACACTATCTAGATAATGGATTTGTTCACTCACTTTTACGTCGCATTTCTCATCCACCGACACCATATGCTCACAAAATGACGTTCTTATATATCCGCAAGCTTTATCAACTTTATCAAGGCAACGATGTTCCAAGGGGATCTGAATTCCTCGAATCACTCTTATTTCATGACTTGGAAGAACTGTCTATTGCATGTCTCTGTCACAGTTTCATTGATACTCGTGAAGAGAGCAACAAACTTCTTCACTTAGTCTTTTCTGTCAACCCGTCCAAACCGAAGGGTTTCTATTGGTGGAAATGATTCTTTCTCCAAGAACACAAAAGAGACCGAACCTGAGGATATTCTCATCGCAATTATGAGCTTCCATAGTGTACTCTGCACATGGCAATGTCTTACGATGCCACAGTCCTGGTTGAAGTACAGGTGGAAGCATTTTGTGCAAGTTGTTCTTATCTCTATGTTTGATCATTTTTCTTCGAGATTGTTGACGAATTCGGACTAGACAATGGAGAATCACGAGATACTTAGATCGCTCCAAAAAAAGTGATATATCAATCATCCAGAGCAATAATGTGCCACAATTACCAACAAATGATCATCATGTGAAACCAGCTCGATTGAGGAAAGAACATGGTCGTTTTCAATCGAAATGGGAGAAGAGATCAACAAATGCAAATGCGAGAAATGAAGACCATAATGCTTACTTGGATGACTTCTTCTTGCTCAGCTTCTTGACGTAGAAGTCGAGCTCGGGTCCCTCCAGGATGTATCCATCAGCGCGGCCAGTCTGACCTGGGCGAGATGAGATGCGAGCGTAGAGACGGCCCTGTTGGAATTGGTCTGCAAGACTCTGGTCAAGGGAGACACCCTTGTAGCGTTGCTCACGCTTCTGGAGAACACGGTGAGACACTTTCTCGACTTCTTCTTTCTTCTCCTCTTGTTTCTGGCCTTTCACGGCTTTAACTTGCTTTTGTTTTCCAATGGTGACACCGTAGTGCTTCTCGTACCATGAGGCAAATGGGGAAGAGTCAATTTCAACAATAGCTCCCTTAACGAGAGTTTTTGTTCTCACCAATTCCTGTCAAATGAGATGAAGAAAGGTTGATATGATGGATTGTTTGTGATGAAAGGAGTTGTTGAGGCACACGTTGTTGGATGCGTTGTAAACGACATTGATGATTCTGCATTTGTGGGTGGTAACTGCGATTTTGATGAGAATGAAAATGAACGATGAAGAACACAGAGAATTCATGATGAAATTGGATCATAACAACTAAAGAACTGAAACAAGAAGAATACCTTCGGTTCCCCATGAGAAGTTGCCGGATTCGAGACGGAGGGCACGATGTTTGATCATTCCTCCACGGCAACGCACTGGGTGGATACGGACACCTCCCAAGTGGGTCATGGCAGCTGGGCGGCCAATTTCGAAGTTACGCTTCTTTCTCCAGGCCTTTTGTTTGCCAGACGTGGCACGGCGCTTGTGAACTGAATCGCGAGTGATTCCTGAGCAAGACCAGAGCAGATTTTGAATAAAAAGTGTTTCAAATGGTGGATAAGCGAGAAAAACGAGGTAAGAAGCATAAAAAATCCTTCAGAAGGCTTAAAAAAAGCGTAAAAATACCCATTTCGTGGTGAGCCTATTTGGGCACTTCAATTTCTTCCCGACAGGTCAGAAATTATCATGGGAAGATCAGTCTTCTGAAAGTGAATTCGTGCTTGACAACAGACAGCTTTGAAAAAATTCTATCATTAACATAAATTTTCCAAACATGAGCAGATTGAATTAATGAAAATGGTGGAGTGTTTATGCAGGAAGAGTTTTTACTAGTGGAGTGCGATCCCAAACTCTGTGCTTTTTCATAACATTAATAAGTTGTTCCACAACAGTAGCAGCATCTCCGACAATAAGTCCTTCATCTCTCTTCCCTTTGAGGTCAGTCTCATCAAGAATCTCGACCGCGTTTCCAACAAAGCAGACTGGCTTGAGATGCTTGAAGCCCTCCATCAGTTGATGTTTTGCATCTCCGTTGACTTTGAGTGTCTTAGTCGACTGATCTCCTCCGATAAAGACAACAGCATCTGCCAACACAGACGGGCGTCCGCAGATTGAATCTGAAGCAGTTGTTGTTCCGCTGCTGGTGTGGATGGTGCCGACGCGAGGGGCGATGATGTCGGCAGTGATGTGCTCCTTTTTCAGGGCTTCTTCGACGGTCTTCAGAGAGTCGGCGCACGCTCCGTCAGACACAATCACATTCACGCGACGTCCAGCGATGGGGACGTCTCCGGACGAGTACAGACTGAGTGCAGGGTCGCCTTTGGTCAGCCCACAAACAGGATCAGGGACGGGATAGTTCTTTTGGCTGTCTGTCAGCTCTATCGAGAGGCTGGCTGCAACGGCAATGGCAAGGTCGGTGTCGACACGAGCGAGCAGATCAACCACTCGTTGTCGGATGTGTGTCTTCTGCACCTTCCCCAACTCGAACGAGAACCCGGATCGCATGTTCTCCTTCTCAAAGTCGGTCAGCGACAGGTAGTACAGACGGGGCTGAGAGAAGTGCTCGTCGAAGGACGGACTGTGATGGCGATTCTTCATTCCGGCGAGCATCATCGCGTGTGAATGGAACCCTCCGCCGTGTGGCTTGGGAGGGGTCTCTCTTGGCCAGTTCCCAGCCATGGAATTCGGCTCGTAGTTTGGCCCTTTCACAATGTTCATCTGGTGCATCCCGTCTCGTTGATGGTGGTGGACAGGGACGACTGGTCTGTTGATTGGAATTTCAGTGAAGTTCGGTCCTCCCAATCTGTGTCGCTGTGTGTCTGTGTATGAGAATGTCCTTCCCTGCAGAAGTGGGTCGTTGGAGAAGTCGACTCCGGGGACGATGTTGGCTGGGCAGAACGCGATTTGTTCGGTCTCCGCGAAGAAGTTGTCGGGATTCCTGTTCAGCGTCATCTTCCCCACAATCTCGACTGGAATGACAGATTCAGGGATCAGTTTGGTTGCATCGAGAATGTCAAAGCCGAGTCTGCGCTCATCTTCCTCCGTCACGATCTGCACACCAAACTCGAATTGTGGGAACAGTCCGGCTTCGATTGAGTCCCACAAGTCCTTCCGGTGGAAGTCGGGGTCTCTTCCAGTGATCAGCTGGGCCTCATCCCAGATGAGGGACGCTTTGCCTTGGACTGGCTTCCAGTGGAACTTGACATGGACCGCTTTGTCTTGGTCGTTGACCAGTTTGTATGTGTTCACGCTAAACCCTTCCATTGTTCGGTAGGAACGAGGAATTCCACGATCGCTCATCGCCCAGAACACGGTGTGGAGAGATTCTGGTTGGAGGGAGATGAAGTCCCAAAACGTGTCGTGTGCAGATTGGCCTTGTGGGACCTCGTTGTGTGGCTCTGGTTTGACTGCATGGACAAAGTCAGGGAACTTGATGGCGTCTTGGATGAAGAAGACGGGAATGCTGTTTCCGACGATGTCAAAGTTTCCTTCTTCGGTGTAGAATTTGGTGGCAAATCCTCTGACGTCTCGGACGGTATCGGGGGAGCCTCTGAAGCCTTGGACAGTTGAAAATCGGACAAAAACAGGAATTTTGTCACCAGGATTCTGGAGGAAGCTCAACTTTGTGACGTGTTTCATCGATTTGTAACATTCGAAGTATCCATGGGCACCTGAGCCTCGTGCATGTACTACTCGTTCTGGAATGCGCTCTCTGTCGAAAGCTGCCAATTTTTCAATCGCATGGAAATCTTCCATGAGGGCAGGTCCAGTTTCGCCAACTCTGAGTGTCTGTTGGTTGTTTGCGATCTTAACGCCATGTGACGTCGTCAAAGGTTGTCCAGCGTTTTCCACACGAAAGTGATCGAGTTGTTTACTCTTTTCAGTGGCTTGGACAGATGAGTTGGCAGATTTAGATGGTGGCACGTGAGAGATGAGATCGGAGTAATGAGGTTCTACAGCAGCCCCTCCGAGTAATGGAGCGATTGAATCATCAAGTGCAGTCTTTTTTGTCCCTGTGTTCATGTGTTTTGATGACCAAACGAAGACATGACGCGAGATCGTGTCAGTCGTGTCGTGGGGAACAGATGCATTGAATATGTAAGTTCATACAGATATCAACGACTTGAAATAGACATATAACTGGATACGTTTGAAATTTGATCAAAATACGGATATTCAGGTGATTGGATATGATCAGCCCAGCTTTTGATGAATTCAATGGAAAGATCTGTCAACAAGAGAAAAAAGGAAACCAGGGTGAAGTGAAATGTTACGAAGAACAAAATTAAGATTACGTGGTGCTTTCAACGTTTTTTACTTGATTGGAACGGATTTGTGAATGTTTCAGGTTTGATGTCGAGTACCCGTCCCGTTTGATTGATATACTGCCCCTCATCCTCATTGTTTGGGCCAGGCGATAGTGTGGATGGTGGGTGTCCTCCAGTGCTCTCTTCATCGACATCATCATCAACTGGTGGTGCATGGGACCGTCGGAGTGATGGGTCTTCAGACAGAGACGACGATGATTCATCGTCGTAATCGACTTCCTCCTTTTTCGGTTGTTGTTTTGGAGGCTTTTTGATTCGTTCTGCTCGTTTCTCTTCGCGCTCGGCTGTTTGTGCTCGGAAGCTCTCGTCCAGCTGTCTCTGTCGATCTCGCTCTTCCAACTTTCCTCGAACGATCTCCTCCTTCACTCGCTTCTTCCGACTTTCCATCAACCGACGATTCCAGAACTCCTCACTCTTCACTTTTGTGTATCCGCCGCTGTCCAGCCCATCATCCATCCCGAGTCCCGTCCCAAAAGTCCCGCCATATGCCCGTCTCTGCCCATCCCTTGTCCGATTCTTCATTCCCTCCAGATTCATCACACTGTTCATGCTCTGTCCAAGCTGGATTCCGTTTCCTTGGTCCACCACTCCCTGGATCCGCAGTGGAGATGCTCCGTAAGGCATTGTGCTCATTGTCTGGTACATCGGACCGACACTGGGCGAGTAGAGAGGGGACGATGCGGAGAAGTCGTCGGAGTGCTGGTTGGATGTGTCATCGTCGCCTGTGATGCCCAGCGAGGAGCGTGGTTGAGAGGGGCGTTTGGGACTGAGGCGGAGGGAGAGTGGTGATTGGTGCGTGCTGGGTGAGCCAAGTGGATTGGTTGAGATTCCGAGTTGGCTTTTGGCGACTGAAATTGTGTTGGCTTCGATGTCAGGCGAGACAACAATCTGCCCAGTGACCGCAAGGTCGTCGTTAATTGATTGGGCAGCGTGAGGAATGTCCCCACCGCTTCGGAGGGTGGCTCTGATTGCTTGGTGGCGAGCCCACGTCCCAAGGAACCGAGCAGGAGGCAGGTTGTCTTGGAGATATTGCTGGAAGTTGTCAATCCATTCCATGTAGCCGAGAATCCGTCGAAGTTCGATTTCCTCTGAGAACAGGACACGAAGTTTTTGTTCTGTGATTTGTGTAATCTTTTCGTATGCTTCCTGGATGATTTTTCGCATTTGAGCATCGACCTCTTCGACGTTTGCGTGGACATCTTTCACCTTTTGATCAACCGTGGAAAGTTGATCGTGAACTGCTGCTTTCTTTGTTTCAAGTCCAGTATCAAGTTGACTTGACGCGTTTAGTGCACTTTGATAGGCATCTGTGAGGCCAACCAGCCTGTGAAGGGCCATTTCTCCACTCGAATGGGATCCGATCATTTTGCAGTCGACGCAGACTGGTATTCCACAAACAGGACAAAAATACTCCATTTTGTGGCGGGGATGGCTTGGACAGGGTGTATACGCTTGTTCATGCTAAAAAGAGAGTTGTGTGATAGAAGACGCTGTTTCACACCTCTTCGATCGGTCGTCGAATATGACGATATAGTAGTTTGTTTTGTCGATGAATTTCTTCATCACAATCAGCACAAAGGTACGCATCGTCAGCAGCGCAATACACAGTTGCTCGATTTTGTTCACAATGATTACAGAGGATGATCTTATCAAAGAATGATACAAAAAACGGAGGATACTTTCCCCTGCTCATCATCAGCAGGGTTGTACTCGAACTGCACAATGTAGAGAGGTTGAACCTGTGATGGGTCTGAAATGTAATAGTTCTGTTCAAATGGTTTGGAATCATCCGTCAAATCTGATGTAGTTTTCTTTGTTCGTGTAGTTGCAGAAAGAACGGATGAATCAGGTGGAACCACAAAGAGTGAATCAAATCCTGGCTGAAGTGGAGGAAGATCTTCTAAGTGTTCAAGCGGATTGGTAGCTTGATAGTACATCGATCGTCCAACACCCACCTTACAAAAAAGGAACTCGTATTTGCGTCTGATGTGTTCTGAAGGAAGAATTCAGTTGTTTGGAGCGAGAAAAAGTGAATCTAAGAGTAAAACGAGACCCTTCTTGTTCAGTTTTGTTGTTCCTGTATGAAAGAGTCGACCACCATTGTCAAAGTTGAATCCTCTCCTCGTGATTTCAAATAAACTGTTGTCGGCATCGAGTGTCTTTGTATCCACCCAAGAATCGAGGACAAGCATCGTCTGCACGGAAAGAAGGAAAAAAAGTGAGAATAAATTCAGAAAATGAGAGGACATTATAACATCAACAAAAATCAGTTCTCAACGAGAGAGGTGGATGGAATGAGCATCATCCAGGGCGAAATAGAGAACAATACCTCTGTTCGTTGAGCAAATTGCATGCTAACATGAGCACTACCAACGTTCCACATGTTTGTTATCACAGGAGAACAAGTCCTTAGAGAGAGGAAGAGCTACAAAAAGTGTGTTTGCATAATCAGAAATCGGTAGGATACCAAGTACTCCATTCGACTCCAATCTTCTGAATCTCTCTGAACAGAGATTTTCTTTGTCAGAAAATCTTCCATCGCATGTGGTTGTGTGATCATTTGACAAGAACTGATCCTCCCTTTTCTGAAGTCATGAAGCCATCTTCCAATACCGAAGACTTCTCCACTATTTTCAACCGGTATACTCAACGATTAGCACTTTTTAAAAGTCAGACATCAATTAAACGAGTTTCTAAACTGTTATTCTCGAATTCTCCGTCATTCTTGTCTATCTCACCACTGTATTACACGTTCAAACTGCCAACCTTTCATCATTTAGAAAGTGATTGACCTTGAACCTCATGGTGACTATATTTGGAATTATATTGAAATAGGACCTAAAAATCAATTACCAATCATCTTCTTCCCACCGGCAGGGTGTCCACTTGAAATCTATTATGAAATGTTTCTATCCATGGAAAATGCAGATTTTAGAGCTATTATTGTATGTCTGTTCATCGTCAATTTCATCATCATGCAGGTTAAAAATCCTCCAGTTGAAAGTCACGATGAATGGATTCACATCTTCTCGAAGTTTCTTGAAAAGAAGAAAATTGAAAGGGTTTCCACTTTACTGTCATTGATTGTTTCTTATCGGGATGTAGTTTCATGTATTTGGAACTGGATTGGGTGCTTTTCTCACACTATTGTATGCAAGAGTACATCCACAACAAATTGCCTCATTCGTGATTTTGAATGGATTTGCCAAAAATAACAATTCTGAGTCATCTTCTCTCCAATTGTCGTTCGTACCATCATTCATTCAACGTCGAAACTTCACTGGACGATATAAAAGTGGGAGTACTCAGACCACAACTCCAAAAATCCTTGCTGCCATTGATTTTGCATGTGGTTTGATCAGTCAAGTTCCAAAGAAAGAGATTGGAAGTGATCAAACTCTCATGCACCGTCCTGCCTTTGCAGACCTCAATATGGTTCCTGATGAAAATGTATTGCTTCTTCGAACGAATGACTTCTCAACTGAGGACCCAAAACTTCTCGATTCACTGTGGAAAGGCTTTACAGCGGCGAAGAAAGTCGATCTGAAACAAGGAGGCGATTTTGCGATGATCACTGAAGCTGATGAAATCAGCATGTATCTTAAGGTTCACCTTCGCAAGTACAGTTTTGAATTACTTCCTCAACTCAATATTGATCCAAAACATGCTGATTTACCGACAACTCTAAAGTCTCTAGGACAAGAAGACGATTTTCTCTACGAACCAACGCCTTCAACTGATCAACATCCTTTGCATGGAATTCATCCAGCTCTTATGGATATTCCCGCATATTATCTCGAGGATCCCGAGCCACAAGAAAATGGACCGGTGGAGGATGAAGAACTTGACATTGATCTTGAAGATGATAGTGGGCACGATGAGGGATGAGATATGTTGTAAGAATTCCGATCTTTTTGTCTGGCTTTCCTTTGGATATGTGTTTCCGAACTTTTCTCGTGCAAGACATCAGGGTGAAATGTACGGACATGGAAACAAACGATTGGCCGTCAAAAATACAAAAAACAACGTCTAAATGAAGATGAAAGAAGAGAATAGTTGAGTATTAGATATTTACCCTCGCCAATGTTTCAGAAGACGCTCAGCGAGTGATGTGACTTCGATATCTTTACACTGCGCGAGACGGTTGATCCGCTTGAGATCAACTGACGAACAGATTGTATTGATACTCGAAGTTGCGTGGGAAAGGAAGAAGCTGTCGATGATCCAGAGAGCGGGGAGGCAGAGTGACGGACGTGTCAGACTGGCGACGAATCAAGAAAAGTGAAGACAAACTTAATTGTGTTCTTAATCACCCTGACAACTTCTGCTTCCAGGAGAGCTTGATGGTTTTCTGGGGAAATGAAGGGAAGAAGAGCAAACCCTCGTGAATGGCAAGGCCAGCGATGGCGATGCACGACTCAGAGGCAGTGAGAGGATCGTCTGACTCAGCGTTTCTCATGAGGCACGGAAGGAGGGAGACAAGGTTGTGCCCGATGATCGCATTGGAATGGAGCTGGAAGAGAATCACGGCAGCGCGAGAGCTTAATCGTTCAGAAGACGAGTTGGCGACGCGTTCGAGCGAATCGATTGCTGACTCGGTTCGATCGACGGCGCTGAGAAGACCGAAAAAAGGGTGAGTGTTGCTGAATCGTTGGTGTGGGGTGGCGAGGATGTTCAGAGAGCTAAGGAGGATGAGTGTGGAATACACAAGCGGTTCGTGAGAAGAGTTGAGGAATGTGGAGATATGATCCAGTCCACCAATTTGGATGAAGTGGTTGGTGAGTTCGTTTGATTCAGAGAGGATCGGGCTGAGTGCGACAAGGATCTGTTCTCGCTGTTCTTCGGAAACTTCGTGAATGAACTGCCTTATCAGACAGATCGGGGCCATGGTGTTCAGAATGTGGTACACAGCGAGCGGTTCGATGGAAAGAATCGAGATGATCAGTCTGGCAAGTTCGATACACACCTCTGTGTGAGCTTGCTGCTGGTTCTTCCGATTCTCATCAAGGAACGATTCCAAGACACCCACCTCTGTGAAGATTTGTGATCCAATTTGGACGAGCCGCTGTGGCTCAGGTGGAGACTGCGGTAATCCATACTCTTCGAAAGGGGTGGGGGACAGAATCGAGTCTGGGTCCTCTGTGAGAGGGGTTTCAACTCGGAGATTTGGAGTGGGGCTTGGTTCGACTTCAGGTGGAATGAGCCACGTAAGGACCTCGTCAGGCAATGTGTCGAAGAATGAGAGTGCTCTTTCGCTGACTGAAGCTGCGTGTGCACAGTTCTGCACAATCCCATTGTCGACGAGTTCCAACTTTTCAGAGTCTCCAATGTTCGACCATTCGGTTGTGATTTGCTTGAACTTCTCAACAATCTGAGCCTGAGTGCTGGAAATGGCGGAGATGTCGAAGTTGATGTGAAGAATGTTCGAGTTGGTGTCGGTCCGAAGCTCCTTTCGGAGGGAGGGTGGTGATTTGTTGAATGATTCAGCGATTTTGTTCATTTCTCGGATATCCTTGGCGATTCTCTGAGAAATCAGGATCGACGCATCTATCACCCCCTTACCCTCCACCTTCCGCAAAAATAAATCCACCAAAGCTTTGAAAGACTCGTTTGTCGAGTTGTGTTGAGCAGCAGAGATGATCGACACTCCATCAGCGCATTTGATGGAGTGAGTGAACTGGAAGAGGATTGTGTCTGTGACATTGACAAATGCCTCTCCTTCCACCTCTTCATCGTCGTTGGTGGGCTCTGTCTCTACTTCTGGAGATGGTTGGCTTTCTTCAGTGTTCATCTCAACGACGGAGAAGAAATGGAGAAGGAGAGCGATTGATCTTTCTTTCACCTCGTCAGAATCAGAACCGATAAGTGAGACCAACTTCTGGCACATTCCTTGATTGATGACACTTCGCAGCTCACTCTCGCCAAGGAATGGCTGAGCTTTGTGGAAGAGTTCGAGCTGGAGAGTGACGTCAGGATTGTGAGATGTTATGATTCTGCGGGAAAGAAAGAGGAAAAAGTCTGATGTGGAAGAGCCGAGCGGAGGGATTGACGAGTGTGTTTGGAGTCGAGAAAAGACAGAAATGAGGATTAACACAACAAAATGACAGATTGGAGTGGAGGACACTCCCAAAAATGGAACGAAAGTTTCCAGAAATACAGGGAAAAGATCCCTCAGAGAGTCAGGGTTCATCATTTGCACAACACTGTAGAGGATACGGATTGACGGAAGAAGTTCGACAGACGCGAAGTGTGGGATAAACTGTGGATCGAGATCGTCCTGAGACCAAGAGAGTCTTCCCTTCGGCCCAAACTGAGCGTTGTCGAAAAAAGTGTCGTGAGAGGGGGTCGATGTGAGCCAGTGCTTCTTGAGACTGTATAGCCAGTCACGGAAAGTGTCCACATGGAGTCCGGACAGGACACGGAGAGACCAAAGGGAGATGTGCATTCGAGAACGGATGAACGTGTGGAGAGGAAGGGAGGGGAACGACTCTGGGAGGGACTGGCCTGGCAGGGACCAATTCTGGAAATTGACAAGAAATGAATCGGTGTCCGAGTAAAGCGGTGGGTTCATAGCGACTTCGCTGTAAAGTGATGTGTCATTGGGCTGGACTGGACTGACGGCATTGTTGAGTGAGAGAGCCATCTTCTCGAGACTGATTCCGATGTCAACAAGGCCGACTAAGTCCAGACAGATGGAAGAGTGTTGGCGAGCTGGTTTCTGGCTGGAAACAACCATCGCGATGACGACAAAGAGAAGACGAGTGACCGACATATCTTTGCTGTCTTGCGCGAACATGACAAGTTGGGCAAATGAAACATCGTCGACTAGTGACGAGAATGGATGGACGAACGGTCTGAGATAGCAGTGTTCAGAGTCGAGAAGGCTGGCTGGGTCCGGGTGGTTGACAGTCGATAAGACATCAATTTTAGCTTGTCTCCATTCACTAACAGTCAGAATGAACAGAATTTGAGAGAGAAGCAGATTGTTGGGTGCATCTGGAATGGCTGAGCAGAGAGACAGGAACAAAGACGACCGAACTTTTGATGACAGTGCGATTCGTGTTGGGCCAAAAACAAAAAGAAGCGATGTGACGAGTGTGAGGAAGGATATTTGATAGTCGTCGAACTGATTCTGTTTCGAGAGGGTCTCCGTGTAGTTGATGAGAAGCGGGAGGATGGTGGATGAAACTCGTGTGTAGAATGGCGAGAGGAGTGGGAATGATCGCGGCATTGCTTGTTCAATGCGGACCACTTCTGTATGAACATGGAATTGATAGAGAGGCGCTCGAGTGGAGAGGGAGACGAAGAAAGAAAGAAGACTTGAGATGCAAACAAGACATGTCTCTCGGATCCCCGTGTCTGATTCGGTCGTGAACACTCCACAGATGTACTTCAACAGACGGTCGGAGAGGTACTGGATGAGAGTGGTTCGAAACTTGTCAGAAAGATGGGCGAGAGTGATTTGGTGTTGTGAGGGTGATGTGGGGGAGAGTGATGTGGTTGGGATGAGTGCGAGATATTCGAAGATGAGGATGATGTTTGAGACGAAGCTGATATTGTTCTTCAGAAGTGTTGGGCTTGTTCGATACATCAGTTCTGTGTTGACATCAGACAAAAAGTCAATCCCAAGATTCAGAAGAGCTTCGCAGGCTTCACTTCGAACAGAAAGAGATGTAGTGGTGAACATCTCCTTCAGATAGACAAGAAGAGCCGAGTGTTTCTGCGGAGTGGCTTTCCCGACGTATACTTTGCTGAAAAGAAGAGCAACTGCGAGTGTGAGCTTGTCGTCTGTCTGTTTGGTCGGTAGATCAAACACTGACTGTAATTCCTCTTCTCCGAACAGTCCTTCCGGAAGAGGTGCTGGCTTGAACAGCACCTTTGGGTCGAAGATGTGAGTGATGGCCTTCGGGTGGATGACTGGACTCTGCACAAACACATTTGGATCAGGCTCCTCAATCTCGATAGGGATGTCTTCGTCAGGGAACGTCTCGAGGACGGCAGTGTTGATGTTGACGACGTCGAGGTGGACGGTCAGGCCTGCTATCCTCTGCATCAGCGCGATCCCTTCCACAATCTGTTCCGTGTTGAAGGATGTCAGACAGGACGAGATGAAGTCTCTGATTTCTTTGTCCTGCTCAGAAATCTGATAAGTTGTGTTTCGGAGGAGGGTGTTGATTGTCTTCGAGATTTGGATTTTGGTCGATTCTGACTGTCCCGGGATGGCTTTTGTGAGACATTGGATAATGCGACTGGATGTGTTTGCTTCGATTGACGACGAGTGATGAGCAAGCTGGCCAATTGCTGAGACGAGGATGGGAATTGCAGTTTTGTGTTTGGTCTGCTTTTCGACCATGTTGCAGAGGCTGAGAAAAAGAGGATTGACAGTTGGGAGTCGTATGGAAAAAGGAAAAAGAAGGGGGAAGATTGAAAATGAAGTTGAGATGAGAGCGAGTGATGGGAGGGACGAGACTACGTCTTGAGTTGATTGGACATGTTGGAATGCGCGAGAGAGTTCGTGCCAATCAAGGCAAAGAAGGGCCAGTGCGTGGATCTGAAGGAAGGAGTCGGGAGAGGCCTTCAGACGAGATCGGAGGAAGTTTGCGATGGTCTGTGCAGATTTGAAGGAAGGGTCGTTCAGATAGAGAAGAGAGAGCAGCAACGCCGAGTGGAGTTTGATGGAGTCGAGGTTGGTTGTTTCCATCAGATTGGTGAGAATCATTGCACAGTTCAGTTCGGAGGCAACGATGTGGAGTGGGTGTAATCCGAA
The DNA here is from genome assembly GCA_033064195.1 of Blattamonas nauphoetae. Taxonomy (NCBI): domain Eukaryota; phylum Preaxostyla; order Oxymonadida; genus Blattamonas; species Blattamonas nauphoetae. The sequence continues at coordinate 26,283 of JARBJD010000075.1, forward strand.
GAACGAAGAGTGGCGTGAGGTGCTCAGGACAATTGTGGCCAGAATTCGGACGGCGTGAGAGGCGATGGTTGTGGAAGGGTTCTGTGTCAGCTTCACCACTGTTGGAAGGATGTCGCCGTTGTTGCACTTTAAAATCTGGTTTAAATCATCGTCGTTGAAAGTCTCTTGATTGTCGATGTTTTTGGCAGTGAGACGAGACAGAGCTTGCACAGCGACTCGCTGATGCTTCTGCCCAGCCAGTCTGCGTTTGTACTCCTCCATTCGAGCCATCTTGTCAAGTTCTCGACGTCGCTGGAGCTGGTCGTATGTTCCGGGCTGATCGACAAAGACGAGGCTGTTCTCGTCGTCGGAGATCATTGCGACTTCCGAGTCGTCCTTGCTCTTCGCATCTGGGCTTTGGAGAAGACTGTCGTTTCGGATGAAGTCGAGTGAGAAGGGAGGAGGAGAGCCAACGGGGTATTGCAGGAGATGCTCAGACGGTGCCCGTCGGATTGGGAAGATCTCGCTGGAGCTGGCGTCGCTGGGTCTGCGGAAGTGTTGGGACCGACGGTTGAGCATCTGCGGCGGAGGAGGGATCGGAGGCGACATGAGCGGTCGTTTGGGCGTTGGAAGCTGTGAATCAACCTGGTCGAGGACAAAACGATCGCCGACCACTCTCTCTCCTCGGGCGAGCCCTAACTTGTCTTGTTCGGGTCCAAGAAATTCGGGACGTGGGACTTGGAAGTTGATGGGGAGAGTAACAGTGTTTGAGAAATCAGAGGGACGCTCGAAGCAGAAGTTGCGGACGATCAGAAGGAGAGAGCTGAGTGTGTTGTTGTTCAGGGCGAGGGAGACGATAGCCGGTGAGTGAGCACAGAGCGGGTCGATGACTGAGCAGATTTTCTCTCCAATTGTGGTCTGCTTCCTCTTCTCGTCCTCCCTCTCCAAACTTTCGAGTTCCTTCCGTGCTGTCTGATACAATTCCTGTGCCTTCTGTGCGGTGTGTCCAGGGAAGAGAGAGAGAGTTGCTTTGTCGATGGAACGAGACGGCGAATAGCAGAAAGAAGTAAGGCCATTCAGTGTCTTGAAGAGAGTCGGCGTTGCGATGATGCTTTTGGCTGTGTCGCTCACACAATCCGTCAAAGTAGCGAGTGTCGACACAGCATCTATAACCGCTTCAACAGATGGTAGTTTCCCAATTGTTTCTAAAAGTGTTGTAGCCATGTTGACTTGGGACGGGATGGTCGTTGGAATGGCTGTTGACGATGAGTCTTTGCCTGGATGAGACTCAAAAAGATCGGAGTGTTGGCTGACATATTCCAAAATTTGAGGTTGTAATCGTTCCTGTTCGCGGTGAATGCATGGGTTTTCAAGGATTGTACGAGCCATTGGCCGATCATCGGGACTCTGAAGATGGGAAATCAGTCAGAGAAAAGATGATACATATGTCAGGCATTTGAGGACGAGTTCTTTCAATTCAGTTGAATATATAGCTGGGATCGGTTGAGGGGTCTCGCCTTTCACGATAGATCCGATTGAGCCAAAGGGACGTTCGTGTGTGAGGAGTTGATACATGACGACTCCTAAGGACCAAATATCTGTCTTTATGGTATATCTGAAAAATATATCAACTGAAAATATGATAAGCTTGACCCTTTTCCATTTAGAAGTTCAGGGGAACAGTAATGGCTGATGAATTGTGAAGCGAAGAAAAACAGACTAAGTTCCAGCTTTTGAGACAGTATGTTGGAATGTTGCCTCCATGGTCCTCGAAAGACCAAAATCAGCTTTGAGTGAATCAGGCAAAGAGGGATAAAGATACCAAGCTTCACGAAGCCATCTGAAGTCAACAAAATATTGTCTGGTTTTATATCGCGATGCATGACATGATTTTTGTGTGCATGCTCCAACCCCAGTGCTAGTTGAGCAAAGATCGACCATGCTTTCTGATCAGAGAAGATTAGATCGAAAGATTCTCAGACCGATTCACTCACGAATGAGTGCGTTTTCTTGAGATTAGTGATGTAATCACCCAAATCACCGCCATCGCAGAATTCAGTCAGAATGTAATTGAAATCAGGCTCCTCAATACGCGAGACGATCGATAAGATGAATGGACTGTTGAGTTGTGATAGAATCTGGACCTCCCTTTCTGTATTTTCATCAATCTCATAGTTTCCAGTCTGAATCTTTTTCCAGACAAAGAGATTTTTACTGATGACATGCTGAACGAGTTCTGCTTGTCCTTGTGCTCCGGATTTCAATTGTTTGATGAGTGTGTCTAAGTGGTGAAGTAATTTGGACATAAAATAACAATATTTACTAAATTGAACAACACACAATCACTCAAGTGGCTTTGATGACCTCCCATTGATGGGAGTTCGAAATTAAAATAAGGGATATTCTCACGAAATTTTGAAAAAGAAAGGCATAATGTGGAGTTGCAGGGTGGAGATTGCGTGATAATAATACTAACGACTCTATTCGGTGCGATAAAGACTGGCACAAGGAATAATTTGTTTGTAATCGCCTTTCGACAGTCGGAGAGAATAATGTGTGTTAACCTTGATGGATTTTTTAGGAATTGTCACAGAAATCGTGGTATCTCTCCCGGAAATAAAGCTCCCTTCAAAGTAAGGACCTTTGTTGCTAATTTGCCAATACCCCCACACAAACTTCGCCTTGGTCCAATGTTTGTACTCAGCTGTGCCATTTCCTGCGATCAGAGGCGAATATTCAACTTTGAAATCGTCCAAAGCACAAGGATACAAGTCTAGCCCTGTGAAGTCGATAAGATAGTTCTTGAAATTGTTAGAATCTTGTTTGAAACCTGTCTTTGTGAAATTTCCTCTGTAAGTGTCGTCAAGAGCTGGGAAGAAGTCGTCATCGTCACCAGAGGCCTTATTTCCAACGAATGAATGTGAGGAGAAAAATCCATCGTTGCTTTGAAATGTGCATCCTTTGCCTTTAATTGTGATCATGGGTGAATTCTGAGGATTTCTACCCGAGTAATGAGATGTAGAAAGTTTGACGATGGTTTCTTGGTCAGATTCACAATAGATTTGGGTTGGGAAATTTCGATCTTGAGTACGTATATTGAGAGGAAACACCTTCCCCTCATGTAGAACTGGGTTTTCGAGGTGGTAATCACCCAATGTTTCATCGTAATTGACTAAACCAGAAACTGTCAGTTTGCCTCGTTTTGAATAGAAGGCTGCATTTTTCCCGTTCCAATTTGTGCATTTCCCTTTAAATGTGAATGTTTTCATAGGTCGATATGGATTATCGATTGGATGAATGTTGATGGTGTTAGCAACATTTAAGATTCCATATTGCTCCACACAGAATATATAAGGTACTTTTCCAGCAGTCTTTGTTTTTCTGGTCGATCCTATGTAAGCAAGTGTAACTGTAAGTGCCATTGTTTTGGAAGGATTTCCTCGAACAACAATACAGCCAGTGCCATAAAGAGCAGTCCCAGTGAGAGTGACAGATCCTTCAGCAAAGTGTTTTGAGTCAAACGTACAGACATCATAAAGAGTCGCAGTTGCAACGCTAATAGTTGTAACAAAGCGGGAGTATTCGCTCTTTAATGCTTTGTCCAGTGAATGGCACGGGTCCTCTTCGAAGCAATTCGTTCCGTTTTTTCCATATGAAAGATAAAACGTTTCTGGTTTTGTGGTTAGATCAGATACATGCGTAGCATGGAGTAGATGTACAGAAAGGACGAGGATCATTGCAGGAAGAGTGAGCATTTCTGAGTGTTAGTTTGATCAGAGGCAAATGTGTATTTGTTTGCCACTCCTTCCCCAAATTCACACATTTATGAAGGCATAATATTACACTATATCTGAACATCACAACATTTGAGTTTGACATGAGCATGCTTAAACCCAAGATGCCCTGAATCACTCATTATGGGTCTTAGTTTTTCACGTTCAGATTTCCTTTTCATGGTAGGATATCTTTTCACATTTTTGATGTGCCTTTTCTTTAGCTTCGGACAATTCTAGTACTTCCAGACCCACAGTCCAAGTTCGTGGATGTGATGAACAAAATGCCCGGAAATAAGGAGGATCTCACGACCGTGGGATCATGGGCAACATACAATTACACCACAAAAGTTGAAGGTGTTGAAATTACGTTGAAGATCCAATGGGTCGGTCTGTCTCATCGTCTTTTTCATTCTTTTCACTTCCAGAGAACATTGTCTTCGTGAATGAGTTTGCCAGATTGTACCCGAAGGCCGACGCATTTGTGATTGCGTTTTCTACTGCAAACAAAAGTTCATTTGACCGAGCAATCGGAAAAGTTTGGGTTCTCTTCACGATTAGTTTCTCAAGTGGATGTACGAACTACAATACCACGTGTACAACCGACCTTTCTATTTCTGTGGAACGAAAACAGATGAGAGAGACAGCCCTGCCTGTCCTGAAGATCAGAAAGTCTCAAATGAAGCAGTTTGATCACTCTACTCAACTTGAATGAGATTAATTCTCTTCTCTTTGGTAATTTTCCGACCATAGGTTATGTACGCTCTCTCCACTCTCCACATGAGCCAATATTTCCAAGTTTCCGCTGAAAAGAGGACAGGAATAAAGGAAATGTTCGATCACATTGCAGAAGATATTTTGATGGGTCACAGAACTCGCTTTGACTCCGACTGGCGAATCTATCTGCAAGATCATCCATACAAGCCAGAGGAATCGCAGGCTGCCCAAGAAACAATCGCAAAATACACTGAAAAGGAGGACAAAATTCGAGCCGAAAAAATGGACAAATTCAAGAACGAGGATGCTCAAAAACTTATTGAAGAGATCGAAGAGGTTAAGAAGAGACAAAAAGAGCAAGAGAAAACGGAGGGCAAGAGTGGTTCATGCGTCCTGTTTTAACTCAGATCACTTTTTTTTGACACCATTCACAGCACATTTACGATTTCATAGTAAGTCACATGTTTTTCATTGTCTTCATTTTTCTTTGTTTCCTAGAAATGTTCACTTTTCATTTTTTTCTCAAAGACACCCATATCAAACAATTTCTTTCATGGAACCCCTGAAAGAGTCGCTTGAATCTACCATATCACAGATTAATGAAACAGCAAACGCTACTTCTGAGATATCTGACGTTTTAGATACTGTGGCAGAGACCTTGAACAATACCATTGGTGATTCAATTGACGGAACCGCCAAAAGCTCCGGACTTCCTATATGGGCCATCATTCTCATCGTAGTCGGAGTAATCCTCTTTATCGTCCTTATTATTGCAATTGGTTTCACTTTCGTCTTGTCTATAATTCTTATTCAGCGAACTGTTGTATCGGACCAGAAAAGATCCCCAAAATCGCTCTTGTTGGACTAAAAGATTCTGGAAAAACAGCACTCTTCAACCGTGTTTGTTTTTTGTCATTCAATATCCCTATTTTAGCTCCGAAGTGGAGATTTTCAGACCGAGGGGAACAGCACTCAGGTCACGGAGGAGACATTTGTTTTTCATAAAGACAAGGTATTCTCCATTTTTTCCCAAAATCATTGCTTTTGTCGACTGCAGATTGATTTTGGCGCCAATAAAATGAAAACTGTTCTCGATTTTCCAGGCGATGAAGCAAAGCGTTCACAGTTTCATTTTCTCTCAAATTCACTCATCACAGATTGTACAATCACAAACACTTCGCCGATTTGGACCTAATCGTCTTTGTAATCGACTCAACAACTTTTGAGTCTTCAGTCCGCGACGTCGCACGGTCTGCTCGAACCTTAACTTACATCCCCTTTATTCCCCTTATCGCTCTATCTAGCTTCATTTACTTCATCATCACCCACACCGTTGTCCGAAAGAACAGCATCCCAATTGTCATCGCATTTAGCAAAATTGAAGCACTTGAATCGTTCAATGGGTCGTTCTACACTCTCCCTCAACTTCGCCGCGAATATCAAGCAGTGGATCAAGCGGAAAAGGAGAAGAACAAGGTTGATGAATCGAAAATGACAAAGAAAGAACTGAAGGAGCACCAGAAACTCAAAAAGAAGGAAGAAAAAGATCGAAAGAGAGAGGAGGAGGAGTTTAAGGAGAAGATGGAGCAAAGATTACGCGACCACGAGACCATTATCGATATGGATCTGAAGATCCTGGAATTAGAGCAAGAAATGTATGAAAATGAACGGGGAGTGTTTCTGATGCTCAATGATTCTGTTTTCTGATCGATATCTATATTGGTGATTCTTCTTACCATCTTTCAGAGATGACATCGGTCGCGCTCATATGAGACACAATCCAAATGATCAAGATGTAGCTGAGCTCTTTAATACAGTGTTTGATTTCAAAAAGCTCAGAAAGTTTGCTGTAATCGTTTTCATTATCATTTTTTTCCACAGCAAATTGATCTTGACTGAATTTTCGTCAAAGACCAATGATATCGCTCTTCTTTTGCGTGATATCCATACACAACTCGACGACGAAAGCTAATCATGAGTATTTGATTAATTTAACACAACCAATCGTTCTCACCATCAACAAGTTTTGTTCACTTTCTGCCCATCCATTCAGTGGCCATCTATCGTTTATTTCATCAAAAACTCTCGTGAGTTATCACACTATCATAATTCCTGAGAATAAGATACCAACTCATCCACAGTCTGAGTTCGATCTGAAAAGTGAGTTCTTCGCTCAAGGCCACTTTTCTCAGTATTACCACTTTTTCCACATGTCCAGATAAAAAAGTGAATGTTTCGAAATGAACGTGTGCTGTGACAGGCCAGTGTGACCGTTTTCAGGAATGATGTTAGCGTCTATTGGCGAGGAAATTGTTGAGTTGGATTCGATTGACCTTGACCACTGGAACCATGCATGAATTGCTGAAAGAGTGGTTTGAAGTGTTCGAATATTGGACCAAACTGCTGCATCATCCCAGTCCAATCTGTGTTCTGCCCAAATCCAAATGGAAGATGTGCGGTTGCCTGAGGAAGTGGTTGGGGTTGTGGTGGTGCTTGATTTGGTTTTGGTTGGGGGTTCTCGTTGAAGGTTTCCTTTGTCTCTTCTTTCTGAAGAGGTTCTGGTTGAGGAGTGACGATTGGAGAGGCTTGTGATGGGGAAGGAGTATACTGGCCGCGGGTTTCTTCTTTTTGAGCAAAAGGGAACCATGAGCGTGGATGATCTCCCTTGACTGGCCGGGGAGTTGTTTCGTGATCCTCTTGATTCAATGGAAGAACTTGAACTTTTGGGGCGTCTTCATCACTTTGTTGTCCGAATGACATCCACCACGGACGGTTAACAGGGATTTCTCCTTGAGTACATTGGCATGGATTCTGCTGACGAGGACACGGTTGTCGATGTGGATTGCGTCTTCCCCATGGAACCCAGATTTCCCTAGTGTCAAGTTGAGGGAGTGGTCCACAACGAATAGGCGCAGGAGAAACTGTGATGCGCAGGAATTGTTCCGGTTGTTGGGTTTGAAATGCGAGAAGAACATCATCATCGTTGGCAATTGTAATGGCATCTCCTTCATCGTCAATGTATGTGAGTCGATGCGTGTCCATCGATTGGGCATTGAAAAGTGATGCAGCTCTTGTGACGAGTTCTTCGAACGATGGGGCTTCTGTGAACTGAACCCGCCGAGTATCACCAGTGGGAGAGTATGTTATCTTGATTATTTGTGTTTGGAAAGGATTCATGTTTGTTTTGTTGACCCATCGTCGAAATTGTGCTGGAATCAACAAAGGCCTCAGGCAGGAATGTTTTGAGATCTGTTCAATGGGCCAAACGATCGAATCACTGAAACATGACCTCTCCCGAAGAACAGAGCACTGAAGTCCCAGAAGATACTCCTTCTGTTGAGGTGGTTACAAAGGCACTTGAATCAACCGAACTTAACACCAAAAACGAAGCAGAAGCTGGTATGGAAAACATCATCTCTTGATGGATGCATATTCAGTTTTTGACTACGATTTCAACAAACATGCTTCCTTGTTGTTCGTATTTGTTCACTATCCAAAATTCTTCATGAATATCCACTTATTCCTGTCACTTTCTCCATCACACATTCATCTCTCTCTCCTGTCAAACAGAAGGAAAATCTGAGACTGACTCAGACTCTGATTCTGATGATGGGTTAGCAAGCTTCATCATGTACACACCAGCGATGAAACATCGCATCAGTGGAATGAAGAAAGTGTATAACCAAATTGTCGAACTACTTGGCCAACATAGAAAGGAAAAAGAGACAATCACAGAACAATATACTGCGGCGAAGAATGCGATCATCCAAAAACGACACGAACTCATTTCCGGAGACCGTGAACCAACTGATGACGAACTAGCCCCCGCCAAGGACCTTCCATTCAAAGACCCAGAAGCGGCAGAAAAAGATACGTCTCCTGCGAAGGAAGATGATGGGAAAGGTTTCCTTCGTTTTCGTAATCACTGTCGTCTCATTCAATCGCGGAAGGAATCAAACGTTTCTGGAAGACCTGCATCTTGAACAGTGAAACAATGGGCAACGTGATTTACGTTTGGGATGAAGATGCACTGAATTATCTGAAAGATGCCAAAACACGCAGGTATATTCTTGATGACGAGAAAAAGGATTCCTTTGAACCAACCGTCATCTTCGAATTAACTCTCATATTCGATGAAAACCCGTATTTCTCCAACACTGAACTGAAGAGAAGTGTCAAGGTTCAGATGGCAGGGGGGAACTTGATCTCATTCTACGATAAGGAAGAGGACGAGGTTCTCGCACGTGGTGACATTCCTCAAGTGCCAGAAAGCCCCACAATTCAATGGAAGGAAGGAAAGGAGATTGGAGTCAGGACGGAGAAGAAGAAGGTGAAGGATAAGAAGACAAAGAAGAAGGTTGTCAAGGAACGTCGGATCGTCAGACCATCATTCTTTGACATGTTCCTGTCGCTCCCAGAACTACAACAGAAGGTTGACGCCGTGAATGAATGTTTTGATCGCTATCCACCAACAAAGGCTGAGTTGCACGGAGAGAAAGACACAAAGGAGGAAGAGGATGATGAAGACGAGGAATGTGATTGTGATCGATGCCGACCTGGAAAGCTCATGATTTATCAAACAGGTCTCCCCTCAATTATTCAAGTCTTGATTGGGTGCATGAACACGCTTGCCATGACGATCGTCCCACATGCATTTGATTACTATGCTGGGATTGTTGTGGAAGAGCACGATGATGATGACGATGATGATGGCGACTTTTTTGGGGATTCTGATGATGACGACAGTGACGATGAGAGTGATGATTAAGAGAATCGATCGAAGTGACAATCATTTCATTGAATGGATGGATATCGTTCTTCGATGCATTAAATATTCGGATACAGATGAGTATGATAATAAATTATCAAAGTTCCTTATGTTTTCATCACAATGAGGCGAGAGAATGATGATTGAAGAAATGCGCGATGCAAACGAGTTGACACAGGAAAAATGAAGAAAAAATAAAAAAAAATGATATCAATGAAGAGATGGTCAGCGATTAAAGTCGAACTATGGAGGAGATAGGGAGAAAACACGTGACTCAGAAAAGGACGATACCTTGAGCGACAGAAAGATGGTTGAGGATGGTCGTAGCGTCCTGTGGATTGAATGAATAAATTGAGAAAGGGGGATTCTCCTTGATATCTCTGTCGAGGATATTCTCTGCAGCAGTGTTTAAGATGGAGGAAACGCACATGAAAAGACGGAAAGAATTAAGAATAGGAAAAGAGAAAATGATAAAAATGGGAAAGGATGAGAAGGGAGGATGTAACTCATCTTATTTGATAGAAAGGTGGGACAAACGTGTTCCAATCGGGATATTGCCATCACCGTCTCGTTTTATTGGGCCAAATGTGAGATCATAATGAGTGGTCCCTGTTACATGACGAGAGAGCTCGTCAGCAAGGAGTGATTGCTGACAATTAATCATCTAAGAGAACAGCGTGAAAAGATCAGGTGCAGCAAACTGTTTGGGCACTATTCAAAGATGCAATGGTATAATTAATCATATTAGTTTGGTATTCAAGAAGTTTATGTGTTTCAACATGAGCTGAGCCGATCATTTGTGTCGTATTTTTGAGTGTGTCAATAACAGCTGGTTCAATTTGTTGAATCATTGTACGAACATCCTGCGTACTAAATGCTTGATCTGCTTGACTAATAGAAGCATCAATGGATTCCTGAATAGAATAATGGAGGAGGAGTTGATCAACGTGGAACATGAGAAAAAATGCGTGGAAACGATATTTCGAGAAGCTGCTGAGCTATTCTGATTTGAAAGTGATGAAATTTGCTGAGCAAGATTCGAGTTGGACATTTCACTAGACCCAACCTGAGATAAGGGAGAGATCTTGAGATAAGGGATGTGTATTGAATACCTTCAGTCAGAACTCACAACTCGAGTCTTGTATTCAATACAGGCGGGTTGTATTGAATATTCAGGGGTAATCCTGAGATAACCGAGCAAGTCCTGAGTTTCGAAAAAATGCATGTTGATCCTGGTTGGAACAGACTCAATGACGAGGGTTCGAATCCGAGGAGAGACATTTTTATTTTTCAACACTTTCTTTCACTACTGCGATTCTTTGTTTTTTTCTTCCCTCTGGAGCTGTATCAATCGGGTAAAGACAATAATATGAAATGGAACAGGTTCGAGGATTGTGATGACATTGAAATCATCGATTCCTGGTTCCAACAGTCGAGATCTCTGTCAAAAAGTGCATGATCCACTTGGGAATGATTCGAAAAAGGATTCTGTTTCGACAAAATGAGGGAAACTGTTCGACTAGGGATTTGGAGTCGGTTCATTTTTTGTTCTGGGACGAAACTCAGGACACACCAGCTGTATTCAGTCGGACCATGGTCCGACTGAATACACACACCTTGTTTTAAGTTATCACATCATGTCCTGAATTACCGTCGTTTATTTTTACAATTCACGTTTAATCTCAGGATAAGTCCATAATCTCAGGTTGGGTCTACTTTTGATCAAGACGAACCATAATGAACTATTTGACATTCGCGACGTCTCAATTTGTCATAAAAATGATAAAAAGAAGTTATACTGAAAATCCCAAACAAAACGTAAACAGACAGAACGACATAAAGAATTTCATTCCCAACGAAATAGAGAATTAGTGCCAACGTGTGTCTGAAGGAAACTTGCTTTTTCTCTCACTGCTTGTCCTTCCAACCCGTCTTTGTTTGTCAGACGCCTGGCCTCAGCCATGTCCTCGATTCCTTCCTCGACAACATCTCGTTGAACACTCAGCTGTTGGGGCCTCGTGTCATCGATTCTGCGAGCCTGCTTCATTCCCTTTTGGATGTCATTGATGAACTCAACGGCATCTTTATCCAGCTCTTCAGCCATTCCAGCAACGCCCATTCTGGCCACTCCGACAGTGTCTGCAAATTCTTGCATTTCAGGGATGAACGGCAACATCCACAGAATCTGGGCGGAGATCCAACCAAGAGCTTGGAGAAACTGCTGATCATCAGACACTCCCGGCTTGAAAACTGAAGTAAGATAGCTTTGCGAAGGAAGGAGAAGCTTTTCGAAGATTTCTTGGCGGAGGAACGACCGTTTATCGTCAGCGGTGATTGGGATGGTGGTAAGAACAGCTCCTGTCCCAAGACGGAGTATTCGGGAAAAGATTCGAAGGAAGTCGTAATGAACGTTCATGTTTTCTGGAGTGGGGGGACAGGGATTGAGGATGTTAAGAAGTTTGTTGACAATTCCAGATTGAAAGACAAGGAATCGAGGGAGAGGGAAGAAGGCATTGGAAATCGCCCAAACAAGGTGGAGAACGGCATGATGAACTTGTTGATTCCCAAACTCAATACAATCATTCAGAACATGGAATAAGAGCGATGAATCTTTGCTGGGAGAAGGAAAGGTCTTATTCAAAACAGCCATCGTTTTCAATAGGGGTCCCGCTGTTTTCGGAACGAGGGCTTCAATGAGGCTCGTAAGTTGAGTAGAAAGGAGTTGTTTCTGGTTTTCGGATAAGTTTGTCTTCTGCAAAGTGTGGAGAACGGTTTGAATATGGTTGCCTATCTGAGACTCAGACAACTCTTCAAGTGACAATAAACTGAGTGTTTGAATGATTGAATCAATTTGTTCTTCAGACATCGATGAGGATTGAAAAAATATGGTCAGATCTTGAAGTTGTCAGTTATGACCTGAGAATTGCTATGAATGGTAACAGTTCAGGGCAAAATTTAAAATAGACATGATATCAAATGGAATTTATCGAAAGTACTGTGGATCATCGGAGGATTCACTGAATGAAAAGTGTGCGCGAATAAGCCACAGTAAGCTCAGTTAATACCTGGCTTATAATCATGATTTTACGAGATTTCGTACAATAAAGACATTCTGAGTCGAAATATCGTTTTCATTGTTCTTCTGATGGTGCCAGTCAGTGGAGTTCCAGAGGTCGCTGTGTGCAATGGTTCGACTTCCCTCAGAGACATCATACAGTTGAGAAAGACCACTGTATCACACCACGAAATCGATTTATCGCGAGATTGTGAAATGATGGTGTTGCTATCTTCTGTCAGTGTTTCATAATCATCCATCCAACAAAGATGAGTGATGACGCAACGATTGGGATGGCGATACATTTCCAGTTCAACCCAGAAAGAAAGCGCGAGACCAATTGTGGGAATGACGGAAGGTCATTTTGCTTAAGCTTGCTTGTGTCTTGGCCGTACACCGATTGCTCCCTTCGACAACCACCCACGCGCGGGAAGTCGATTGCACGCGTTGGGCAGGTGTTGAAGCAACGTGCACAACGTTGACAGTCCAAATGGCTGACGGAGGGGATTTTTTCGGTTCCATCTTTTGATGGGACTGAGAGAGCGTTGAATGGGCAGATCTCGACACACTTGTAGCAGCCGATGCAGAGATCAGAGTTTATTTTGATCGGACCAGTCATGAGTTTGATTATAGATTGTGGAAAAGTGGGCAAAAACGCTATGCGATGATGAGTGAGTGAGATATCGGGGGAGTTGAGATGGTTGATGAGACTCTCCGAAAACTTCTGTAACATTTGATATGATGAAGAGGGAACAACGTCAAAGGTTCCTCGTGGTGGTTGAAGTGCTGGATGGTTTTCTCGAGAACGAAGATCAAATGAACCAAGGAATACAGCTGTGGTATTCTTTCTTCTGATTTTGTCAGCTAGTACGTGGCATGTTGGATTGGAAAGACTCCCATGGCTTGAAAATGAGAAATAGTACTTCATATTTTGGAAGCAATGTGACGGAGATATCTTCTCAGAGAGTATTTCCTGAACTCCAATAGTTGGGAGCATTGTGTTCACAAAAGATCCAAACCCGATCACATCAGCTTGAAAGAGATTTGTTTGATAAGCTGAAAGCACTTGATTTGTGGAGTGTTTCCCATTTTCTTTTTGACGAAGAGCTTTCACGATAAGGAGACCATCTTGCATTTGCACAGAGTGTCCTGCATCAGAAAATGATTTCCCAATGCTTTCAGCCATATATTTAGTAGTTCCAGTGTTGGAAAAATATACAATAACCACCTTCATGGGAGAGAACTGGAGACGGCCCATTTCCTGTCTTGATGACACAGAAGAACAATAGAATGATAGTCCTCTGGTTGTTTCTTGACTGAATGCCTCGGAAAGTAACAATATCACTTCTTGATATGACGATTTGGCTGTTTTCATGAATGTGCGATGTTGAATTTTTTATTATGAGCTTTTTTCCTTGATCAAGACTTTTTTTGATTGATCACGAATCTTTGGGATGTTGGGATATAACATTACAAATGATCACTCTGGTCCCGACAACATGATTGCTTACCTCCAAAAGCATGTCAAACACAACATCGAAGTCCAACATAATGAACACAACATCTTCTCCAAAAAAGATCCACCTCGAATGCCTATCGACGAATTTGTGAACCGGTATGCAACTTTCTCTCCTGATTAAGTTTACCTTCAGACTGAATGACACCTTTCAATGTGACCAAGCGTGCTTCAATATAGCACTGTATTATCTTGGGAAACTTCAAGAAGCGTCACTCTATCAACATTCTTCTCCGATATATTACATTACTCGCCATACTGTTCATCGAATGTTGATCTCCACGTATTCTCTTTTTTTCTTGTTCATTCTATCGCAAATTGTTACCAAATAATAGACTCTTGCTTGCCACTAAGTTTTTCGAAGATCATGCCCGACAAAACGCGTATTATGCAGCCCAAGCAGGAATAAGTGTCGCTGAATTGGATAAATTGGAATTGGAAGTCTTTAAGGCAATCGGTTTTAATTGCTATGTTGACACCGACAATTTTGTCGTTAAGGATTACTATTACAGTCATCAGCTTCATGCTCTCAAATTTGTGAACATTCGACATAGGAAAAACAAATGATGAACTCTCTCACGTTAAACCATCATTACTTTCTTTCCTTTCTCAAAATTCAAACACATTCTACCTTTCTCAGAGTGTTTTTTCCGAATTTTGGATATTGAGCTTCTGCTGTTTTGATCAAGCCAAACTTAAGTTTTCATTCTCAAACCAGGGATGGAAAACCCTCCCAGTCGTCTGATTATTCAAAATATTGAGGTCGAAAACTTCAAGTCATACTATGGCAAACACAATCTCGGGCCATTTCATCCTGTATGTTTATTCTGCCTGAAATGATCGACATTTGTTTTGAATCTTCAATTTTCCGCCTCAATTTTTCTACCGAACTTTTCAGTACTTTTCATGTGTAGTTGGTCCAAATGGAAGTGGGAAATCGAATGTTATAGATGCTTTGCTCTTTGTCTTCGGTTTTCGTGCCAGAGATATCAGAATGAAGAGTATTGAAGAACTGATCCACAATAGTGAAAACTACTCCGACTTACAGTACGCCAGTGTAACTGTTCACTTTGCACTTGCGTATGAAACGGTATCATCTTGTTTTCGTTCATCATTATCCCTTCCTTCAAACCTGTGTTCCTCAAATCACTATTATTCTGATTCCATTCTTTCATTCACATTTTTTTGCCTTCGTGATCCATAGAATGATGGAACAGATGTTCAAGTTGTTCCACAGAGTTCATTTACTGTCTCTCGCGGGATCACAAAACGACAGAAAGGAGCAACATCAACGTATCATTTAGATGGAAGAGAATGCTCCCTCAAGCAGATTGTGGCAAAACTTGGAGAATACGGCCTTGATGTGAAGAACAACCGTTTTCTTATATTACAGGGAGAGGTTGAGTCAATTTCTCTCATGAAACCCAAAGGAAACGCACAAACCGGGGAAGTTGGACTCTTAGAATATATAGAAGAGATCATTGGAACAAATCAATACATTGAACCAATCCAAGAATCGGAGAAAGAAGCAGATGTCCTCCAAGAATCTCTTCAAACGGACATCTTCTCAATGAAGGTAGTCGAAGCAGAAAAGCGACAACTTGAAGGTCCCAAGAATGAGGCTGAGATGTACCTTGCAAAACAACGTGAACTATTAGAATTAAAGGCAGAACGATGCTTCTATTACAAAGACCAAGCAGAAGAGACTGTTCGCCAAGAAGAGATCCGTCTACAGGAATGTAAAGAAAGGTTTGATGCTGAGAATGCGAAGTTGAAGGAGACCAAAAAGAAACAGAACGAATTGACGGAATCTCTCCGAACGGAAAATTCAAAATTGAAGTCAATTGACGAACAGCTTGACAAAGATGAAGAAGAATTAAACCAGAAAAAAAAGAAGAATTCAGAGCTGACAAAGGAGATTGAAAAACTTGCAAAACAGACAACAAAAGCTGAGAAAGAACTCGTCAAAATGAAGGAAGAACTTCAGACAGACCAGAGGAACCTTGATGTTGTCGCAACAAGTGTGGAAAAACTCAAGGAATCCCAAGCCCAGAAGAATAAAGAACTTGAAGAAAGTGAAAAAGCTCTCGCAACTCTTCGAGAGCAACTCGCAGCGAAAACTCAAAAAGAAGTAGCTGAAATGTCTCAGCTTCAAAAAGTCAAACAAAAAGCCGAATCTGAACTTACAAAACTAAAAGGAGATCAGAACAAAGTACGATCATCTCTCCAATCCAAGAAAATGCGTCTCGAAGAAGCACAAGAAGAAACTGCAAAGAACACAGCGACAGTGACAGAAATAACCAAAAAAATGGAAGATCTCGAAGTTACGCTGAAAGCACGGAATGAAGAACGTGAAGAACGGAAGCAACACAAACGTAGAATGGAAGACGAGTTGAGGACACTTGAGAACGATCGAGTCGCAATCCGAAATCAATTGAATGAAGTCAAAGAAAAAATCAACGAATACCAGCAAATTCGCCAACAACAAGAAAGTGAAGATAGCGTCATCAATGCTCTTCAACATGAAATGCAGTCAGGTCGCCTGAAAGGGATTTTTGGTCGATTGAACTCACTGGGAAGGATCCCACACAAATACCTGGAGGCACTGAACGCAGCAGGAGGCGGGTCTCTCCGCCATATTGTTGTAGACACAAGCAAAACAGCCACTCAATGCATCAGCTTCTTGAAAAAGAACCACTTGGGTGTGGAAACGTTCATGATCATGGAAAAGCTCGCTCCACAGACGAGGAATGGGATTGACGCTGTAAACGCCGAACACGAGAAATGGTTGAGTGAACGACAAACTCCAGAAAACATGCCATTTCCAAAAGAAGCCCAACTCCTCTTCAAGTTGATCGAACCAGACGAACCACAATTTCAGGTTCCGTTTTATTTTGCTGTCAGAAACACTTTGGTGACAGCCAATATGGATCTGGCCACGAGCATTGCCTTCCCTTCAGGCAAACCGAGACGAAGAGTGGTGACGCTTGACGGTGGATTGATCGAGTTGGTTGGAACGATGAGTGGAGGCGGGAGGAGACCACAGGAGGGAAATCAGAAAGGAGGACAAAGGCCCGATACACTTGTTAAAATTTCAAGTGGCGTTGGTTTGGTTGATCCAAAGGCACTCAAACAGATGGAAAGGGAGTTCCAGGACAACCAGAGACTTGCTGGAAATCTTGAACACCAGCTGAACGAGATCCAGGACCGGACGAATCGAATCTACAACGAGCAAAGAGAGACTGGCCTGAACACGCAGAATGACCAGCAAGAACTCGAACGAAAGAAAATCGAACGGGCCCTGAACGAACTTCGGAAACAACTCCAAGTTGCACAGACCAGAATGACAGCTACACAGGCAACCGTCGGAAACGAGAAAGTTCTCAAAACGGAGGTAGCCAAACTGGAAGAGCAGGAGGAACAGGCTCGCCAGAAGACGGAAGTCAAGGAGAAGGAAGTTTCGAGCATCCAAGCGAGAATGGACGCGATTATGGAGCTGATTGAGAAGCAGGGAGGAGCTGAAGTGTCGAACCTCAAGTCAGACATCAACAGCCTTCGAAGCTTGGTTGCTTCTGAAAACTCGAAGTTGAACACAGACTCGGCGAAATTGCAGCAGCTCAGGAGACAAGTGACAGCACTCACGAAGAACATTGACAAAGGAACAGAGCAGATTAGACAAAGCAAAGAGAGACAGGAGCAACTGGACGCTGAGAAAGAACAGAACCTCCAGGATGGGGCAGTTGTGCTGGAAAGATATCAAACAAACCAGAAATTGAAGGAGGAAGTCGAGGAGCTGATTGGGACTCTTCAGAAAGAACTCGCTGAAGTGAAAGACATGCGATTCCAAATTGAGAAAGATGTTGCGGTGATTGAATCAGAACTGAGTGAACTGCAAGACGTCGTGAATCAGAATAAGATGAAGGTCGGACAATGGGAGGACGAACTGCGGAAATTGTCGGAAGTGAAGCTTGGCCCGGATGAAATCCCGTTCACTCCCAACCTGACTCTCTCTGTGAAGGCACTGAGAAGCCTCACCATTTCAGATGTTGAAGAATCAATTGCTCAACTGACACAAGCACTCGCCTCAATTCAGGTTGACTTTGGAGCGATTATTCGATTCAAAGAGAAAGAACGGGAACTTGACGAAAAAATGGCCAAGGTGAATGAAACAAGAGAACAGCACCGACTCGCGAAGGACAAATGCGATGAACTGAAAGGAAAGCGATTCCAGGAGTTCATGGCCGGGTTTGGCGTCATTTCGCTGAGATTGAAGGAGATGTACCAGATGCTCACACTCGGAGGGGATGCTGAGATTGAGCTTGTTGATCAGGCCGATCCATTCAGCGAGGGTCTCATCTTCTCAGTCAGACCGCCAACGAAGAGTTGGAAGAACATTCGGAACTTGTCTGGTGGAGAAAAGGTTTGTATTTTTGGCTTCGCCCTTATCTATATTCTCTCTATTTTCAGACTCTTTCTTCATTGTCACTCGTCTTTGCCCTCCATCATTTCCGCCCCAATCCGCTGTATGTGATGGATGAGATTGATGCAGCTCTTGACTTTCGAAATGTGAGCATCATCGCCCAATACATCAAATCCCAAACAAGGAACGCACAATTCATCATTATCTCTCTCCGAAACAATATGTTCGAGCTGGGCGATCAACTGATCGGAATTTATAAGACCTACAATTGTACACAGTCGGTCTCAATTAGGCCAAGAGACTTCGTGATCAAAGGAGCCGTCACTCTGGATAAACCAGTGCCACGGGTTGACCAGATTGAAGCTCCAACTCCTCTTTGATTTTGAAAGATATCACCTCACTCATTATCTTTATTTTCGACATAAGTCTCATTTCAATTTTAGTAAAGGGGTGATCGAGGGGAATCTCGTTCGACGCTTTGATAGGAGCCTTTTGTGATGTTCCGACTGTATGATCCCGATAAATTTCACTTATTTTCCTCTCTGTTTATTTTTATTTCAGGAATTCATTGTATATTCGGCCGGCATCTCTCTTCACAAACATCGTCCGCTCATTTGAAGGAACTCCAACTGCATCACAAATCTCTTATGAATTCTGCTTCTCTGCAATCCTCTTTCAGAACAATGAACCTTTTGAGATTCCTTGTTTTTCCAGATTCTATACATTCCACTCCCAAGAAACAATCCAGTATCTCTCACTTTACATTGATCTCATATGTCTTTTTCAGACTACAAGACATGATCACATATCCATTAGAGGGTCCAAATCCACCACCTGGCTCTTTTGTGCAACTAATTCTCTGGATCTCAGTGGGTCCTCGCTCAATCATGCCTCTTGCCTTTTGTTCGGTTCCAATATATACACGTGATTTCCAAATTCGAAGCGGAATAAAAACTACGCCACTTCATCCATTTTCACAAGCTAAATCACTCTCTATCCCTTGCCTCACATCACTGATCATTGCAGCGCACAATTATCCAGGAACAACGATACTTCTTCCAGAACATCTTATGGAAGGAATTGAACTCCAAGCAAAGGAGATCTCTGAGCTGCTTCCAGAAACAGTTCTATCTTCATTTATAAATTCGGACCAATCTGAAGAACCACTGCCTCTTCATGCTTCACAATCGAATGAGGGCATCTCAAATACTATCAATGAACCACATAAGGTTTTTCATGCCGATAATATGATCTTTGGAAGCTCATCTGTTTGTATTCATCCATTTTCATTTTCTCAGCGCTCTCCGTGGAATTCCCTACCATTCATTTCAAGTGATTCTGAACTCAATCTGATACAACCATCACTACGATTTACGAAACTCCGCCGAATTGCTGATTCATCACCAGATCAGTCCAGAATTACTTACAGTCATTCGTTCCAAAACGTTGCGCATGGTAAAGTGATTCCGGCTGTTCCATGGATGGATGAAATTGCCTCGAAGTCTATGGACTTTATTTCATCAGTCTGCCCAATCATTATCTTTTCTTAACTTTTCTTTCGTCAAATCAACATTCAGGAAATTCCTCAAGTTAGCTCTGCCTTAATGGCCCTTCAAGTTGAGTTCCTAAAGTATGACGTAGGGGAATCACAGCCTGATTTTGTTTCCTTTGCAACTGGCCCAAGAACAGACAATCTTTGGTATCTGAACATCAAACCCATCTCAATTATCGATTCTCTTGGTCGAGACACGTCTGCCTTCACTAGTTTTCTTTATCATCCATATTATAATCCTTTTCGACACGATGATATAGAATTCCACTCCAGCTCCGCTTTGCCACACAAGATGTGGAAGCCAAGCTTCATACCATCTCCCTATATCCTCCTCAAGATAATCTACAACCATCGGACAGAGAATTCTTGTGGACCCATCGCTATTTAGCTTCAAAATACCCTTCACTTATCTATCCTTTCATCCAAAGTGTTGATTGGAAAGTGCCAGCAAAACACAATGAAGCATTGGTTTGCCAGTTCTACTCTCAGCCTATTTATTTCTTGGTTCTCTTGTCTATCAATCTCATTTTTATTGTACAGGTTATTATCGAAAGCTGGCGTTCTCCAACTCTTTCTTGTATTTTCGAGATTCTGTCTCACCCATTTTGGGAAAATGATCTTGTCCTCCGGATGTTTGCAATCAAGCATCTTTCTGAGCTTCCCAATGACGAATTGATGGATTATCTTCCACAATTGACACAATGCCTGTTGAACGACCCAATCTGGGATTCCTCCTGGAATCGTCCAAACAAAAGACAGCAACAAGATTTGTCCAACCGTGATAAACAACAACCGCAGCCTTTGAAGCAGAAAACAGCTTCGGTTCCAGACATGAAGGCGAAGTCTGTCTCTGAATCGGAAACGAAAACTTTCAATTCTGGTGATTACTACCCTCAAGCACCCTCTCCATCCCATCGCGACACCGGTGTTGACGGTACATCTGCCCACTCACGAACCTCAACCATCTCATCTGCACGCTCGTCTGAGCTTCCATCAAACCAATATGAAACGTCCATGCCTCGACCGAACCCAACCACAAGCACAGCCCCGACTGAGAAACTACTCCAATCGAAAAGTTTTGCTGCACCGAATGCAGCACAACGAGGACAATACCCGCTTGATGATGCCATGTCATCAAATCTTCAAATTGCTGGAAGCAGACCAATCACTTCACAGTCATTCTCAACTCCTCCCTCGTCATTCAGAAATCGGGAAGAACGAACCCAACAACATGATTCGCAAGACGAGAATGGAACTGGAGCATCCCTGCAGTCCATCGGAGAAGGACAGTGGAGAGAGCCAGACGTTGCCAATGCAAGTGACATGGCAAGTGAATTTGAAGGAAGCACGGCATCTGGAATGTCAACACATCAACGAACTGCATTCCACACAGTTCCAACAAAAACTCGAGAAATGGAAATGGACGCTGATCATTCAACAGTCAGTAACGCATCGATTGATGATTCTCGCCAGTCTGATCTCACAACAAACGATCACGACAATGCAGACACAGAGCTTTCAGCGGAACCATCACAGTACAGACCGCCTCTTCCACCATCATCACTGTACAGCTCGAATGTCACCCCACCTCGAAGTTCTTTCGACAGCAACCAGTCTGCTCGCAGGAGGATTGTGATTGGGGACGAACAAAGAATGTTTCTCAATGACATTGGTCTGGAAGATACTACATGGGACATCGACATGCCTCTGACATCATTCTTGTTTGAGCGAGCAGGAGACAATGTCGAGATCTTCTGTCTCTTGTATTGGAATCTCCACGTGATGAAAGAAATTGAGACCAACTCGTCGGTGACGTTGGCGATTATCAATCTTCTCTTCGATCATGTCCATGAACGTGCACCATTTATGATCGTCTTCATCTACAGACAAGTGCTTCTCCTGCAAAAGATCCAAACGGCGTTTGAAAAAACTGCAGGCATCCCGAGACAAGAAAGAATTGAAAGGATGAAGATTGAAGCACAGGATTTCTTCTCTCCAAACGAGCCGTTCCCATCACCTGTCAATCCGAGGTTTTGGCTCTCACAAATCTTTCCGGACAAAATTTTGATTTTCAAATCAAAAGTACTTCCTGTCCTCGCCAGATTCAAAGGAGATTCAACCGACGAGATTCTCGAACCGTTAATGAAATATCGTCCTGATGGGTCGGTTGACTGGGGAACTACGGAAAGTTTAAACGGAAAGTTTGGGATCACTCAAGCTTTGGTTGATCTGTCTCTGGCCAGATTGAAGGAAAGGGAAGAACTTGGAGAAAAACTTGTGTCGGATGAAATGATTGAGCAGGCAAAGCAAGAAGAAGAGAAGGAAAAACTTGCCCAGCTCAACCAAAAGGAAGAAGAGGCGAAGTATCAATCACTGACCGTTCAACCTCCTCCGCCCAACATGGAATCCATCCCAATCTCTTCTCCGCCTCTCTCTCTCCCTCAATCACACGAAACCTTCGATCAGCCAAATTACGTGTCCCCTCATCCTGCAACTGAGGCGAATGCTGAACCAAACACAGATCAGCCAGGCCGGACGAATCAACATAAGCAGAACCTCCAAGGAACGGGGTACGATGACAATGTCATTATGGAGGACGATATCGATTTTGACCAGATGGATGGGGAAGACACATACGATACAACGCAACTCGACTCATTTGGACAGTCAGAGGGACTCCAAACTGATGAGGCCTCATCCCAACAGGATCCTTCGCCGTCTGAACCACAACCGGCTCCAAAAGAACAAGGCCGAGTGGTTCCTATTGCTCCTCCTTCAATGCCACAAATTGACATCGACTCTTTCATTGCATCAAGAGCATGGAAGGCAAATGAAAAGGAGAAGCAGGATGACTTCAACCATTCATTCATGTACAAATCACTCGATGATGTGAGGCAGGATATGCTCTGTGTTCAGATTGTGAGTGTCTTCGATAGGCTCTTCAAGAGCGAGAATCTCGATCTCAAACTTTCGCCGTATCAAGTCGTTGCCATCGGAGCCAATCCGCCTCTTGGCCTGATCGAGTTTGTCCCATCGAAATCGATTGAGCGGATCAAGTTGGAAGACCAAAGCATCGCAAACTACTTTCGAAGCCATAATCGCGACGACAGCTCTCCTCTCGGATACCCTCCCGAAGTTCTGGACAACTTCATCCGGAGTTGTGCGGGTTATTCAGTGATCACCTTCCTGTTGACTGTGGGAGATCGTCATCTAGACAATCTTCTCGTCACTCCTGATGGGAAAATGTTCCACGTTGATTTTGGAATGTTCCTTGGGCATGACGTGAAATTCAGACCATCTCCAATGAAACTCAGTAAGGAGATGATTGATGTATCTTTTCTTCTCTTGTCTTTCATTTCTCTTTCTCTATCTCCTCTCAGTGTATGGGTGGAATTGATTCCAGCCATTTCCGACGATTCATTTCTCTGTGTTGTGAGGCGTACTCTATCGCTCGCCGAAAGGGTGCCAATCTTATTCTGTCTCTGTTTCGTATGATGCGCAAAGCCAAAATTCCCGATCTGGAAGACGCCCGAGGACTAACTCTTGTTTTGATGAAATTCAAGCTGGAGTTAACGGAGGGTGAGGCCAATTCTTATATCCTTCAACAGATCGAGAAATCGACATCTGCATTCTTCCCTTCAATGGTTGATAAAATTCACATTTTTGCTCAGTCATGGAGGAACTGAAATTTTGATTTCGTCTTCATTTTCTCATTTCAGAATTTTCTGTGTGGACATAATCGACACTCAACTGGCACAGCCCTAAGATTCGCGAAGTTGCAATAAACAAATTCTGTTGTCCTGAACATTTTAAATGAATAGGATCTCTCCGAAAACGACAAAATGACAAAGGAAGAGTTTTTTTGACATGACCCACAATTATGGTGACCGGACACATCGCGAAAAAAAGTTACATCAAATAAAGAATAAAGATGCACGAGTTCATGATCTCCACCAAGTCACTAGAGTGGCTTCCTTCAGAATGTTTGAGCTCGTGCAGTTGTCCGATTGATTTGCGAATGCATCACCATACAGAATCCCCACGTCAACAATTGTACATCGAATCGTATCACGAGGATCAAACGGAATGAAGATGTATTTTTCGAAAGGAGCACGTGGCAGCGCAAGAGGAACGACTCGTGTGGAAGTTGAGAACGTAGAGAGTAAATCAGGAGTTGTGGATGGAGGGGAAACGTAGAAAGTGAGATGGAGGATGGGAACAACAAAGAATGGAACCACAGGAACGTTCAATTTGAGAATGATTCCAGCAACTGCCCGAACACCATCAAGGAAGAGTCTTTTCTGAAGACGGGGAACTGGACTCAGTGACGTCGGGTAAATGATTGTTTTGGTCTTCAGGAGAGAGTAGACTGGATGTGTGAGCGAGGAATAGAGAAGTTGGTGGAGCCCACTCTCTTTTGAATCCCGATCTGACGATGAAAGAAGAGGATATGTGCCATCAAGAAGCTTCGTCAGTTCGTCTCCTGAGAGCGGATCAAGGTTTTCGAGTGTTGGGTTTGGACTTGCAGTGAGCATATCGCTTGGGATTGATGCTGTTTCAACAGACCCCAACAGAATGAGATGAGAGAACAAGAAGGAGTCGAGAGATTTTGATGCAAACGACAGATGGACAAGAGTGCTGAAGGTGGGGGGAATTTCAAATGTTATGTCCGTTGTTGAAACAGATTTGATTACAGATTCTTGAGTCCGTTGTGTGGAAAGCGGAGAGTGTTTGAGAGAGTCGAGTTGAGATGGAGTTGGGATGGTGTATAGTGGAGTGATTTTGAGAGATATCGATGAGAGTGAGAGAGATGAACCAATTTTCTCCACTCTGCCGCGTAGCTTGACATGTGAAAGAAAAGCAGGTTCAGAGAGCTTGATGATAAGATCTAATCGATCTTCGTTAGAACACATCCACCCACCCGAGTCACATCCGATTAGAAGGGACGATAGTGTCGAGGAAAGGTGTGGTTCTGGGTTTGGAGAGGTGTAAGTGAGTTGAGATGACGAAAAGAGGATGGAAGAAGTTGGATACTGTGAAACATGTCTGAGTTTTGTTTTGTGCTCGATCGTTGAGATTGAATGGGCTTGCAAATGTCTTTGTGAGTATCTCCAGAGAGAGAAGGGATTGACCAACTTCCTCCTGAACCTGACTGTGATATTGTCATGATAAGAATTCCAGAAAGCTCGAACAAGTCTGGTCATCTGAGCAATGACTTGGCAGCAGTGTCTGCAAAGATCACGCTCGTGCGTCGAAAAGAACTCGCAGAGGAATTGTGAAGTAATGGTCCGTTTATTGCTACACGTCTCGCAGAATACGGCTGAACAGAATCGACAGTTTTGATAGTCAGTGGGTTTTGTATGACATTCAACACATTCCACAGTGGTGGAGTATTTGGGATTGGACGGAGGTGGAAGAGGAGGGGATGATGGCGGTGGATGATCCGTTGACAGACGAGCGAAGACAAATGGAACTTGCTTGAGTTGTGAAATGAGTGAGGCTTGGCTGACCCGATTTTTAAGAATGGAAAAGAGTTTCCAGATTAGATACTGCCCTTCAGAGTTCATGTTTAGTGCAATATAAGATATTTCTGTCCGAAGAGCATTCAGGAGGGCACTAGCCGTTTCATCTGGTTTGGTTGTTGTCTCTATAAGAGACGAGTTGACCATTCCAGCTCCGACTTTCGTTTTGTGTTCCATGATCTCACTCTTCTTTTCGATTACATCAGGCCTATTGTCGATTTGTTCTTCCAAATGAAGGCGCTCTTCAACTCGATCAGCTTCATCATCACTGTACGCTCCAAGTGTGAGCATTTCGTCCATTCGTTGGCGAGCTGAAGGGATCCTCGTTTCATTGAGACGATGACCAAGAACCCTCACTCGACCAACGATCATTGCTCGGTGCAGTCGATGAATGGAAATGCCCGATTTCACCTGACTGGAGACCAACTCCGGTTTTTGAACGAAAGAGGCTGGATGATCAAGGAGTGAGTATGACAGAGGAGCGTGGAAGACCACTTTGATGACACTTATCAACCCAATTGTGGATGAAGATGCAGATGGCGGGACAGGAGCGAACGGAAGATCAAGTTGAGGTGATGCTTTATCCGACTGATTTGACAGATTCGTTGTGATGGGGTACGGTGAAACAGGCACGACTACCGATTGGTAGAGGTATTTCACTCCTTTAAGTTCATAAAAGGTGCCTGGGAGATTCGTTAATGATAAGGTGTCGTCCTGACCATCGTGAGGATTGCCATCAAGGGAAATAAACCCATTGTTCGGGATGAGTGGAAGAGCCACGTTCTTGTGTGTGAGGACGAGTGAATCAAGACTCTCTCCCATATAAACATCAGCACTGGTTGAGGTGTGAAGGAGCATCGAGGACGGATATTCCGAACTACCCACCATTGTTTCCAGTCGACTCAATCGAATGGCACCTCCTTCGCCAGCCCATTGAACTGTCGGAGCAACTGAAACGGATTGGCCGGTGTGTGTGACCTTCCTACTGTCATCACGAGATTTCTGAATTTCAATCGCTGTAGAGACGGGACGGAAGGTTGTTTCTTGTTGAGCGGTTGGGCGATCCATAATCAGGTAGCGAACGACGGACGGCTCAGGAAGGATGATTGTCACTGTCTCGTCTGTTGATTGGTCGGGCGTCGTCGTTTTACCATCCCACTTCGGAGTGTAGTCTGGCGAATCGACTGGATGAAAATTGAACATGACAGGTGAGAGAGATGGAAGTGGAGGTTTGTCGTAGACAGAACGCCAACGATTGGTGGTGTCGATGATCGACACAATTCCGAGAGTCATGAGTTTTTCAGCGAGTGACTTCCTGAGAACAGACGTGAGAGAGAGTGGGAGGGACGTGACAGGGTGAAGTTTGACACATGACCTTTCTTGCAGTGGAAGATGTGTCGTGATCTGATTGGATTGAAGTAGACCAGAGAGGTGGATTGGAAGGAGAGTGCCGAACGCATCATCAGATCCAGCGAAGTGCTTCTCCAGTGAAAAGACAGCTCCATGCGACACCTGCTTCGGATACGATGTGAGAGGAGGAGATGGGAGAACATTGGGAAAGGGTACTGATATAACAGAGGTGGGAGTTGCTTCGAGGGGAGAGTGCATCAGATCCGACAGATTCCGTTGCCAAAAGGTACCTGGATACTTCTCTGGGAGGAGTTGGAGTGCAACAAAATGGGAGAATTCCTTGTGTTTACTTTCATCGGTGACCATGTTGTGATAGCGTCGTTTGATTGAGATGAGGGCGTTGTTTGAGCTTGCTTGTTTGAACATGTTTCCTGTGCCTGATTGAATTTTGTCACCAATCATGAATTCTCGGTCTGTAGACGGACGGATAAAGGTCATCATCGATTTGAACGGAAATCGCCCGGAACTGAGGAGAGTGAATAGGGACAAATCCAGATCCCGTCGAGGGATGTGAACGAGCGACGATGCGTCGAGTCCGCTCGAGAACGAATGCGAGAACAGATTGTTGCTTGTGATGATTGGACTGAGGAATGAACGGATGAGCTGTGTGTGAGTCGCAGGAGAGTCGGTGTAGAGTTCTGAATTTGTGTTGGCGAGGATCACAAATGCTTCGGAGAGCGGTGAGAGGACACCCATCGGGAGCGCCTTTTTGATGTCTTCCGTTGTGACATCAGGGGTGTCTCTCAGATTATCGAATAATTCGTACTTGTGTTGGGTAACAGGCTCGTGTTTGGGTGAATTGAAGGCGGTGAGGAGGGTTGTGAGTTGGGAGTTGAAGATGGGCAACATGAAGGAGAAGGAAGCAACACTCGTCCGATCCATAGAATCTGCACAATTCAACCTGAACAGCCCATTCTGCAGTGTCCACAACTCGACTCCGTTCCTGTACGACTCTTGGATTTCCTCAAAAAACGACATGTTTTGTCGGTCAGCTGGTTTGTTCTCCTGAACGAGAATCCGACCAGAGGCATACCCGTGTTGGAGGATGTAAGTTTGGAATCTGCTCCAAAACGGAGTGAAGACACCATTCTCTCCTCGACTCGATTTGATGGCGTGCCAATCATAGGTCTTAATGTCAATTTGAGCACCCACTCCTTTTGAGTTGTACCGAATCTCTGGAGCTGCTGTGCTGAAAGGAGTCTTTGTTTGTTGATCGGAAGAGTCCCAGAAGGTCTTCATCTGTCGCGTGGAAGCTTGATATCCTTCCGTTAACTTGATCTCCTCAGGATGTTTTTCGTCCAGTCTGAGCAGTGTGAGGCATGTGAATTTGATGAAATCGTCTGGTTTGGGTGGGAGAGCGCAGGAAGCAAAGTGAGAGTATCGAAGACGAGCGCGTTCCCAGTAGAGGGGGACATGTTCAAAAGAGGCGTTCTTTTCCACATCAACCTTTGCTTGAGTGAAGAATGAGTCGACACCTGCTTTCCAGAGGATGGGAATTGTCCCTCTGAAGAAGATGTACGACGTGAAGTAAACGTTGAAGTCGCTTGATTCAGATTCCGGTGGAGTTTTCGAAGTGTCGCGTACAAGTGGTTTGTCAACAAGCCATGCAATCACCTCACATTCCATCTCGTTTCCTGCACCTCCAAACTCATTCAATCCTCTCGCCTGGTATCGAGTCCCGGGATTGAGAGAAGATTTTCGCGAGATGATGGAGAGGAATATCGTTGGCTTCTCTGGGAGGGCATTCGCAATCCGCATCAGCTGACTAAGTTCAGAAAATTGGGTATCAGGAAGATTAACTCCAGCCGAGCCAGGAACAAAGAGGGAGAGAGGATATGTAGTGGCTGCACCCTGGCAGAGGACAACGCAATGATGGGGGAGACCAGCCTCTTCAAACTTCTGTCGGAGAAAGGAATTCCAGAGAAAGGCCGGGTCGTACTCTTCCACAGGATGGATCGTGAATGGAAGGGCTTGTTTTGCTTCTGATGCGGAGAGAGGGTGTGGAGGCTCAGCCTCCGTTTGAGTGGGGGGTTTAGGCGATGATAGTCCGATTGCGGTAAAGGGTCTGGTGATATCTGCCTCCTCACAAAAATAATGATACCGATCAACATCGAATCGCATGGCCGTTTCCAGACTCTGGCAATCCTGGTATATGTAATTGAGAGGGAGTTTCGGCCGTTGTTGTTGTTGAGTCTCCTGTGGCTTTTGAGAAGGAGTAAACTGGTCTGTTTTTGCTGGTTCACTTTTAAAAGTCACTTTTAGAGAGTCTACAAGATTGGACAAGAATCCTTTGCTTTGTTTCGGGGGAGGAGCAGCGATTGGATGTTGTGGAGTCGATGGGGGTGGATTTGGAGGTCCAATCGGTCCATCAATAGATGAAGGCGGTTCCGGAGCGACAGGTCGTGTAAGGGTCAGTGAATTATCCAGAGGTTCATTCATAAAATCATTGAGGCTTGGCGAAGCTGTTGGTGATCGATCAGGCGTTGATGATGGATGTATTTCCGAAAACGATGAGGAATTGCGTGGCGAAACGTCATTAGATTCCAAGATAGATCTTGCTGTATAGTCAGTCCACATGAAATGCTGCGAATTCGTTGGGTTCGTCAAATTGTGGATAGGGAACGATCTATCGATTGATTGGATTTCAGAGACAGCGTCTGATGAAAAAGGAACATTTGTAATCCGAACTTTTGGCAGTCTCATGTTTTTTGAGAAGGGAGGGCACGGAACTGATGAAGAGATGAAGATAATGAAAAATGTTCAGACTTTCTTCATTTTCATCTTGCTGTTTGACTGTTGAATATTCAGGAAAGGCAAAGATTGGAGAAAGAGGAATCGGAAGCCAGTTTGATTCAGTAATTGTGTACACAGGGTGAAAAGGTGGTAGAATCATGGTTCCGGCAATCTGATGAATGATTGAGACATTTAAGCAGAAGAAATGAGGGAAACGAATAAATGAAGAGTACCTGTGTCGCCAGGAAGAGATATGCCACTTTTGGTGTCACCACGTATCCAACAATAGCTGCAGCTGCCGAGACTTCTTTGGCCTGTGGATCCTGAGATTTAAGGAAATCTATTGCATCCTCTTCTCGGGGAAAGACGTCAATGTTTTGGATTCCTTGATAGTTTGTTAGACGAGATTGATGTTATTATTTATATGCAAATAGAGACAAGTCACAAAAGAAGAATGGAGAAAGGGCAGTGAACAATAGAATTGGCTCTGTGGGTAGTACCTTTATGGATAAGATCTCCTGTGCATGAGTCAATGTAGATAATTGTTGTGTCGTTTCGTGTTCTCAGTGATGACACAATGTACTGAGATAAAAATGGAAATTAATTCGCAAAACATGAAAATATCGGCAAAAAGTGTGAAAGAGAGGAAAAATAATTCGTATTAACAGACATATTGATTTTGTTTGAGGAGGTAGATTCTGTGGATGGTATAGTCGATGGATGACATTTATGTCAATCACAAGAACTGTAAGAGTGGCAACTTGAGTGAATTTCACAAGAAGATGAACCGACGAACGTGAACAACCACTATTCGCTGAGAAATTGTGAGATCATCCATAGTTTTTTTGTCGGAGCCAGGTAAACAAAAAAGAAGGTAGATATCGATGATTTTCATGGAGAATGACCCGTAATTGATGGTAGAGAACAAATATACGATTCAGAAATGTGTGAGAGAGAAATTATGAAATGTGTGGTTAAAAGCCACATAATGAATGAAGAGTGCAAAAATTGATTAAATTGATTGGAAGAATCTATTCAGTGTTTGCACCGTCAGCTTGTTGAAGAGATTCCTGAAGTTGTTGGACTTGGAGTTCCAGTTCTTCAACTCTCTTCTTCAGCGCTTCATTTTCGGAAGCCATAGAATCAACATTAATACCAGCAGGTGAAGAGAGAAATCTTCTCACGTATTCCACGGCATTAGCAGGTTTTTCAGGTTCTTCATAGAGTGCGATGAGAACTAATCAATTGGCAGGGATGGTGGTGTTAGAGAAGTGGAAAAAGATTAAAAAAAGGAGGAAGAAGCACATTGATCTTGAAAAATGAAAACCTTTGGTGAGACTGTCAATAACACCTGAACGTTCAAGGTATTTTCTGAATTCTTCTTTTTTGCTGAAAGGAGAGATGAAATTTCGCAAAAAGTGAAGAAATGATGAAGAGGAAGACGAAAAAGTACCTGTCAGACGATGACATGACTGGATGTTCTCGATTGAAGTTGGAGAAAATCGAAATTGGTCCGATCATTGAATCAGGATGGATATCAACAAGTATCTCACACCAGAAGTTCAAAAGTACATTATGTACCTAATATTTGGTATTTTCTTCGAGTTTTTCAGGCATTCATCAACATTCATATCATCCAGGCTTTGTCCTCTTGGAGACACTCTGGGAGATATACCTCGACCTCCGCCAAATTCTCCGGGTTTAAATTTTGTTTTATGTTGCATTTATGTCATCTTCAGCATACAAACAGTGAAATTACGAAAGAAACAGAAGCTTGGGTCACTCCAGAAGAATTTTCACATTCCAATGAATACACCATAACCAAAATGTCTTCATTCACATGTTTTTGTTCATTTGTGCTGTTTAGGAAATTTGATATCTTCAAACTTGTATATAGCCTCATTACGACAGCGATCATTATCTTCGGGAGAATATACCCTCATATCTGGCATTTGTCAGTTCAGCTGTGTTCCAAAATGGGTGTCAAGGAGGATAGTGAAATCATCCACTCATTAGTCTTCATGACAATCCAAACTTTCATCGAAGAACTCGTTGCACTCCCTCTCAGTTATTACCAGACTTTCAGCATCGAAGCAAGGTACAACTTCAATAAGCAAACAAATGCGGTTTGTTCAGTTGATTTCTCACCTCATCTTATAATCTTCATTACATTTTTTCAGATCTTCTTCTCAGACTTCGTGAAGAATCTTGCAGTAAATATTGTGACAATGCTTCCCCTGGTTGCTGGTCTACTATCTCTCCTTATCAACCACATTGGCGGTGATTATTACTGGCTCATTGCTTGGTTCATCACCATCACATTCGTTATTGCTCTTCAAATCATCTACCCCATTTGGATTATGCCCCTCTTCAACAAATTTTCTCCACTTGCTGATGATGATGTTGTTGAAAATATTACGGAACTGTGTAACGAATGCAACTTCCCATTGGACGGACTCTTCGAGATTGATGGATCAAAACGCTCAGGAAAGTCCAATGCATTTTTCATTGGATTGTGTGGAAATCGTCGTGTTGTTCTATTTGACACTTTGGTTGATCTTCATCGAAAAGCACATCTTCTGGAGCCAAAACATATCACAGCAATCGTTGGTCATGAAATTGGCCATAGCAAGCATAACCGTTTGTCATTATGGAATTTTCATCTTTAAACAGATCTTTGGAAACGAATTTCTCTCATCTTCTTCCAAATGTTTCTTCTCTTCTTCGGATTTTCTGTGTGCATTGATACTCCTCTCCTCTACACTCTGTATGGCTTTGATTCCAATGAAAAACATGTATGTTTCAGAGTCATTTTCATGGGACATCATCATTCCCCGCCTTTTACCATTTAGGCATTTATTGGGATCCTCGGCTTCATGTTCCTGATGTCACCAGTTGGGTCGATTATCACCCTTCTCGTCAATATCTTCACGCGCAAATTTGAATATCAGGCTTGTTTTTATGAGTTTTCATGTTTTATTTTCGATTAGGCTGATGAATACGCCGCTAAGAGAGGTTATGATCTCGGCACTCCCCTCGTCATCCTCCACACAGAGAACTTGTCAGATCTCAATCCGGATCCTATGTATGTTGTCTTGGTCTTCTGATTTCGATTTCATGTGTTTCTTTTAGTTACTCCTGGTACCATTTTTCACATCCATCTCTTGCTGAACGTCTGGAAGCCTTGCATTGGAAGCCGACCGAAAATCTGATCGAAAAGAGAGCTCAATGGAAGATCTTGAAGAAGGAACTCGACGATATCAAAGAACAAGAGAGACAAGCGAAACTGGAAGAAATGATGACCAAATCCAAGGACAAGCCAGAAACTCAATCAGACAAAAGGGACTGAGAACACCTCATGGCGGATTATTCATTGTTTTTGGGCTTTTCTCACATGTTTTCACACTCTCGTCTTGTTTCCGAGAATGCTGAAAAACAACGAAAACGAATGGACCATATTTTCCCGAAGTGTGCGTGGGGAAAATCGAGAGAGAACCTGAGATGATTGTGAAGATTCTCATGAGTGGTCTGAGACTGTTGTTGTTTGGTCAGTTGGTCTCGAGATTGAAAATGATGATACAGCGGAAAATGTAAAACTGCAAGGACGAGATGAGATGGCACTGAAGTTCAAACATGGTTTATTCTCTTCTTTGGGGAGTATGCTAGTGTTCTTTTAGACGCTCACAACCAAAACGGCCTTATTGGTTTGTTTGTGAGACATTGGTCCACTTGGGGGATTGATCGGATCTCAATTATTAAGACAAGGTTCACTTGCCTAATTGGAATTTCACGAACAAATTTGGAGACAAAACAGAGAAATGTGGAATCATTATTAAAATGGAACGATGAACGGAGAAAAGAGTGAAAAGTGAATTGTGACAATCCACAGCGGCCCGGCTCTTTCGAATTGATTGAAAATCAGAAACCGACAAATGTGAATCGGTATCTTAATCACAAATCTCGTCATGTTTTTCTTCTTCCTTCAAGTTTAAGAGTGAGAGATTGTTGCATTCTTGCTCGAGTTGCACATCTTGCTTGAACAATGGAGTTTGAGCATTTTCCGACTGAGACATCTCAGAAAAGGTCTGGTTGGGTCAGAAATCAGAGTTGGAAGAATAATGGATGAAAGGAAGGAGACATTCATTGCTTTCAAAGACTCACAGAAATCACTTCCATTTCGCAGGCGGTGATCCTCCAAATTTTCGTATCCGACCGAATTTCTGCATTCAACAGAATACATCTTGATCTTTGTCTGTGAATACACAATTTCAGCGAAAGTGGACGGAATGAGAGAAAGCAGTGCAAGAGAACGGCGAGATATCATCATACAGTCTGAAATAGTTGAGTAAAATGGAGGACACACAGTATATTTGTGGATATTTGCATGGTTTCATCGAAGTGCAATTTGACAAATGGTTTCGAAAAGAGTCGTTTTCACTGAAGATTGACTGCTATACTTGTATTTTGGGAGAGTGTTGCCAAAAATGTCGGAAGATTTAGAGACTGTACAAAAGAAAGCTGAATAAAAATACAATATACACCGTTGATGTGCAGAAAAGTTTCATCTGTCGTATCAAGTTGAAATACTTTTTAGATGTGATCAGAAACGCATTTTGAAGTACGAAAGGACAAATGATGCATGCGGTGATAATGACAGTCGGATGGGCTCGATGGATGGAGAAAGAGAAGACGATCATCCCATGTTGTTTGTTTTTCTCGACACTTCGCCACGATTGTTACTCTGCGTCTATTTTAGGAAAACTACAGATGAATCCAAAGTGGATAATGAATCAGATTCAAGATAATTATTCTTCCGTTAGACTTGCAGTTTTGCATCTTCCGCTGTAACACACTGTGAACTACTCACACAGACCGATACGGACCAGACACATCCGCTGTTCATGAGTCAGCGGGAAGGTGAGATGTTCATTGCGTGGCTCCGAAGATGGATTGGTCACCATTATCCATGTCAAAGGTGCTCCCAAACGCAAACTGAGGAGCGCCAAAACTTGGAGAGAGCGGTGCTTGGGTCGGGTTGGGCGGAGAAAGTGGGTGATCTACGTTGTACGAGAAGAACGAGTCTGCTCCGAAGGCGGGGAGGAGAGGGGGAGCAAGGTTGGTGAATGTGTCGTTCAGATCGAGGGAATGGAGGTTCTCAACGCCGCCTGTGTCTGCTTTGCGGTCTCCTCGTCTTTCCTTCTTTTTCTTCTTCTTGTCGGCAGCCCAGACGTCGGTCAGGCCTGCATTTTGGATCATCCGATCAACCATTTCGATAAGGCCGGGTCGTTCTTGTCGGAGTCTTCCTCTTTTGTCCATCTGGTCGTCGTCCATCTCGGTTGGTGTGTAGTGTGAGATCGTCACATCATGGAGAGGCGGTTGGAGGGTAATTGAAGACGGGCGCAATCTGTCCAATTCACCTTCGACAACACAGTTCTTCGTGATGAAGTGAGAGAGAAGACGGTTCCACATCATGTCCACGCTCAGGACGTGTGGGTTTCCGATGATGATCAGACCATAGCGAGCTCGAGTGATGGCGACATTGAGGCGACGAGGATCGCCAAGGAATCCAATTCCACCAGCTTCGTTGCTTCGGACACACGAGAGGATGATGAAGTCCTTCTCTCTTCCCTGGAAAGCATCGATGGATGCGATCTCAACTTGCAGGTATGGGTCATCTGGCGGGTCGGGGAGAGTTTTGTCACGTTCTGGGTCTCGCCCAAACTTCCCGACGAAGTGGAAGACTGATGGAATATACCCGCACTGCCCGAGATATGGCGAGATGACACCAATGTTGGCTGGGTTCACACCGCAGTTCAGAAGACGGGTGACAATGGCTTCAACCATCTGGGCTTCCTGTCTGTTGAGGAAGGAGGTTCCCGAAGAGCTCTGCTCCTCTGGTGCTGTGGACACCCAGAAAAACATGGGATGGGATGGGTTGGGGAAGGTGAAGTGGTGCTTTCCTTTGAGGAGCGGGAATTGGCGATCGGCTTCAGACACACCATTCTGCAGGGCACCATCGTAGAACATCTCAGATGGGAATTGTGAGAGGGAGGGGTGCATACGGTATTGGATCTCGAGACGAGTGGGCTGGATGCCGAGAAGGATGAGACGCTCGAAGAGGGACAATCCAAACCCATTCTTGGTGGTCGTTTTGCATCTGGTGATGGGACCGAGCTGGGACTGATCTCCGACGAGGACGACTTGACGAGCACCTTTGATGAGAGTGAGGAGGCAGTCAGGCTCGACCGCTTGGGTGGCCTCATCGACGAGAACGAATGGGAACGCGTACGGTTCAAGACGGCCATCTCCGCAAGTGGAACAGGTGCAGCAGACAACGTCCGCGAAGTCGAGGATGGACTGTTCGAGTCTTTCGCGAAGACGATACATCTCATCCTGGTCGTGTCGACTCAGCTCGCCGGTTTCTGCTCGGAGCTCCTGGAGTTTCTTATAGCGCATGGCAGTCGGGGTGGTCAGTTGGGAGATGGAGTAGTGCAGAGTGCACTTCTCAACGTTGGTTGAGATCTCTTCGCGGGATTTTGCGACCATTCGAACCACTCGGAGTTTGGTTTTGATCAACTTGTCACAGAGATGGTCCACAGCAACATTGGACGGGGCGCAGACGAGCACCTTCAGTTTTGGAGCGCTTTCAGGAAGCTGGTGAGGGAAGGTTGAGAGGTATTTTTTGGTTTTCCCAGCATTTTTCTCTTCGATTTTGCGGGCGTTTTGGGCCATCATGTAGACGAGTGTTGCGGAAGTAATTGTCTTTCCTGTTCCTGGTGGTCCTTGGATCAGTGTGAACGGTTGTTTGAGTGCCGTTTTGGCGGCTGAGAGTTGGATGGCATTCAGGCCTGGAAGACCAGGGGCACTGATTGAGTCTGGGAGTGCAGGAATCTGGAACCCGATATTTTCGTATGCTGAATGCTCGGCAATGGCTGCGGCTTCTGTGTAGCGGAGGGGACCATCGAAAAGTTCAACGATTGCAGGAGTGCTGAGTGGGAAGATGGTTGCTGGAGCTGACGAGTTGAGTGTGGATTCTGGAGGATTGATTTCGTTTGCTACTTCAGCCATTTCCATCAGTTTTGTTGGCGAGAAGATGAATGAGTTCAGTTGAACCATGTCTTTATCACCGAGAATGAGATGTCGAAGGAATTTTGAGATTCTCGTTGGGTGATCGGTGAAGATGCGGAGACCATTGGCCATTCGAGTGAACGGAATACCATTCCATTCTTTGGAGATGGTGTAGCCTTGAACGATATTGCGATCGAAGCTGCGAGATTCGAGGACTTCGACTGTGACCTCGTCAACTGAGAACAGATAAAGCGGAAAAGAAAGTGATGTGAAGAAGCATTGACACGCACAAATAGATGTCCATACATTTCGAGGTGATTACTTGGCACTGTAACTGTGTAGCTTCTCTTGTGATTCGAACTCGATCGCCTGGTGTCATCCGGAAATCAGAATCGTCTCGCATGAAGTAGAAAGAGCCTTGATGACGACCGCGGATGCCGAGCTTCCAAGCAATCGTCACACCAGTGCGTGTGGTCTGTTCTGTGACGCGTTTATCCCATTCAGCTTCGAGTTGGACCAGGGAGTGGAAAACAGTGAAATATTCTGCTTCAGCCGATGAAACGTCACCCTTGATGATTTTCCCTCCTGTGGAACGTCGTTCATCGGTGATGAAGCGAAGGGGGACAGGACGTGATTCTTTCTCCAGAATTTCGAGATCATCGCCATCTTTGCCAGGTTGTTGATCTTCATTCCATATATCCTCCAGTTGCATAATTCTTTTGAATTTAACAGCTTTGCAGAGCTGTTCTTCTTCACCAGTGGGAGGAGATACGAGAATTGGGACAATGGCTCGCTCGCTGATAATCGGCTCCCAATGTGATAAATCCCACTGTGAATCTTTGGTGGTCGTAACACATGGGTCACTGAAAATGGAGGAGACAATGGATATCAGTGAGAGGGGGGAACGAAGGATTTGAGAGATGAATAAAAACACACCGACAGACAAGCATAATCATCTCTTCTTGGTTGGAAAAGACATATCCAATATTAAATGCATTGGTACCATGACAATTGTAGCATTCAATCGGTGTATCAGTGAACTGACTTTCTGGATGGAATCCGAGCTGTTTGTGCTTTGATCTTACAAGGTGGATGAGTATATGTGATGATGTCGAATTGCCTTTACCGTTGCAAAACCATCGATTGCACACTTTGCACTGAACAAGGCAATCAGGAGATTTTACACCGCAATATCTGATCACACATAAAAAAAGAGTTTGTCAAACGAGCATTGAGGAACTGCTTGATCATATTCATTCCCGTAGCCATACTCTGGTTCTGCAAGAGCTGGGGCATTTGGATCTAACGATGGAAAGGTTCTTTGGTCGATTTGTTGGTATGGTGCTGTGAGCGGTGGTGGTGACGTTTGGCGGGTACGACCTTGTTTATTCATGTAAGTCCATTGAGAAGGCGCAGAGGGAGGCGGCGACGTAGATGATGGGGAACTTCCTTTCCGTGTTTTGGAATTCATGATCAATCAACCCAATATAAAAGATCAAAAACGTCAGCAACAATCTCTTTTCGAATATGGTGAATTCAAGCAGGTTAGTGGATAGAAACATCATTGTACATCCATTTAAATAGTTTTCAAATTCAATTCATGGCGTGAAATGGAAGAAAGACAGAAATAAGAGATTGCTCCATCAACAAGACCAATTCACACAAGACGAATTGGATTGTTTGGACATCAGAATGGATATTCTGGACTCTATTTCCTCTTCTTCTTTGACTTTTCTTTCTCATTGGGAATGTACACTGCGTGTTTCGTTTTTCGAAGGTGCGAGAAAAGAGCGTTTCGAGATTTGAAGACTTCACCACATGTTTCGCAATTGTACGTTGCTTGTTCGCCAGGTCTTTTTTCATCATCGTCATCATCATTTTCACTGTCTTTTTCGATCCGTTCTTCAGCATGAGTTGTTTTCTTCGCTTTTGGCTTATTAGAGTGAATGTCAACTGAAACAGACACATTAGCCTCACCCAATCCAGCGTTAGACAAGGCTGTTTTGATATCTGTGGAGTTAAGAGGCTTTGATGATGAAATCGTGACCTTTTCGATTTTGGCGGATTTAACCTGTTTTGCTTTGGGTTTTGGATTCCTCTGCTTCTTTTTCGGCTTCTTTTGAACCCAGTCGTCGCTCGGTGGCACAGGTTGTGACGGCAGTGGTGTAGGTTGAGATTTTGATGAAGACTGAGAGGAGGAACGAGATGATGAAGATGAACGGCTGCGTTTCCCACGGGAGTGTCTTCGATGATGCAAAGTATCGTGTATTGATGGGTCATTATCTCCATTTGGGCTCGATGTATCAGATGAATCTGCGATGATCTCTTCTTCACCTTCTCCCTGTTTTGATGTCTCCTCTTGATCAATATCTGTTTTGAGTGGATGTGTTTCTTCTTTTGGTTCCTCCTTTGCGCCTTTATCAGGATCTTCGCTT
This sequence comes from Blattamonas nauphoetae, assembly GCA_033064195.1. Taxonomy (NCBI): domain Eukaryota; phylum Preaxostyla; order Oxymonadida; genus Blattamonas; species Blattamonas nauphoetae. The sequence goes on from JARBJD010000075.1 coordinate 65,231, forward strand.
TTCTCTGATTCGCTCACATCTCCAGTTTCTTCCTGCCTCTGTCTTTTCTCCCGTTGCCTCCTTTCTATCTCTTCTTTCATGTTTTGTTTGTGCTTTCTTGATTTGAGATGGTTTTCGATTTGGTTTAGGCTTTTGAAGGCTTTGTTACAGATATCACATGTCAGATCTGATTCACTCAACTCATCATCATCTTCATCATCTGACATGCCCATTTCTGGGTCTTTTGGGCCATCGTCAGATTCATGTTCATCACTATGTTCAGGTTTTTGTGGTTGTTTGGCTTTTTTCTTCTCCTTGTTCTTTTGGTTCTTCCCTCCCTTCTTGTTTCTCTTCTTCTGGAAATTAATGCCTTCTTCTTCCTTTTCGTCTTCAGTTTCGCCCTCAAAATCGTCCTCACTAACCCAACCAAACCATCCTTTTGCGATCGCCTCATCCTCAATCTTTCTGTGCTTTTCTCGTTCTCTTTCTTTCTCTTTCTGGACAGCTTTCTGGGCCTTGGCACGTCTTTCTTCTTCTTTCTTCTTGTCTTTCGCTTTAATCCGAATTAAACGCTGATCAATTCCCATCACATAGGAAACAAGCTGTGAAACATTGGCATTGGCTTCTGTTCGACCTTTCTGTCTTTCCTTGAGGTTTTCCTTTTCCATGGCTCGTCGGACATATCTATTTTCAGCTCTACGAACATCGTATTGATCTTTCCAAGAGAATGTTCGTTTTGTCTTAAATGATGACCAGAATGAATAAAATTGTTTGACACTAGCATCAGATGCATTTGAAAGGCCAAATTCTGGATCTTTCCCTTCTGTTCCGTTCCATTTTGAAATCTCTCGAAAGGCATTTCCAAAAAGTTGGCAGAATCCATCCGGTGATGCTGAAAACAGAGATGAGCTTCCTTGTGCGATGAGAGCATCCACATCAATGGGAAAATTCATTGCATCTCCATCGTCTTCAGGATCTATATCATTATCAACCTCATCTCGATGGTCCTCGTACCATTTTCGTTGCTGAGGGTCTGATAAAAGTTCATACGCTTTCTGAACTTTCTTAAAAGCATCAGCTGCGGTTTCAGGGTCATCCAAATTCTTGTCGGGATGGTATCGAAGAGCCATCTTTCTGTAGGCTGTTCGGATTTGGTGGTCAGTTGGATGCTCTTCGGTCAAACCAAGGAGCCGAAATGGATTCCTTGTTTCAAGAGTGTGATCCATTGAATGTAATCAAGAAGAATCCTCTAATTCAAGAGAGGTTACTGAAGAAAAAAATGATGTGTCGATCTTTCTCGAACCTATCATTCCGAAATGTCAACAGATATCATTTGCTCTACATGTACCCAACCCTCCAAACCGTTACAAACTCTTGTATGCTCTGATGGACACGTTGCATGCATCGCCTGTTTGAACACACACTTCGCGCACCTCGTTAAAACGAATCCGATGGCTGGATGGGTTTGCTGTCAACCAACATGTAAAAAATACTACGATTCTTCTGAAATACATGAACGTCTACCGAACGACCTCGTCACTACATATGAAAAAGCCATCATGGAACAACTCGCTGAGATCATGGAACAACAGATGTTAATTAGCAAAGAAAAGAAAGTAGTTTGGCGAAATCCACTTCCACACTATCGAACACTCGATGATGCTGTTCGTCTTATCCAACAGAGCAAGAAAATTGTAATTCTTGCGGGCGCTGGTATATCAGTGTCATGTGGGATTCCAGATTTTCGATCGAAAGATGGCTTTTATGCTCAGCTGGAAAAACGTGGAATTAATCCGCCAGAACGAATTTTTTCGCTCCCTGATTTCATGGAAGACCCCACACTCTTCTACCAGAACAGTGGCTTCCTGTACGCCAAAACTTACATCCCAAGCATCACCCACTTTTTCTTGTCCAGATTGGAGCACGAACAGAAGCTTCAAAGGCTGTTTACACAAAACATAGATTTTCTGGAAGGCCAGACTGGCGTGTCCAAGCTTATCCAAGTGCATGGCTCACTCGGAACATTCTTCTGCGTCAAATGCAAGGCAGAAGTTCCATTTGCAGAGATTGAAGAGAAACTGAATGGAACTGTGCTGTATTGCTCGAAGTGCAAGCACTCGAAGAACGTGATGAAGCCGTCAGTCGTCTTTTTTGGGGAAGGACTTCCCGAAGTGTATTTCAGAAGTAAGCCTGAAGACTTGAAAAACTGTGATCTCATGATTGTCACGGGGACATCATTAACCGTGTCTCCAGTCAACGCCCTGCCGGAAGAGCTGGACAAGGCTGTTCCAAGGATTCTGGTGAACAGGGAGATTGTGGGGAGAAAGGGGTTGTTTGATATTCATCTGCTTGGGAACATTGATACTATATTCATGCTTTTAGCAAAGAAGCTTGGCTGGGCACTTCCGTGCGAAGAGAGCGAGCGGGAACAGGCTCTCAAAGTTGCTCAAACTGCGACAAAGGAACGAAAAAGTGTTCTTTCGGCTGTAAACACATTTCCAACCAGTTCGACAATGATGGACAAAGCAACTACATTGACAACTGTATTCCACGAACCGAATGTTACACTTGTCAGTGATCCAGCAACATTCAATCCAGAAGATCCACCCTATACTTACGTCTCTCCAACATAACGCCTGAAGATTACAGGATCCTCCCTTAACCATTTCATTCTCTTCTCTATTCTTCTGACTTCGCTCAATTCTCACTCAGTAATACTATGGGTTGATCTAGATATTTAGACGACATGAGCAGAAAACCCTGGGTTGGAGGAAACTGGAAATGCAATGGAACAAAAGCATCTGTGGATGCCCTTATCAAGACCCTTAACGAATCGGATGTTCCCGATAAAACCAAATGTGATGTGATCGTTGCTCCATCGCATATCTTCTTGACCCACGTTCTCTCCACCATCAATCCCCGCTTTGTTGTATCTGCTCAAGATTGCAACCAGTTTGGAAATGGTGCATACACTGGATCGCACAGCCCTCAGATGTTGAAAGATTGTGGAATCACCACTGTCATCATTGGACACTCCGAACGCCGCGATGTCTTCCGCGAAACTGACGAGGTTTAGCTTATTTTGTAGTGATTTACACGATCTTCTTTCTCTCTTCATCAGGAAATCGGACAGAAAATCGCTCTCGCTCTGAAGGAAGGATTCGACGTTGTTCCTTGCATCGGCGAGCACCTCGCTGAACGCCAAGCTGGAAAAACCAACGATGTTCTCTTCCCACAAATGAAGGCCATCGCAGCCAATGTTAAGCCTGAGGAATGGAGCCGTGTTGTCATCGCGTACGAACCTGTCTGGGCAATCGGAACAGGTGTTGTTGCAACTCCTCAACAGGCACAAGACACTCAAAAGGATCTCAGAGAGTGGATCGCCAAGAATGTTTCGGAAGAAGTCGCGAAGTCAGTCCGAATTGTTTATGGTGGATCTGTCAACGGTGCCAACTCATCTGAACTCTCAAGCCAACCTGATGTTGATGGGTTCCTTGTTGGCGGTGCTTCACTCAAACCAGAATTTGCCACTATTGTCAAGAACATTGCCATTGCTAAATCCCAGTAATTATGCATTCATCTTTTTATTAATGTTCCAAGAACCATAAACAGATTATGGTCTCACACCATTCTTATATGGAACATTTTTTGTTCATATGTTTGCTTTTAAATTGTGAATATCATGTTCTTCGTTGGATGAAAAGAAAAGCTGGTATTGAAGTTATCTGTTCCAAAACTCGCGATAAATGGATAGAAATACAAAATAAACGGAACAAAGTATCAATCTCAATCATTTTCGACATGGAAAATCAACGATTCATTGAGATTGACGGGCATCAATTCTCGCACGTAACGTCCGCTCGTAGAAGACATGAAGACCCTGTGCAAGGACCAATGAATCATCACGGAGAACTTTGATTTCCTTCATGTTCGGATCGATATCTCCTATCAGAAGAGGGAGAATGAGAGTGGCGATGGAAGCTTCTGTGTTCGTATCTTCAGCTCCTTCACCCTTACTTAAGTGTTCATCAATCATTTTATTAGTCAGCTCCACATATTTGTCCTACAGCAATAAAGAAATTAGGAATAAACCAGCTTCGAGTGAATTTCTGGGATTTGTGTCTCTTCGAAGTCAACAACACCATAATGCGTCAAAAAGAGGAGGCATGGATCAAGTTCTTTTACACGTTCGATAGCAAGATGCCATTGAGGGGGATCAAATTGCGGTGGAGTGCATTGTGGCATGAGATTCTGAGAAGAGGATTAGACGGACAAAACAGACCCGCACTTTCTTTTCATGATTTCTTTGGAAAGGATATTCTGCTGCATATTGATCACCGGTGAATATACCTCGACAAATTCTTCCATTTTCGTGGGTTTTTCCCTCATGTGCAGTTTTAGGTTCTGTGTCACGTGGAAGAAAGAGACATGTCCAGATATGATGTGGAGCGTGGCCAGATGTTTGTTCGAGATGAATGATGACATTATTGCAGAGTTCTAGATCCTCTGGTCCATCTACAGCTTTGATCCGTTCAGCTGGAATATTGGCAAGTTCACCATACTGTTCATCCATAAATTCCTTTCCATACACTTGAGTGGCACTTTGGACAAGGATAGTAGGATCTGCCATGTGCCGCGCTCCTCTTCTGTGGCATTTAAAAGTTGCTTTAGGCAATTCTTTCATTAAGTTTCCAGCACATCCAGCATGGTCAAGATGGATATGAGTGACAATTACATAGTCAATTTGGTCCACAGCTACCTTCAGTGAAGAAAGAGCTTCCAAAATGTAGGGGAGAGATTTTGGCACGCCAGTTTCAATAATAGCACATCTATTTGTGGCTTTACTGGTCTGAAAAAGAGTCGAAATGAACAAATATAGAGAATTATCACAAGAGAATGTGAGATCGATGAAGTAAGTGATGAAAAGTGGTCGTTCATCATGTTTGAGAAAAAATGGTAAATGATGAATAATCATACCAATAAATAAGATGCAGCATATTCTGTCGCTAAGTAATGTGTGTCAATGAGGTGTAGGGTGTGATATTGGCTTTCGTCAACGAGTGTCATTGGATCGGAACATTGTTCAGAATATCAGCCTCCCAACAGAACGATGAGATGAATTGCTATATGAAATGGAATGAGATCTCTCACATGAAGTATTGGTCAAGATCAACATCAATTATTTGTGCGAGTTGTCTTGCTCTTTGCAGTTCGATCAAAGAGATGAACATTCCTTTCCGCGCACCTTTCCGACGATCAACACTCAAATATTCATTTTGAATGAGACCATCAAGTCTCAACCATTCAGAAGTCCCTGCAAAACTTGGAATAATCTTCAGACTCTCCAATGTATCAATCGGCTCATTGTTGAGGGACAGACTGACGTATGGTGAAGGTGGAGCCGGTAGTTCCTTTGGCTTTGGTGGTTTTCTTTCCCGTGAAGTTGCTTTCTGCCTTTTTTGTTTGGTGATGGGAAGTTCCTGGAGTTGGCTCTCAAACCCAGATAGCTGACTAAAACCAGCGGGTTTCACTCGACTGGGCAGTTGGATCGCTTTTTCCAAGGGAAGAGGTGCTGGAGAAGATGGAGATGGGACTTTCCGTGGCGTTTGACGTTCCTTTTTCGCCGGTTTCACTGAACGATTTCGAGGTGTAGTGGATTGTTGTGGATGTGATGTGCGAGGAAGACTTGCAACGAGAAACTGGCGTCTTTGCAATTGACTACGAACCGACCAAGATTGTTGTTCATGGGTCGTCAATTGAGCGGCAACGAAAAACAGCAATGAGGCACTGAACGGAACAGGTTCACTCTGAATACAGAAAGATCATGCTGATAAATGAACAAACTTCTGGTCGGTCCTGTTGATTTTTCGTTCTCCCAGTTCCTCTGCCAGACTTGAGCTGAACAATGCTGAATTTGTCGATTCGGTTTATCTTTCGGGGGAGAAATGAGCAAAGATAGCCAGCGAGGGCCATCCGAACTTGGTCGTGAGAGAGGATAGTGTGTGGCGGTTTCGGTTTGACGAGTGGTTCATTCGTGAAGAACCCAGCAAAGTTGTGTGGATGTTTAAGTGGATGATCCCGCACTTGGGCAAAGAGTTTCTCAAACCTCCCAATGCGGAATTTCTCTGCGATCTGTTGAATGTCAGTTTGTGGGATGTGGGTCTTCGCGATCATGAATCTGTCGAGGGTTGACAAAATGGATGTGAGTGTCCAATGATCTGGCGTGAAGAGCGAGACAATCCTTGACACTATCTTTGGGATGGTGTTATCAGAAGCCCGAAGTGTCACGAGAGAATCCAGTGAGGCTGTGAGTTCAGAGCGATGATTAAGTTTTTCCATTAGTATATCAGTTGTGTCCTATTATGAGGAAGAAATGGTGATAGAGGATGATTGTATACTTTTTCTTTATATTGATCAAACACAATTATCTCTGGATATGTCTGGAATGTGAGTGAAAATGTCGAAGGTTCACATTGGGTTATAAAGACGATTGAGTATGAACCGTGATTCTAAATAGATAAAAAAAGCCAATGATGACAGACGTTTGTCAATATCTTTTCCGAAACGCGAACAATTTGAGAGAAGAGTGTTGATTTTCTCTCAGAGAGAATGAGCTCTGGATATTCAAAAGCGAAGCATAATTTTGAATGGTTTTCAAAATCATCTCGGAATGATGCCCTTTTGGCAAGAAATGACAGGATACGGAGGAATTCTTGTTCGCTGAGATGTCGACATAAGCTGACGACATGTTCTCCTGAGCACATCAATTAAGAACGAAAATATCATGAGAAAACGAGTTAACAAGACAAGAATTTTAACTTGTGAGAATTAAATAAAAAAGGTCATCATAGTTATGTCATACCTGTCATTGAATTTAGAATCGTTCGGTAGACGTCACTGATGTCTTTTATTTGATCACATCTCAGCGAACAGAGTTGAACATGTTGTGAACTACAGGTTTCACGAAGTAATGTGCGTTTTCCACTCGAAGGAGGGCCAGAGAGAACGAGTGACCATTCAGGAGGCTATTCATCGCCAAATATTAAGTATGAAAAAACAAACAGATTCAGAGGATAGATATGAACAAATAGTATCATATTGTTTGGATGACTTCTCGTGAAATTTCATATTCATGAAGTTTTGTGGAAAAAAAAGTTTGATGAGTTCTGATCAATGCTAAGTTGTGAAATGTTGGTGGAATAGTCAAAAATAGGAAGAAAAACATAGAAAGGCGATATTAAGCAACATGAACTCCCAGAAAGCTGATTTTTTTTGATCGTCCCATTCGATTAGTAAAAAGTTCCGAGAAGATTGTATTCTCTGACCAAAGATTTACAGATGACATGATAGTGAACAAATTCCTTCTTCTTAGCAACCACACTTCTTTTCTTCCTTTTGTTCGATTTGGAGAGTGTCGTCTGCGTGTGTGTCTTGTTGTGGATTTGAATCCGTTTCCAAAATCTGCTTAACAAGGAAATTAGCGGCATCTTCGACGTGAGTTCCATCCTTGGCAGAAGTCTCGAACCTAAGGAGGACAAAATGACGATGAAGGTTGATGGTTGAGAGATCGAGAGATATGAGAGAATGATGGAGAAAATGGAGAGAAATGAACAAAAAGTTGATTGAAAGAATGGGTCACAGAATGAAGAGGAGAATTCTTCATACCACTTGACAAATCCGTTTTCTTTGCAGAAGAGGTCAAGTTGAGTTGGGTTGATGCTGTTCTTGACAAGATCACACTGTCGAATCAAACAGAGTGAAAGATGAGAGAGAGTGAAATCATGGAAGATATTCCCAGGATGTGGGATAAAGAGAGGAATAATATGATTTTGATGGAATATATCAATGACGGCCGAAACTGGAACATGATTCCAGGAGAAAAGGGTTTATTCTTCCCTGATACAAACCTTGTTAGCCAATAGAATGACAGGAAGTGGCGATTCATTCGCATCAGGGAGTCGAACTTTGCTGTCGATGTCCTGCTTCCATTTTTTCACCGAATCAAGAGTATTTGGCCGAGAAAGATCGAAAACAACAATGGCGCCCAGGGCTTCTTTGTAGTAAACCTGATCAAAGGCGATAAAAGATGGAGAGTATGATGATGGCAGTTGACAAATCGGGAAGAAATGAATTGTGGGGAAAGATACGAGGGGAAAGTTGAATGAACACAAAGGGCAATCGGGAAAAATGAAGATAAAGTAGATTGTGGTCTTCCTGACTAAATACCCTCGTCATGTTTCCGTATCGTTCCTGCCCTGCAATATCCCAAAGTTGGAGGCGTACAACTTTATCAGAACTGATTTGAATCAGCTTGTATGCAAAGTCAACGCCAATTGTTGCTTTGTATTCTCGGTCAAACATGTTGTGAACGTAACGTTGAATAAAACTTGTCTTCCCGACACCAAGGTCACCGACAACAAGAACCTAAGACCGAAGATTTATGAAATGAATATCGAAATTGCATGTAACAGACTTTAAGAAGGTATTCGACAACTTTAGAATCGTCTTCCATCTTGATCCGTACCTTAATATAAATACAGAAGAAAAACCTCAATGATTCAGGTTCGACAGTCTCGTTAAATCTCCCTTTCATTTTCAAACAGCAGAAAATCAAAGTAATAAAACTACTTAGTAGATTTGGAGTTGAGAGAGTCGATGAATTGTACGACGATTTTGAATGGATTTGATCGGATATTTTTGAACGCATTGTCCTACTACAAGCAAAAATATCGACGATATAATCAGATTGATTCGAGTCTCACCAATTCAGTCCATAACTTATCTTTTTCAGATCAGTTCTCTCGAAAATGAACTGATGGACGTCCCGATCACTCATTTTATTGATTGTCTCTGGCAGAAGAAAAGTGATGGAAGCCATTTTTCTGGTCTGCATATCCCAAACACAATCGTAATCTCAAACGGTGAGATTGTTCAATGGTACTTTTTCTCAGAAAAGAATGGAGATATTCTTAAAAAGAATAAAGATTCATTGACAACGGACAATGTCTATGACACTTTTTCTAAATTTACGTCGCGATGTGGTGTTGTAGCATATTTTGAGGGACACTTCTTCAGAAAGGATGAGCCACGACAATATGATTCTTCCAAACCACCAAAAATGTTTCTTTTACTTGAGGATCTCAAGCTACTACTCAAAAATGTCAAATATATTGATGGGATTCTCCAAGAATTTGTTCTCCCATCAGAACGGTCGAACTACTCACTGTGCGTCACTTGGACACCTTCTCTCCACACAATTGAGAAAATTTCCAGTAAATTTTTTCTTGATGATGCAACTGATCCCAATCAAAAGTGTGTCACATTTGAAGGTCCCGAGTACCTCACACAAAAAGTTTCACCTCCATCAAATCAGATTCAGAGAAGACTCATCCAGTTCTGTCAGCAGATCAATGAACATATCATTGATGTGAGTGAATCATCACAATCAATAGAGAAGATGACACTTTTTTTCAGGCTCGATTCAAGAAAACGAATCTTTCTTCTTTACACAAGCGGCTATTCTTTTGTATCAGCAGCCTCATCGCCTAACATGACACAGTCGTCCTCAAAACCACCTTCTGTTATTTTATTCAAGCAAAAACCGTTGGAAATGCGGCACCCTGAATTTTTTGTTTCGCCAATGAAAACCATCGAAAGAACGAAGCAACGAGAACAAATCCTCGCTGCACACCAACGAAGCCGAACTGCAAGTCGGAGTACTGATCGAACACTCAGAAGGGAAACAATCACGTCGATATCAGACGACGTTCTCCTCTCGCCTGTCTCGGCCTCAAATTCTCGAATGTCGACGTCTCCAAACCACAACTCGGAAGGAGTGCGTACTCGAAGTTTCAGCATGACAAATGATGAGATCAACAAAGAAGATGTGTCTGATGCAAGCCCGAAACGGAGGGAATCGAGAAAGAGAGGGAGGGTGTCGGAGGAATACTACAAACAGATGAGCCGACCTCGCAGTGTCACGATTGGGAAGGAGATGTACATCAAAATGAAGCAGAAGAAGGAGTCCGGTGAAGAGCCGATTCAGGAGGAGGCTGGGCAGAGAGTGATCATTCTCAATAAAGACGAAGTGGAGAAGGAGAAGAAGATGAACGTGCTCGAAAGGAGTATCCAGCGAGATCGAGCGTCCACCCCAAACACAGCCACTCGAGCTCCATACCAGAACATCCTCACTTCAACACGGAACCCGATTTATGGGCGGAGGAATGCATACCCTCCGTCGAAGGCGACTCGGCCGCGGACGGTGAGTGGGGATCGGTCGACAGGGAGGAATGGACGAGGAGCGATGGGAACGAGTGCGGATGAGACTCGGATGCGGCAACTTCATTCGAGACAGTCACGAAACACTCAAAATGGATCGATGGATGAAGCTCGGCGGATGGCGGATGCTCTGAATGCGGAGGGAATCGAACGGATGGAACGGAGAAGAAGGCGGGATGCGGAGAAGAAAGCGAGGGAAGCTGTCCTTACAGACTTGGAGAACGGGAACTCTCGACAGACATGCTGGTCAACGTCGTATTCTCCATCTCCACAATCACTACCTTCTTGATTTCGTTGTAATTGTCGGTTTCTTTTTGTCTTGATTTTGGACTCGTCCACATTTCCTGTGTTGATCAAAAGAGTGTCGTTTTAACCAAAACAACAGTGAATTCTTCCGAAAAGAACAACGAAACCAGACCGCTACCGAGACCGGTTTAGAAGAGTCGCAAAATGCGTCAAAATAAGATGTAAAGTATCAAAAGTGCCTGTTCCTGTCTTTCTCTTCTCCAGAATCGGTTTCAGAGCCAACAAAACGTCAATCTGCTCGAAGAGGGCGTCGGAGGTGTAGCTCTGAACAGGAACATCCTGCACGTGAGAAGAAAGATCAGTAAGTGTGATTGGAGGGAGGACACGTGGTGGGGAAAGAGGAGCGATGTCAACCTGTGACATCTCGGGAGAGGGTGGCTCGATGGGAGTGTCGGGCATGGAGAGAATTGATTGAGAATCTGTCTCCAAAACCTTCTGCGACACGACAGCGTCGGGTTTTGTATGTGTGTCATCTTCGAGTTCAGAAGAGTGCCCGCTGGGGGAGTCGAGGAGGGACGAGAGCGTTTCTGGTTGGACTTCTTCGACGATGGTGGGTGGAGGTGTTTGAGGTGGTGGGTCGGTCTGGATTCCCATACTTTCGAATTGTCGTTTGCGCTGCTCAGCTTCTTTTGTTGCTTCTTCTTCGAGAAGAATCATTCTGTGTTTGAGATCCTTCCGAAATTCTTCTTCCTTTCTCCTTTCATCATTCTTTCTTTTCAGAACACAGAGCTGGAGTTCAGAGAGGGCGTTCGTTGAATTCGTCATCGCAGTCAGAAGATCTGTTTCTCCTTTGGCCCATTGTTTGTCTGATCGTGTTTGGACAAGGATCTTTGATTCCAGATCAGACAACTTCGATTGGAGGAGTTGGGCAAGTTCTTCCTTCTCCGCAGTCAGACGGATGCGACGTTCCTCCATTCCTTCCACCTTCGCCTCTTGCTTCTCTCGTTCTTGAGTCAACCATGCGCGTCTGTCTTGTGCTGCTTGGAGATGCTGCTCGGCTGTTGTGAGTGCGGACTTCAGTCCAGTCATGGCAGAGAACGAAATTGACGAGACAGACGGCATCGGGAGATTCTGAAGAGATTCTGGTGGTGGTTGGATGAGTTTGGGTTCATCAGTCGACTGATATGGTGGAGGGGAAGACGGATGAGAAAGAGGAGATGATTGTTGAGGTGAGACTGGGTGGATAAAGTTGTTTGATTGGTTGGGGTGTTTGACCGAAGAAACAGAACGGGAAATTGACAGATCTGATGAAAGTTTTGATAGTTCCGAAAGAAGACAACCACCTGCAGACGACGACGAGAATGTGGCTGATCGGAGAGGTGATGTTGAAGGGATGAGTGTTGAGAATGGTCTGAACGGAATGGCTTGAGAAGATTCTGGGTTGGAAGAGAACTGACGGGAATGGTAGAGAAGTGGAGCGAGAGTGGTGGGTCGACCGATCGTGGAGTTTCTGAGTGTTTGAGATGTTCTGGCAAAAGCAGAGGAGGACCGCTTTGTTGCAAGAGGTTGAGACTGTGTGGGAGAGGTGAATGTTTTGAGAGAGGTTGGCGGTGAGGTTGGATGGAGTGGAGAGGGAGCAATGGACGAGGTTTGAGCTGCTTCACTGACCATTCCTGTTCTGAAAGTTCTGTTTCTCTCATCTGATCGACTGTGAATCTGAGCAAGCGTGTCTCGGAAAGTTGGCTTCTCGGGTTGGCGTTTGCTGTGAACACTGCTTCGTGTGGATCCTCGACGATCTCGCTGGTTCTTCTTGTCAGATGGGAAAGATGTCTTCAGCAGCTTGCCCGAGGGGGAGAATGAAAAACAGGAGAGAAACTGGCTGTACGACATCTGAACAGGATTTTCTGGTGACGACTTCGTGAGCGATGCATACAGAGCTGGTGGAGGTTGGGTTGATTTGAGAGGAGGCGAGTGAGATTTAGTTGGAATAGGAGGGGAAGCAAAATGAGACGAACGGAGAGAAGAGATGTCTGAGGATGCTGTCGAGTGAAAAGATTCGGTAGTCATTGTTTTGGTTGGGGATTGAGCGTGGAGACGAGAGTGTGGCTGCATATTGGACGGATGAATACCAGGGTCTTCAAACTGGGTGCAACTGCCTTTATCTTCATAATCTTTCCGTCTCTGGGATATTATGTCTCGCCGGTGTTCGATTTCGCGTTTGGAAAGTTGGTCGATCTTTTGGTTGGCGAGAAATTCTTCATCCTCACCTCTTTCGACAACTTCCGTTGTCTGGTTTTCGAGTAACTCTGTTTTATTGTTCATTTGTTCCAAGAAATGATTCCATTCTGTCTGTTCCCATCCTTGCATCTCCGTTTCACTCTTTATTCGTTCTTCGAGAAGACGAATTTCTTCTTCGAGTGAAGAAGTCATTGTCTGGTAGCTCTCAAGTCCAGAAGTTAACAATGCAACCTTTTGCTCCAGCTCAGTTTGTGTGTGTTCGATTTTTGAGGCTTTGTCCTGCTTCTTCTTTTCTTTCCGTTCCTTTTCTTTCTTCGCGTAATATGCAGCAATGTCTTCCCGTTTGAAAGTCGGAAGGGAAGTATTGGAAAGGGGAACAAAAAAGGATTGTTTTTCCTCCTCGGGAGTCGCACGATCATCTTCATTGATTGAAGTCTGATGTGGATCCTCTGAGTTGGAATTGTTGTCCCCGTCACTATCTTCCTGGACTTGTTGTTTGAATGGTGATTGAAAATTGATTCGATCATTGAATTGAGATGGATCAATTGGAATCTGTGAGATTGGACTTGATTCAACATCCGTTTCAAGTTGATCGTCAGATTCATGTGTATCTTCCACACTATTTTGTAACGCATCGTCATTAATGTTGGTGGAAGAAGGTTGTACAATTGGTTCTGGGTTTTCTCTGATGTATGCGAGTCTTTCAGCAAAATTCTTGTCAATTTTTTGTTTGTCTTCTCTTCTCCTTTTCCAATCTTCAATATCTCTCTGCTCAAGGAGAAGAAGTCGTTGCATTTCTTCCATCTGACGTTCCTTGATCAGTTCAGTCCATCTAGCGGAATTATCAGGGGATACATGGCGAGTGGATGGTGAGGAATGACGTGTTGTTTTGGTGTGATTGATTTGACGAGTGGAAGCAAGAATACTGGGTCTATGAGGATTATTGATTTTAAAATAGCCAGGAGGAACTGAAATTGTGATTGGAGTATTAGATTTGCTCATATTAAAGTTTGAGGGAGAATGATCTACCCTCAATAAAGTATCTTTTTAAAATGCTCAAATGAAAAAGCAAGGCGTCTCATGAAATGAAACAATCTCAATTCATTCAATCAAAACTAAACTTATCCAAATGATTGTCTGATGATGAAGGCTTGTCACTCGCACTCATCAACGACTCACCTTTACTTGTCCCAAAGGAAGATTTTGGTGGGCGCTTTGGAGAATTGGGTGCTCGAATAAGGTTTGGACGATGAATTTCTGGCTCAAAAGAAGCCAATTCCGTGGAATCAGGTGTTGATGTTGGGGTGATGTAAGATTCATCAAAATCGATCAAATTCATCGATTCTATCGTTCCACCGTGTGAGAGACTGGCAATAATCGTCTCTCCCTTTCGGATGGATTCTTTGTTGCGTGCACTGTCCACTCCAAAACGTTGGAACTTACAACAAGACAGAATGCGATCGGTTAGATTGAAGAACGCCAATATGGCCACTAGGAGGATAACTAGAGGGAAGTAGAGTTGGAAATATGTTCCAATGATGGGGATCACATTCATGACAGAGATCACGTCACCATAGAATGATTGGCCTTCTTTGTCGGCATGAAGGAAGACAAGAGCGTTTTGGCAGAGCGGGGACATAAACATAGATGCGTAACAGGCGAGGAAGAAGAGTGAGGGAGGGTCAGATTGATGAGGAACGAGGCGGTAGATGTTGAAGAGTCTCAGACGAATGAGCGAAGAGAGTGCACAAATAGCACTGTAAAAGAGGAAAATAAACATAAAAAGTATGTTCCACGAATGGAGAGGTTTTGCGTGGAGGAGGAGTGAGATCGGAGAGAGATCGTATTTCTGGATGAACATGACGGATTCGCCCCAGATGATGAGGAGAGAAAAGAGGAACATGATGACTGCAGTAGATCTAATCAGAACGAGGGTGACTTTGTTATATCGTGTTTTGACTGGACGGAAGCAGAATGAAAAGAAAGGAGAGATAAAAACTGAGGAAGCGCTGAAAGCCGACTTCTTTCGTGGCGTTGTTATTGTAATCAACAATGGTATTATATGAGTTTGAATGATTCAGAAAACTCCACGTTGATTTCGAAACTATCCATCTTCCTTGTCTAAGTTGCTTCTTATGTTTCTTGAATGTTTTAAGTTGTGAACGTGTGATGGATCGTTCCAAATCTGCAAATTCAGCGCCACCAAGATCAATTTCCCGTTGCCGACGGAAGTTTTCGATCCGCTGTTTGAGAGCTCGTGATGTGTCAGCTCCTGATGGATTGAAAAGAACATCAATCTTCAATTGGTCGAGCGAAGATGATCCAAGAACACCCTGAAGAAGCTCATTGGACATTGCGAGCTGAGAGGAATTGACTGACAATAATGTTGGGAAACCTCAGTGTTCAGATCTTCGATGTAGTGATCATGAATACCATCCGGTTCGTAATTATCGATAAGTTCCTGGACAAGTCGGGTTGAATGAGCAAGGTTTTCGCTTTCTTTTTTGAGTGATTCAAAGTATCTGGCGGCTCTGAATGCATGGTTGTCTTTAGTTGTCTTGATGCTTCCCTTCCTCCAAAGGAGACGAGGGAGATCTATCTAAAGGCAAAATAATATTAAATAAACAAAATTAAAGGCAAACAAGGCCATAACCAAGAGTAACAACGTACAGGGAGAGTGTTAGGAACGACGCGAGGGCCATGGCAACTCCGAGGAGTCGTTCAAAAGTAAACATCTTTGTAGAAAGTAAAACTATAACAGCAACTACTGCTGCTGTCAACATAAGCAGGTATGTCACAATATTTTCCTTTATAGAGTCGAGAGATCGTTGAGCTTTTGTGAAGCCTCCAGACTTGTAGTAGGATTGAAAAAATGGAACAGTCACCCTTCAAAAACAAATAATTTCATCAGAACAAAAGGAAAATTATACCAGACATTGAGGAAGTTTCCCCAGTAGATGATATTCCAGATGATTTTGAATGCAGTCTTATTGTTGAGGAAAGTGGAATAGGATCCACAGTCAGATCGTTCTTCACGGATACACTCTCTCCGAAGGTGAAGATTATAGTCAGCAGGAAGGAAGCAGATGTACGACAAGGTCATAATCCATGAGAAGATACACCACACAACGCACACCCATGGACCTCGTTTGATGGGAGAAAGGTAGTTGTAAAACACGATGACAACAATTACTATGCTCAAGAAGAGGAGCGGGAACAGGATATATCCTGCATCCATTCTTTAAGGGAACTGAACTTCGAGGAGTAGAAAATGGATGAAAAAGTATGCGGAAAGACAAATAAATTCATGTACACAGAACAAAAGAAGACAAACATCAGTCTGTAGCAATATGCAGACTGAGAGGAGGTGGAGATGGAAAATTCTTGAAAAGAAGTCTTTTTGGTTCGATCGATTTTTCTCGTTTTTGAACTGCTCGTCTGTCATATTTACTTTTCCTATTCACCTCTTCTTTCACATATATTGACATTTTTTTGCTGTTTTAATCATTTTTATTTCTTCCTTTTTGAATAAAACATAGATCATTCAACTCCCTCCATGAACAACGTCCTTCATCGCCCAATGGGACTCGACAAGCCCAAACACATCAAACAGCCAGTTTATAAAGAAGTATCTAATTTTTTTCGCTTTCTTTGCTTTGATTAACATTGTACAAATTCAAATTTGTGTTTCCTATCTTTTCATTTAGAATCCATTTGCGCAAGCCAAAGCTGAAGTCCATATTCCCGATGGTTATGCACTAATTCGTGAAAAGGAAAAAGAAATTGAAAGACTTAAGAAGCAATTCGGACTTCTTTCATCACCGAACAAAACTTTCATAAATACACCATCTGAGCAAGGCATCATACCTCCAGCCCCACCGCTCCCAACTCCGGGATCATCTCCTAAAAAAACTTGGAAAAGTACAAACGTTTCACCGATGAAACGAGTTTGCATTTTTTTTTCACTCATCTTCATTCTGTGATAGAATACGCCCACAAGGCTTCGCACATCAAGTACATCCCAAGACACTCCGGATAGAACCCATAGACGTACTATGACGCTTGGAGCTATCCAATCTCGACCTGGAACGCCAATCAATGCCAGAGATCTTCTTCGACAAACTGGAACACTTAAGCAAACTCACATTCAACGGTGTGCTTGTTTCGTTTCATTATTTTCCAAGATCACCTGGAGGCACCCCAGTAAAAACTCGCGAACAAATTGAACAAAATTCTCGCTCAAACCAGACAGGACTTATTGCATCACTTCACTCAAGACTTGATTCCATGCGTTGTCAGGTTAACGGAGACGACGACAGCGATTCTAGCGATTCAGACGACTTCTAGACGCCGATTCTTCTTCATTCGTCATCGACATGATTTGTGATATCCTTCATTATTAATTGTTTCATTACTCTAATTCTCGCAAGAAGCATCCATTTTGTTGAAGAGTGCCTTCCAAGAACCCAATCGTGGCAAAAAAATCAGAGATTTGACAAAAGAAAAGATTCTTCAAAAATAAGAGGATGAAGTGTCTTTCAGAAATGAGAAATCGCAAAAAAACAAATGAAGATAGCTACTTTCGTGGAACAAACGTTCATTTTTCGTCAGAGCCATTTTCGTCCTCTTCAGGAAGATCCCCAAAAGTGTCGACAATGGCGGATGGGATGGATATCAAAGGGCCCCATTCCGTGGTCCCGTTCATAGTGAGGAGAGGAGAGTATCCCATGATTTTTTTGTGGTCGCTGTCTCTTTTGATGATGGTTTTCTGTCTGCTGAGAGAGATGAGCGAGGAGTAATGAGAAGCAAGAGGGGTGACGGGGATTTGCTGGGCTTGCAGAGACTGATCGTTGGCTTGGTTTGTATGGAGGGACTGGAGAATCAGGCGGTTTGATGTGATGGCCGTGCTCAGTGAGGAGGAATGGAGGGAGATGTGTGGGTGGGAGACGAGGGGGTTGTACGTTGGTGGATTGATGCTCTGCCGCTGTGTCTGCTTTGGGAGTGATGAGATTGAGATCAGAGTTGTTCTCTCGTCCTTGCTGATCAGAGCAGTAGAAAAAGGTCCACCGTTCACCACTCTCTCCATCCGCTTTCGGTCGGAGGCGGCGATGTCGGGGAGGGGGATGCTGGAGAGGAGACGAGGGGCGAAGTCACTTCGACTGAACTTGGAGTAAGCTTCTGCTTGGTACATCATCATCAGCACTTTCAGTTCTGGATCGTACGATGGGAGCTGTTTGATCTCCTCGAGGAAGATCTGCGATGTGAGGATGCACATCCTGTACTCCCCCACACAGAGGTAGCAGTGAGCAAGATGTGTTCGAGCATTATGATAGATGGACGAGAACTTGCTGTACCGTTGTTTGAAGATAAGGCCGGTCTCGTTTCGACCAGCGGTCGGCTTTCGGTGAGGACTCCGTTGCTGTTTTTGGAGGATTTCGAGTTCTTGGAGGCAGATGGAGGACGCGTTCTTGAAGCAGGTGATCGCAAAGGAGAGGGATAGCGTGCCTTTCGAGACAGGATCGAAGGTGTCGATGGTTTCAGGTGGATGGGACGTTGCTGAAGCGGGTGTGTTGATGAAAGGTGTCGTTGACATCACATCTGCCCCAAATGTCTTCTGAATTGTTTCCACCGACTGTAGCTCGTGTGGTTCGCAGAGAGACCCATCCATTGGAACAGCCCCGGTCTGTTTCTGGAGTCCTCTTTTCGCGAACTCGATTGGTGTGTGTTGGAGTGGATTGGATTGGAGTGGAATCTTGTTTCTGACAGTTGCAAGGAACAGTTCCTCGCTTTCCTCGGCTCGTGCTTGAATAAGACTGAGGTTGAACAATCCGCCGTGCTGGCGAGTCGAGTTGAGGTAGAGGGATGCCTGTTCTTCGTTCAGAGAGGAAAGGCCGCTGAGCTCGGGGAGAATATGGGTTGGCGGAAATTGGTGGATTATAATGGGATCTTGGTCAGTGCAGATAAGTGTGGAGGCTGATATTGAGCCGTCATTGGCTGGTTTTAGACAGAGAAGTTCGCAACATTCGCCCAATCGACACCAGACGAGAGGATCGTCAACACTAACAATCAATGATTCTTTATACGCAAAAAAGGCCGACTCGTAGTCTCCAAGGGCAAAGAGAGCCTTCCCCAGGTTATAAAGGATGGTGTGACGTTGTCCAAATTCATGAGCGGAGTAGAATGGAAGACTGCCTTCAAGTTTCATTTGACTGGAATATAGCAACTTTTCGCTAGTTTTGAGTGCTTGAAGAAACCAGAATGCAGCGAGAGAACGTTGGCCACACTTGAGATGGACAACACCAACATTGTTCATAATCATGGGATGATACTCGATCGAGGACGATGAGAGGGATGTGTGAAGGAGATTGAGCGATGTGCTTAGTGAATCACAGAGATAGTCTGTCTTGGACTGAGCATACTGTGGGATTGTGGTTCCGATTGGAGCTGGGAGGGACTTAGCTTCACTAACAAGTTTATCCAGGTCCTTTCTGAGTCGTTCATTGTTAGGAATCATTAAGTCGTTGAAACGAAACCGTAAGAGGCGATGACAAAAGATTATTGACTGAAACATGATCTGTTGCTGATCTTTGAGCGTACTTGCAGGACTGAACTCAGCCAATCGATTGAAGATCTCGTTTCCTCGATCTTCGCTTTCGACCATTATAAAACCTTCGAGGAGAAGGTGGAGAAAGCGATAAGTGATAAATAAGTCTTGTTGAAAATAGCCATTTTCGTTTCTCAAATGTTGTTCCAAAACAGAGATCAATCGACGATATTGGCCTGTTTGGCGGTACAGAAGAGCAAGGTTGAACGATACATAGAGGTTAGGAATTCCATTGACAACAGATTCTTGGTGAAAGTGTTCAAGTTGATGAATGAGATTGTGAATGTTTGGATGAGAGTTCATCAAATATTGGAGAATAGTTAGATTGTGCTGAACGAGGATCATCGTTTGTTTGGATGGTTGAGTGGTAGCATTCATGAAACGAGACAATTTGTCGTGGCACTCAGCATATGCCCTATTCAGGAATAAGGCCCTCGATTCGGCGAGGAAATCTGGCGGTTCCATCCAAACCGATTTACGGTGAAAAAGGCCTCAGATTGATGATGACGAGTCGATTTTCCCATAATCATTTCCATCCACTCTGTTTGATGTTGATATTTAGTTAACAATCATAGTTTAGATTGCTACATGGTAAAAAATAGCTTCAACGATCGTAAACGACGAATGCGTTCAAAATGAAGATACCAATCCGAAATGATGAATGCGAGGTGGAAAATCAACAATCAAGGAGTGAGTGGAGTGGGGGTATAGGTGCAAACATTTCTGCAAAACATTCCCAGACGTGGGCAAGATATGTATCCTGTTGTTCTGAGGTAGGAGCTTCGTCCTGAGCGACAGTTGGTGTCGGATCTTTGGTTGCTTTGATATCTTTAGTTTTTTTGCCATCCTTGGATACTGGTTTCTTTGAGTCAGTTGGGGTCTTTGATCGTTCTCCCGATTTCGGTGTGGTGGCAATTGTGAGGATTTCGGCGGGTTTGATCTGAGGAGTTTGTGCTTCGAGTTCTTGTGGTTTTGATTCTTCCAATCCATAAAAAGATGATCGACGGTTGACGGGCTGTTTTGAGGGGAGAGATTCGGGTGAATGTAGAATTGTATCCAACCGGGATTCAAACAGAACGAAGTCAGAAATGTGGATTATGTAAATCAGGAGAGAAAAGGAAGAGAGGAGACGATAAAGAAAGATAATTTGATTTTCTGGTGTTGGAGCAAATTCAGAAGGGTAATGATATGGTTTCAGCTTTTCAGGGAGAAGAATGGTCGAGCCTGATAATTGCGGAATCTCTTGTGTGTTTGTTGGAGCAACCTTAGCCTTGTCTTCTTTTGCAGCAGCCCCCTTCTTTGATGATGGGGCAGCAGATTTCGTTGGAGAAATGGGGGGTGCCCCTGCTTCTGATGTTGATGGATCATCTTCGATACATTCTTGCCCTCTGAGATATATCAGAAGTTCTCGTTTGAGTTCAAAACGTGCTTTTAGGCCTTTCTCAGATAGGATAATGAATGGTTCTTCTGGGGGAAGATTTGGAGTGTTGAAATCGATTTTGATATTTTTGTCACGAGTCCAAAATTTTCGTTGCCAAGAACCCTACGAATGGACAAAGATGGCAAGAAAACAGAAATAATGGAAGAAGAAGAAACATCTGAATTGACTATGTCTCCCTCAAACACATCTGTTGGGTGACGAAGTGAATCGTGTGATATTTTTGCTTGACTGGACGCTCTCAACTGAAAGAATCCTTCTTCAATCATTTGGATGATAAGTGTTTCTAGATAATCATGCATTGTTAAGACCTGGAGCCTACAATGATTGAAAGAAGTCGAAGAGAAGTTAAGGAGACCATTTCCCAATAGAACGAGGAGGCATTCGCTCAATGACATATAGCATCTCATTGATTGCTCTCGTTCGATGTGGTGGGTACTTTAAAACGTGTGGAGTTTGTTCAGGTATCTCAAGACCGAGGTACTCATCAAGGAAGAGTTGGGCGAACGCAGCACATGTTACCGCTGTTGAAACTCGAGCTCCATCATCTTCTACATCAAAACAAAGGAGAAATATTTGCTCTGGAAGCGTCAGAGACCGGACAGTTGAATCCATTCGATCATGCCATTATGAATGTTTTTCAATTGGGATTTGAATAAAAAGAGACACTGGTTGCTTAAATGACCCGAAAACCGATTGAAAACGAGATTCATTGTAAGCAATCTTGAGACAGGCTCCAATTCTAACTATTATGGTTCGAGGGATCCAGACGAATGACCTACCCTAAACTCGAGCCACCTGATGGCATCAGACGAGATGACAGAATTCCATTCCCAGACCTTCTTCCTTTATCTCGCATTCCGCCTTCACCTGCATCTCTTGGTGACAGTCCATTCGCTCCATCTTATGTGCCACCTGCTCCTCATGTCCTCGGAGGTGGTCTTGTAAACTATTCAGGAAGCCCTTATGAACCACTTGGGGCAGCTATTTCCAGACCAACTTCAGTACTTCAGCCGCCACTCCCAGCTCTTATCACCTCAGGTCCTCCCAATTCTACACCTTCAACACCAGGCAGACTCACATCATCATCTCTTTTATCAGCTCGTACTCGCAATTCTATCATAGAACATTCGCTAGAGGATCCAGTAAAGCCATCTGCAAAACAGAAATATGAACCACACATCACACACCTCAATACCCTTCAAAAATTCTTTCCAGAACATAAGTCATCGAGGAGTTCTGTCATGACCAAGCTTTCTCGACAGAAAATTTCGATGTGCATCCACAATCAACAACAAAAACCACACCTCAATTATTTGCGAGAAGACATGAGTACACAAGTGAGTGAACAAAATAAAATCATCCAGAAACAGCAACGGCAGGTTCCAACACATCCACCAGCTCATTATACAGCTAAACGAGATTTTGTGTTTGAATGGATGAAAACAAAGAGCATTCCTAGCAGACGGAGAGCAGACATCCACAGCCAACCCATTCCACAGATATTTTCAACAGGATCAAACATGTTGGACTATCCACTTTACACAAAAATCGATAAGTCAACAGAAAAAACCGTCAGCCAGTACACATCATTTATATCCTCAACAGCGTATCTTAAGTCGGTTATGTCGACATCAACGTATGCATCTCTGTATCGTACATGGATGTTAAACACTATGAGTGTTGAACTCTTTATGGCTGAACAGTACAGTGCATGTTTGTGCGGAGTGTTCAACACGGAGGTTTTCCAGAGGCAATGCACACTCCCTGTTCCTACACCAAACCCTTCTCTCCAACCAATACCCGATAACCTCGTTTTACCTCGCAGTAGTGTGGCAAATCCAAGTGATCGTCACCAACGCTTTCCATTCTCAGACTATTCCAGAAAACAACCACGAACTCCTACTCCAGATTTGTATCCGGAATTTGTAATTTCTACATTTGCTCCAACGCTATATCCACCCGTGTCATCTGGAAATCCGTCTAGCTACGATTACATCCCACCATTCATCCACAAAAGAGATCTCATCCACTACCGACCAAAATTACAACAATCCGGGGTAATTCCAGCAAATCTTCCTCGTACATTAACAAGAGAGGAGAATTACGAGATGCTGGAAGATGCTCTCTTTGATTTGGACGAAAGAATTTTCTGCCAATCGCATTGGAAACACACAAAGAATGCCGCAACTATTCCCTGGATGAATAACAATCAGTCTTACCTCCTCAAACGTCCATGTTCTGCAATCCAATTACCTTCCATCTCTTCATTCAATCGGAAGAACGCGCACCTCTATCCATCTCTCTCTCCTCTTTCAGCATTTGCATCACGTCATTCTTACTCGTCAACACGATATCTGTTCCACTCTTCTAATGGCCTTAATCACACACCACTCTTCCAAATGCTCCAAGATCGTCGACGCAGCTCAAGTTGGACCCCAGATGAGAAAGAACGATTTGTTCTTGTTTCTCTCATTCACCCACGGAATTACGAAGCTATTGCACGAGAATCACTTGTTAATAAAACAAGAAGCGACCTTCGGGACTTCGCAATGTTCGACATTGGTCTTCGCAAAAGAAAGCCCCAAAAGTCCAAATCGAATACAGATGCCGCTGTCCCACCCATTATCTTTGACAATTCCAATCAAATTGATCCTCTCCCAAAGGAACCTGCACAGCAACCGTCGGAGACAGCGACAACTGCCAATCCACCTGTGACCCATCCTTACATGACCAGCAGGCCACTGCAGTACTTCAATTCGAATCCAATCCAACGATGGATCCGAGAGTGTGGAGTAGCGATGGGAATTGCTCTGATTGAAGAGACAGAAGAGCTGAAGGAGAACGCAGAAATTGAAAGAAATATTAAACTCAAATTCCAACAAACTTCGCAAGACTACATCCCCGCTCTTCCCGAAAAAGACCTCCAGCATTATATTGTGGATCAGGCCGAGACTTCATCGTTTGAGGGGGGCTCATCTTCTCTCGTCTCTCGAATCCTCACCTCGCTCCCTCTTAATCGGACGCGCCTCCCTCCTCTTCATTTCCCATCTCTGCTGGAACCGCCCACTCCTCCGCCCGACGTTCCTCGTCATTCCAACCTCACTCCACCTCAGTCACCAATCCCGTCCACACCGTCTCACCAAGCAAGGGAACTGAAGAATCTGCTCAACCACAACTCACTTGTCACCACCAATCTTCCCGAAAAGAGGCAAAAGTCAGTTCTGAACGAATCGAAAGACAACGATGAGAAAGTGGAATCCATCTTCATGTCCACTCGACAGGGCAACCTTGGGGAGAAGTTGGGAGTAATCCCACAGGCTTCGCCAGTGGAGAGAGAGAAACTCTTTCTTTTCAACGTGTTTGACCCGCCTTCCGCCCAATCTCTCTTCCGCAACCCGCACTATCCTCCGAACGTCCTCTCAATCACCCAAGTTCGACGGCAAAGTGTCAAGGACTTTCTTTCATCCTCACATGTCAGGACAGAGAATCAGTTTGTTCTGAACGAACAACTACACAACGTGAAACGGATGTACCCACGACGTGTGGGTGGGCACATCAACTACAGTTTCTATGGGAATGGGATCGGAGTTGTCCAGACTGTTCAGCAACACAATATCCCAGAGGACCAGTTTCCTATCCCTCAGCAGGAGTCTCAGGAGCCTTATGGGTCTCTCAAAGATGTCTGGTTCAACAGACCTCCGCCATCCATGAGACTCCCGAACACTCTGTCGTCAACATCAACGCGAATGTGACACTTATTTATTGTTAACTTCATTTCACTTTTAATTTTCGTGAAATTCATGCAACCTCAAGTTTTTTCTCGAAATTTCGAACATTCATGGTTCGATCCGTTAGACGTTTTTTGAACGGAGCTTCAATCAATCCAAACACATATTTGGTGTAATCAATGAGTAATCCAGGTGATTTCAACGATTATCGATTTACAGCTCAAGAAATAGACAGCTTATCAAATCTTTTGCTTTCTCAAGCTGATGAACAGGAGAAAAAACAACAAGAAGCTGTCGGTCTTTCACACGCATCTAATCCTGGAAACATCGGAGCTCCTTCACAATCGAGACCTGTTGGCTCGAAACCGCCCCAATTCGCCAAGAAGCCAAAACCACCTTCGAAATATCAAATTTGGACGGAAGAAGAACTCGATAAGCAACCTTATTTTGAACCAATTGATGAACGAATTGAACCACAGTGTCTTTTTCAACTCTTTTTTCATCTTTTCATCCAAGATACGACATCCTCTTCAAACAGAGTGTTGGAGCCGAGGACGTATTCTTTGGGTTAAGTGGAAAAGTTCCTTCTATAGATTCTTGCGATTCTATCCTTCTCAAAATCTCCCTTCCTGGAGAAAATGTGAAAGAAATCAGCACTGAGTTGGCACCTCGACTGTTCACTCTTCGATCACCGAAATTGTTTGATTTCCTCTTTACTATTTACTTTCTTCAGTAAGCTGACTGTTGGACTTCCACGAGTTGTCAAAGATAAAGAGGGCCGTGCTGAATGGGACCCAAAGAAATCACTTCTCTCCGTAACTGTTCCCATTGACACACGACAGAGCTTCGAAGACGGAATTCCTAATGAACAGGAAAATGAAGACGAGAAATATACAGTTCAATAACCACCCTTTCATGGACGACGCCATCTGTTCTCAAGATTCCGCTCTTCATTTATCATCACTCTTCATCTTGAATCGTACACCTCTCAGTCAACCATATTTCCATTCAAAATACATTTGATCTCCCCATTCACCCATCTTCGAACAGCCATATCTAAAACCCAGCTGGTTGAATCAAACATCATCTTTTCTTCAACATATCCGAGTTTAGATGCACCGTCTCTCTTTCATCATGCAGCCAACCCAAAAAAATCTAAATTCACCTTTTTTCATCAACCATTCGAACTCCCTCGTGAATAATATGACTATCCTCTTCTTTTGTGATTCTTGAGTGTTGTTCTTCTTTCTATTCTGTTCCAATTTCAATAAATAGTGAGACATATTGTACCTTATTGACTATCCGTCTCCGAGCAACGACTCGTCCAATGGACGAGTTGTCGGCATGATCCACGAAGGCCGGAAACGAGTAATAGGAGGCTTGTTTCATCACAAATAAACATTCTCGTGAAGTGTCATCAAAACGAAAGAGCAGAACAAAAATGGCGAATCCTTCTACATTTCGAAGTCCTCATCGCTTTCGTGGTCGGATGATGTGACTGACGGACTGTTCCCAAACACATCGCCAGACGACTCCTGACTCGGTGGGAACTCATCATCCATCGAATCATCTGAAGCTTGTCGTGCTTTCTTCTTCTTCTTTTTGGGTGCAGCTTTTCGGGCTTTAGGTTTTGATCGTCCTTTGGTTTTTCGACGCCGTGTTGTCGTTTTGCGAGGCTTCGGAGAATCCTGAGAAGAATGAAACAAAAGGAGAGCAAACTTCGTCATCAAAATTATCGGAATCTGGTTTAGGACGAGCAGGGGCTAAAAAAGAGGAGATGTTGAAGAAAGACAAGGAAATGAGGATTTGGTTGAGAAGTCACACGATGCTCAGATTCGTCATTATCCTCATCTGGTTCAAGGGTTATGTCTCTATTGGACCGAATAGCATTCAATCTATTCTTGTAGTGAGATTTCTCCTGATCTGCTGCTATCTGTTGGAGTTGGTTGGTTTTTGCCAGTGGATCTTCAGTAACATCTGATGTGTACACTTTTCGCCGTTGGTTATACTTTGACCGAGCTTGCTCTTTAAGTTTTTCAAATGTTCTATGAAGAAAAGATGACCCTAATGGGAGCAGACGATGACTTTTCCGAGACAGCTTGGGCAGTAAATTTCCCATAAATACGATTGTGAGCGGCATATGCTGGTCCACGTTTGACATAGACAAACTGATTGGTTGAATGCTCGTGGACGAGATCGTAGCATTCTTTCCCAACGAACAAACTTAAAGAACCGTCCGACCATGTTACTAAGCGAGCATTTGAGATTCGCTAGGGAGTAAAAAGAAGAAAAACCATAGTATGTGAGAATGTGAAGAATGACGAGAACTATAAAAATGTGTACCTGAAATGAACCGTCAGGCATCATGATGTTCTTCCAGCGAATAAGATTCAATGTTTGCCATCTTTTTTGTCTGTCAATACTATTTAATTGAAATTCTTCTCGGAAAATTTCCTCACAAAATGGTCTAGGCTGTACACCGACAGAGGTAGGAAGCTTGAGAATGTAAAGTTGCTTTTGAGGAGCGGGAGGAATGACTGGAAGCTGATAATCGGCTTCAAGATCTTGATCTTCAACTTCAGACATCTTTTCTTGTGAAAAAATGCGGTTAAATAGACTGAGATGGAATCGCCAAGATCAGGCCATTTTCTTACACTCAAATTGGATGATCACGGATAACCAGGTATCCCGTTCAATTATCCATTCATTTCACACATTATCTCCCTAATCAGCTATATCGACTATCACAAGCCCTTACTGTGATTGGATTCTCACTCTGCGCAGTCTACTTCTTTGTCCAAAGCTCAGCAGAAAAAAAGAAGAAAGAAAACAAGTAGAAGATCACGCATACCCATCTGTAGAAGAATCACCGATGTTATCTCTTCTTTCATCCATCCAAAGCTTGACACACCACTTCGCAATCATCCTGTTTTCTGAGCCTTCTCTCGACTCTCTCTCTCTGTGTCAAACCGTCATTCTGATTTTTAGTGGTGTTTTATGACTGGCCTTCTCAGATTTTGGTTAAAATACTCTCATCTTCTGCCAGTGACAGCTTTTCACGTCCATTCTCATTGGAGTGAATACCGAATGATTCAACAGAGATCATCCTCTTATATTCAACAACCATGAAGTGGATTTTATCTCCTTCCATTTTTGGAGATCCGATTGTACAACTCGTGTGAAGAGACACAAGCATCTGCTGGTGTTTTCACTCCGACCTCTGTCAAAAGGCACCTAATAAATGATGGGGGCGTATAATCAAACTCAGGGCAATCAAACTACAATCTAGATAAAAGAAGAAGTTGAGACAAACGAGAACTGCATCCTGAGGAGGTGTCGTGATCGTTCTAAGCGGTGGGAGAGGTGTCAAGTTCCTTAAATGTCCCTAATCAAAAATATGAAGGCAATGAAGTCAAACTTGTGAAAGTGGATAGAGCTTGCTGAATTTGTAGCTTTCAGCTGCCACGAAGAAATCTTTTTGATGCTCCAGTGCAATTGATGAGACTGTTCTCGTCCCCGTCTTCATTTTAAAGGATAATAAAGTCAGAAGGATCCATACTTTGTTGATGATACCTCCGTTCTCTGTCACAGCTACAGCGCCAACTAGAACAGTGTCAATCTCTGATATAATAGTACTAAGGGCAATATCTGGAACTAGAACCTTCTGAAAAGGTTCAAATCTCTCTAAAGATGCAAGAAATTCTTGTCTGTCTCATAGGATGCATGTGGAGGAACAAACCCTGAGTTATCTCCGCCCTGAAGTGCATAAACAGTAAATGAAAACTCTTGGCGAGCGTAATCGAGGCATTTTGCTACAGCACGTGATTTGGAATATGTTAAAACTTTCTGAATCTTGATGAAAATGAAAGGGAAAAACCAGTCCGTCCCTGAAGAATCGGATTGCATGCTTTGCAATTTCTTTTCGTGACAACTCAGGTTCGTCAATGACATCTTTTTCCTTTTGGCGCATCTCTTCTTTGATTTCGTGAATCTGTTTAACGCTCATGATTCGGAGATCTTGAAAGAAAAGGTCTGTGACAGGTTTCATAATAATATTGGTTGGATTTTGTGAACAGAGTGTTTCTATTGCATTCTTTATAGTCTGTTGAAAACCTTGAAATGTAGTTTCTGTTCAGATTGAAAGAAAAGTGATGAATCCCTGAGAACTACACACCTCCAGTCCGTTTCACAACTTCTATCAGTGCTAACCTTGTTGCTGTAGCATCTTCATGATGCCTCCTTTTCTCGTTGTAGATGTCACAAACAGATTGTTCGTTCATGTTGAGTGAAAGATGACGAATTTTTTCTTATGGTGAAATAGACATTGTCCACATGATATCTCCTCAACACTAATTTCTCACATTCCGCCTTGATTAGAGGGGTATTGAATCATAGTGGTGTTGCCGTAGAATGCAAGGGACAGATTTTGTCGAACAAAGAGAAGATGGGAATAA
The DNA here is from genome assembly GCA_033064195.1 of Blattamonas nauphoetae. Classification (NCBI taxonomy): domain Eukaryota; phylum Preaxostyla; order Oxymonadida; genus Blattamonas; species Blattamonas nauphoetae. The sequence goes on from JARBJD010000075.1 coordinate 94,199, forward strand.
TATTGGAGGGAATGACGTTTTCTTCTCGATAAACCAGGAACAGATAAATAAATCAGTAACTAGTTAGAAAATTAATCATAGGACATTGAGGTCAAGCGGGTACACTTCCTTATGCTTGTTTCTTTTGTGAATTCCTTCAATGAGAGTTCCCAGGCGGGTAAACTCCGCCATGGAATCAGGGCCGAGAGTGGACATGAGTGAACTGCTATCGATTTCACTCATCCCCAAAATTTCAGTGAAAAGCTCAACGAAATCATATGAGCAGCCTCTATGGGAAATAAAGGACATTAAGGAACATACATCTCTTCTTCATCTGTTTGTCCCTCCCAAAGGTCTGCAGAAGGAGGAGAATTCAAGACAGAATCAGGTAGCTTCAAGAATCGTGAGACAGCAAAAACTTCACTTTTATGCAGATCTGCGATTAGTTGTATGTCGGATATCCCGTCACCAGCCTTACAAAAGTAGTATAAATATCCATCCTCGTCTAAAAATGTGATATAAAGAAGATAGAACCTTTGTTTCCAGTTCCAACAACGACTGACGGGATCTTTGCAGTACTGGAAAGTACCTGCGCAACATAATAGGCAACAGGGGTTCGCATGTACGATCTTAGTTGACCACGGGAAAATTCATTGCCCTCGAGTTTGAGCTTCGAGCAATAAAGAAGAAGTTGAGGAAGATACCGAAGATTCTGTAATTTGGAGGAGTTGGTCGAAAACTGGTGTTTGATCCACTGTAATTAGTTCTAGGCCAATGGATTTCGCCACCTCATCAGCTCTTGATTGGATAGAGGCGGTACTCTGAGAGGATGAAGATTGAGAGGAAATACATGGATCGGCTGTGCCACTCCTACAACTCGTTCGATGGGTGAGCCTTCAAGTTTTTGTGCGTATAAGCAGATTGCAGCAACACATGACGAATCAACTCCACCCGACATGTTGATAACTAAACCTTTTAACCCAGACTTCTTCATGTAATCGTTGAGAAGATTTGCCTTCGCAAGAAGCCATTCTTCTGGTTTGAAATCTCGTGCATGTCTGACTTTTTCTAGAGCAGATTGGAGTTCTTGGTGGAGTGGTGGCAATGGCATGATTGTAATTATGCTACGATCGAACTACAAAATGAAGAAATTGGGTGAAGTGTCTAATAAATATACTCATCCTCTGAATCATCATCATCCTCCTCTGACTGAACAACTGTTGATCCTCTCCTTGCATTTGCTGCTGTATTTTGCCTCCTAAAGAAGAATGAGACTGAGATGGGGTCACACGTTTTCTTTTCTTCGAGTTCAACAACCTGTGTTTGGAGAAGATAATGCTGCAATGTTCCTATCCGTACGTTGATTTGTTTGATTTCTTCTTGGAGTTTTGTCTGCGCCTGTTTCAGTCTGATGAGGGGTTGTGTGTTGCCGACTTGTTCTCCGTACATCTCCATCTCTCCTTTGAGAGTTTCCACTGTTTCGGTTGTTTCTGCCAGCTCTGTCGTCATTGTCTGGATATCTCGGTCCAGTTCTTGGGTTCTGTCCGTGACTTTCCGTAAATCATCGTTATGCGTTCGAAAATCATCCAGAAGATCTTTGCAATCTTGGTTGAAGAAGCGTTCTCGAGATTTCACTTTTTCAACTTCTCCTTGGACTTCACGAACCACTTTGCCCAATTGTTTCATGACACCTTTTCGAATTTCCATGAGGTTCTTCAAATTTTCTTTTGATTCTTCAAGCTGAGCAAACCAATCTTTTTGCGATTGCGTCATATTGCGTCGAACGCGCAGTTGCGAAGCCATTTTCTCAACTTCGATTTGCCAGTCAGCTTGAGAGAAATGTGATTTTGGAGCAAATGGCCTTCTAGAAGGACAAAATGAAGTTCTTCATGACCAAGAAGATGAAAAAACATACAATCCTCCTTGTGGTCCTCCAGCTTTTGCGCTCATTCCTTCTTCCCACTTCCACTGTTGTTTGGTCTCCTTTTTCTGAGATTTTTTCTCTCCAAATCCAAAATAATCATCGTCACTATCTCCAAAACCTGCTTTTTCTCCATCTTCATCGTCCTTTTTTTTCTTCTTCTTTTCTTCATCATCATCTAACGACGGTGGCATGAGAGCATTTGGATCGTCGTCATCATCAACCATATCTTCATCTGACATATCTCCTTGGTCGTCGTCTTCTCCATCATCATCTGTGACGACCATGTCTTCCACGTCAGAGGCTTTTGGGAAACGAGGATTTCGAGGTTTCAGATCTTGTTTTGAGAGACAGAGATCACAGAGCCAGTTTAATGCATAGCATACCGATTCTCCGTATGCTTGTTTGATTTGTGTGACTGCGTAGTCATGCGGAAAATCAGCTTCACGAAGTTTTTGAATGATGAGGTTGGAACGAGTGTTTGAATCATCATCAAGAGCAGCTTTGCTAGGATAGCTCCAACCTGCTTTATCTGACAACCATTCAAAAAGAGAACTCATTTGGTAGAACTGCTCTTGAGGGTTTCGAGCAGGGACGGCAAAGTAGTAAACGGAGAATGGGAGAAACTTCCTAATATTAGGAAAATGAGATGAGAGATGTGATAGTATTGAAGAATTTTTGATTATTTGTGATAAATCAATTGAAGGAACGAACAAAACCGTTTTCTTAGGAAATTTCGCTCATAATCGAGAACCATCAGCTTCTGGACAATCGTACTTGACAAAACAAATGGAGAGGTATCATCTGCAGATGCAGTGATGTTTCGTTTCTTCGGACGACCCGATGTTGTCGATTCCATTGAGCAGTACCCATAAGCCAAATTGAAAACTAGTGAGACATTCAACCCCCCTCTCCAACTCTCTTTCGATGGTGGCATACGGCTCAAATGTTTTCGGAGCACTCACCAAAGTTGAGATGGATAAAATAGGAAAGAGAAAAGAACGTGGAGGACCGGACGACAGAAAATGGCCATCAACCAAAAACGAACCAATGAACGACCGCTCAGCCATCATCTCCATCAGATACATTGATCCGCATGTAACAGACAACGTCGTTGTTGACAATCTACACACTGGACAGTTGATTAATTCATGTCGCATCTCCGTCACTCTGTCTCACTGAACTGTCGACAGCATTCACCGTTCACGACACTCGCTCACAGGCTGCTGACAGAGAAGACGGATCAGCAAAAGAGGGCGAGACAGACTCAGCCAGACTGTTCGTCCGGTCATCGTCGCACATCACTGCCATTGTTGACCGTCTCTTCACTTTGCCTTCCTTCCTTACAACCACGCCACATTGGCAACACTGACTCTGTTACCCTCGAGGCAGAGTTTGCAGTTCAGTGACCACGACTTGCTCCTCCATACAGTCGGTCGGAATGTTGAGGAATTTGTAACTCGTCATGTCAAACGTAAAACTGTAGAATTGCATTTTTCATCAAAAAGGAAAAAAGTGTCAAACCTCTGTCTGTCTCATGTGTCGACATTCGATTATCTTTCAAAATTTCCATTCAAAATTCCATATCAAGATTTCTACATCATTGTTGAGCACATTCTTCAACTTTTTTCGTGATCGTGTGCTGAGAGAATGAGGAGAGTATTCGATTGGAAAAAAGAAGACAACAAAGGACGATACCGGAACAACTCAGAGAAGACATAGGGTGCTGGGCGCATTCAAGGGTCTCGTACAACCAGCTTGGGAAAAATGATGATCCAGTCGTGGAGGAAGAAAAGAGCGTATTTTCAAGGAATCAGAAAGCAGTGTACTATGCTTGATAAAAGAAGACAGTAGAAGAGAAATATCATGAAATCAAACCTAAATTTTTGATAGAGAATCAGAGAAAACACATCGTTTGGAAATCCGAAGAGCAAACCCATCTGACTTTACTAGACTCGATTCAAAATAGATTGTCCAAATTTCAAGAAGTCTGAGGGGAGCTTGTTGAACAGTGATACATAGATTTGATGATGTTCAATTCGGTTCGCATATCCATTTTTGTCTCTCAAAGTTCCACCCACTCCGGTTTATCAACACGAGTGGAGACGACTTTCAACAGAATGAGAGATTTGCACTGATGTCTGGAAATAGTTTGTTTGCCATTTGCTTTCTTTGAAGTTGTACTTTCAAAGTTTGAGATGAAATCAGTGTCCGAATCGTACAGATTTCAGAAATTTACATTGTTGGTTGACAAAATTATTAAGACGGCAAACCAAATACTTCCGGACATCAGTGCAAATCTCTCATTCTGTTGAAAGTCGTCTCCACTCGTGTTGATAAACCGGAGTGGGTGGAACTTTGAGAGACAAAATGGATATGCGAACCGAATTGAACATCATCAAATCTATGTATCACTGTTCAACAAGCTCCCCTCAGACTTCTTGAAATTTGGACAATCTATTTTGAATCGAGTCTAGTAAAGTCAGATGGGTTTGCTCTTCGGATTTCCAAACGATGTGTTTTCTCTGATTCTCTATCAAAAATTTAGGTTTGATTTCATGATATTTCTCTTCTACTGTCTTCTTTTATCAAGCATAGTACACTGCTTTCTGATTCCTTGAAAATACGCTCTTTTCTTCCTCCACGACTGGATCATCATTTTTCCCAAGCTGGTTGTACGAGACCCTTGAATGCGCCCAGCACCCTATGTCTTCTCTGAGTTGTTCCGGTATCGTCCTTTGTTGTCTTCTTTTTTCCAATCGAATACTCTCCTCATTCTCTCAGCACACGATCACGAAAAAAGTTGAAGAATGTGCTCAACAATGATGTAGAAATCTTGATATGGAATTTTGAATGGAAATTTTGAAAGATAATCGAATGTCGACACATGAGACAGACAGAGGTTTGACATTTTTTTCATTTTTGATGAAAAATGCAATTCTACAGTTTTACGTTTGACATGACGAGTTACAAATTCCTCAACATTCCGACCGACTGTATGTTCAAGTCTACATCGTCAGATCCGATGAACGCTGGAACGACATTCGCGACATTCGGGATTGCCCTCGCATTCGAATACACAGATATCCCATTCACACATCCTGTCGCTCGGAGCTATCCTTCACAATCTGACCCCTCGCAGCACTCACCATTACTCGACAAGTACGGGGTTTTACGGCCCATCAAGTGCAATTACACCCATCTATGTCCATTTCATGATGCGAATTGTGAACTTTGTTCATTGATTTCAGAAATATAGTGATCAACCCAAATCATACTATGTTTATCATTCCCAGATTCCAACCATTGACAAATGACACTTTATCCACCGCTCACTTCTTGATAAAAGTGTAATATATGGAAATCTATCAAAAAAGTTGGATCTTACAATTTAGCAATGACTTAGCTTCACAAACTGATAGTGGCGTCACCAATACGTTCCATGTCAACAATTCGTGCTTTTTTGAGGAATTATCACTTTTGGTGAAACTAAGAAAAAAATAAATTTTTTGAATTTTCTTCCCACTGGATCCCAAAACATCCTCACAATAGCTCTTTTCAACCACTTTTTTCATGTGTTCTCGTCATAACTTCACAACTTGTGAACCGATTTTGATGAAATTTTCCACAGAAACGTTTGTTTGGTGAAATGAACATTTTGAAGAAAAATTGGAAAAAAAATTGTAGGGATCTGGGAAGATATGAAAAAAGTCTGTTTTTCGCCCAGAAAAATTTCATGGGAAAAAAATTTTATTTTTTTGAGCGTCTTTTATCGATATGTTTACGAAAATAATGCTTTTTCTTCGGTCTCAAACGGATGTCTGGTTATGGAAAAATGATCGTCAAAAGTTTGGAAAATGTGTGGCGTTTCGCTGTATAACGTGTTTTGAGGTTTTCTCGGGATTCAGTGGGAGGAAAATTCTAAAATTTTATTTTTTTCTTTGTCTGACAAAAAGTGATAATTCCAGAAAAAAGCACGAATTGTTGACATGGAACGTATTGGTGACGCCACTATGATAGTGGAGTCACCAATCGGTGTCCTGTCACCAATCGGTGCTTTTTTCTTGAAAAATCACTATTGGTCAAACTAAGAAAAAAATAAAATTTTAGAATTATACTCCCACCCAATCCCGAGAAAACCTCAAAATACCCCCTTTTGCCCGATGAAAAAAATCGTTTTGGCAATATCTCAACAACCCGTGAACCGATTTTGATGAAATTTTTCACAGAAACGTTTTTTTGGTGAAACAAACATTTTGAAAAAAAGTTACAGAAAAAATTCTGGGTATTTGGGAAAATCGAAAAAAAACCATATTTTTCACGATAAAACCTTCTTAGCAAAAAATTCGTTTTATTTTTTGTTCATCTTTTGTCGAGATCTATACGATTGCAATGCATTTTATTTGATTCAAAACGGATAGCTAGTTCTGGAGAAATGAGGGCAAAAAGTTGAAAAAAATGTGTGCATTCGTAACGTTAAAGGTATTTTGAGGTTTTCTCGGGATCGGGTGGGAGTATAATTCTAAAATTTTATTTTTTTCTTAGTTTGACCAATAGTGATTTTTCAAGAAAAAAGCACCGATTGGTGACAGGACACCGATTGGTGACTCCACTATGAGTTGAGTCTCGATGCACCAGTTTCTTTTTTTCACAGTTCGAATCCAAGTCGATTCTCAAATCACCTTTGATCACACAGATGGTACTTGTTTTTGATTTGGAAGATTTTTGTTACAGTTGGGATGATATTGGAGACACCTATATACTTTAAAGTGTCTTGAATTGTGAATACATGACTTCCTTCGTCCGAAATCTTCAGAATTCGTGTGACTTTTCAAACTGACAGGTCGGTGAGAATCACTAAATTGCAGTTGGGGAAGAATTTTTGAGATCTAGATAAATGTTCGAACACCCTTCTTCAAATCTTCTCTCATCACACAGCCGAGAAATACATAGTCCATTCTCTTTTATTCGTTAGAGACACCATTCGACCTCATTTTCATGAAACAAAACCAAATACTGCCTAGTTGGACTAATTTAAATGATTCTGCAAAAATTTTGGAGCTAAAGACCCATTATTGGGCCCAGTAGCCACATACAGCAAATGCACAATTAAACCTGAAACTTCACAACGTCATATCTCCAAAACCAACCATCCGTTTTCAACCAAAAAAGGGTCATTATATTTGGAAAAACCTCAAAAATCGATATTTCCGAAAAAAGTAGAAAAATTTTGCCTCTGTGAGTGTTTTCGAGAAAAAATGGGTTTTTCGACTTTTTTCCAGAAACCCATAATTTTGTTCCAATTTTTTGCTAAAATGTTCGGATCATCCAAAAAAAGCATCTGATTAAAATGTCTTGACAATTCAGTCACTGGTTGTTGAGATATTGCAAAAATGAATTGTGAAAAGTGACACTTTTCAAGTACAAGGCTATTTTCTCAATGACTCGCCGGAGATTTTTTTCAAAATTTTATTTTTTTCTTAGGTGGACAATGTTCATCAGATTCTGGGAAAATCTCGATTTATGGCGGTTGAATGAATTTCTGCGCTTTTGTGACAGCACTATTATCTCAAATAGTCCAACGAAGAGAACAATAAAATACTTGATTTCTTTGAAGATAAAAATCTGAGAATGCCTCACTTCGCTGTATACTGAAAGTATACATATTTTTTGAAACTTTTTGAGCTCGTTTCTCCACTACCAGACGTCCGTGTTTTGCTTTTGGTGCGGTCAAAAAATCACTGAAATACATGTATCTGCCAGAAATGGAGATTTTTTCTGGGAAATATAAGTTTGGTGAGAAAATAATCCTGCATTAATTGAAGCGCTATGGACCCATTGTTGGGCGCTGTAGCCTCATCAGGGTACCAAGGATCCAGGGAACTTTCCCAAAAATCACTATTAAGGGTGAGAGTATTCCAAGCTTCACAAATTGCATCCCTTTCTCAGTCATTTATTTTTTTAATGGAATGTCGCATTAATTTAACTCGGTTCAAATCCTTTTTGGAGGACTATCTCGAAGAACAAGTACTCAGTCAACTGATCAAGGACCTCAGACAAAACGCCACAATGAACAAAGCACAACGAGTGAGATGGCTTCTAAATAAACTAAAACAAATCCAAGTACCAAAACCCATTCCAAAAAAAATTCTCGGAGCCGCTCTTGATGTTCCCCCCAACACATTCCAAAAGGCAGAAAGATGTACCAAAAAATATCTGGACAATGGCCATCCTCTCATGAAGTTGACAATAAAACAAGAAAATGAGCTCGTACAAACGATTCTTGACGCTTCGAAGACTGGAGAACCTTGGATGTTGATAGATCTGCCAAAAAAGGTTCATGAAAAATATGGGGTTAAAGTAAGCAGGGAATGGCATACCGGCTTTTTGAGGCGACACATGGGAAGTGTTCAAGCAACAAGGTTTACCCCTAGAGCTGTCGAAAGGATGCGAGTTGATATTCAGACGATACAAGACTATGAAAAAGATTTAGAAAAAGAACTTGCAAAATACCACCCAACATTTGAATTTCAGACCGACGAATCCCAGTATCATCAATACGAGGACGTGTACGATCGAACTTTTCTGATTCCAAGCGGAGAAACAGAAGGCAAACATATTCCTGTGAAACGAAGCGAGAAGGCTCTAACACTTCTCCCTCTGATATGTTTGGATGGATTGAGTTGCCGACCATATATAGTAACGTCTGGACACTTTAATCAACAAGAATTGACGTCATACGGCGTAATGATTGGAAGAGACTGCGAGATTCTTGCTCACACCAACCAATGGGTGAATGCCGACATCTTCCGAGACTTTCTCCAGGTGATAGTTATTCCTGAGATACAGAAAAAAAGGAATGAATGCAGAATGAATGAATTGAGAGCACTACTAATCTTGGACGGCTGCAAAGTGCATACGACTGATTCGGTTCTGTCTCTCTGCTCAGAGAATGGCCTTGATCTCTATGTATTCCCTCCAAATGCTACGCATTTACTCCAGCCCCTGGATCTCGGAGTGTTTGGGCGCTGGAAGCAAATCATAGCAGACAATAGGCGCCTGTCCAGCTCAGATTCCTATGCGAAAATATTGGCCCATGCGGTATCCGCCTTCCACCAATGCACCGGCTCGGTGCAGGTAACAGCCGCGTGGAAGGCTGGAGGTATTATTATGGAGAGGGATACACAAGGCTTCGTTGCCAGGATCGACAAAAAAAAGTTTGAGGAAATCTATGCAAAGATAACGCAAGACCGAAAACAAACCGTTACAAGTGGAATGAATTGGCCAATTCTCAATAAAAATGCTGTATTTGGGAAGCAATATCGAAAGGAGGGAAAGAAAATTGCAAGAAAAGCACCCAAACCGAAAGCATCAAAAGTACAGTAAGGATCGTGCTGGCAGCCTTGTCTGTCAAACCACTTCATGTGTGACCGGTCCGTCAGAATATAGTTTCTTCTTTTTTGTGACAACATAAGTGTGAGAAGGGAAGGAGATAACGTCTCCCTCAATAATGAAATTTGGGAAAATGCCCGGTATCCTTGGATCCCTGATACAGCAAAACGCACACAAAAACAGTGAACTTTTCGACGTCACATCTCCACAACCAATCATCCGTTTTCAACCAAATAAAGTGCATTCCATTCGTAAAGATCTCGACAAAATGTACTCAAAAAAGAAAGACTTTTTTCTTAGATAATTTTGTCGAGACAATATGGGTTTTTTGGGATTTTCCCAGAAACCCAGCATTTTTTTTCGAATTTTGTCCAAAATGTTCGAATCATCAAAAAAATGATCTGGGAAAAATTCCATCAAAATTGGTCCACGAGGAACTCAGAGATGATGATGGTTGATACTCGTCATGGTGGTTTTCTTTTTCGCAGAAAACCAGATTTATACTCCTCATCTGTCAATATGACTGTGAACTGAACCCGATGGAAGAAAACTTATGAACGACGAACCGGAAGAGTTATAGTAGTGTCAAGAATCCGTACATATTCAAAAATCCGTACAATGGGGATTGAAAAATTTAGATGGGTCAAACTAAGAAAAATAAAATTTGGTTCCGCGCCGAAACCCCTGTGTCGGGAGAAAACCTCAAAATACTGTTTCCTTTAGGCATCCACATATTTTTCTCAACTTTTTGCCCTCATTTCTCCACAACCAGCCATCCGTTTTGAATCAAATAAAATGCATTGTGATCGTAAAGATCTCGACAAAAGCTGCTCAAAAAATAAACCGCTTTTTTTACTAAGAATTTTTTGTCGAGAAAAATATGGGTTTTTTTCCATTATCCCAAATATCCAGAATTTTTTCTCCAAATTTTTTTCAAAATGTTCATTTCGCCAAAAAAACGTTTTTGTGAAAAACTTCATCAAAATCGGTTCACTGGTTGTTGAGATATTGCCGAAACAATTTTATTTTTCGGGCAAAAGGGGGTATTTTGAGGTTTTCTCCCGACACAGGGGTTTCGGCGCGGAACCAAATTTTATTTTTCTTAGTTTGACCAATGTATATTTTTCAAGCCCCATGTTACGGATTTATGAAAAGTTCGGTTTATTGAAACATCTATTAGTCATTTTTTTCTAATTTTTATTTTTTTCCTAGTTGGGCAATATCTATCTGTTTTCGAGAAAATCTCGATTTATGGCGGGTTAATGAATTTCGGCGCCTTTCTGACGGCACTATTAAAAACTGATTTTTATAAAAAAAAGATGAACAATTTTGCCTTTGTGAGTCATTCTCAGATTTTTATCTTCAAAGAAATCAAGTATTTTATTGTTCTCTTCGTTGGACTATTTGAGATAATAGTGCTGTCGCAAAAGCGCAGAAATTCATTCAACCGCCATAAATCGAGATTTTCCCAGAATCTGATGAACATTGTCCACCTAAGAAAAAAAATAAAATTTTGAAAAAAATCTCCGGCTAGTCATTGAGAAAACCGCCATGTACTTGAAAGGTGTCACTTTTTTCAATTCACTTTGGTTTTATCTCAACAACCAGTGACTGAATTGTCAAGACATTTTAATCAGATGCTTTTTTTGTTGATCCGAATGTTTTAGAAAAAAATGATGGGTATCTGGAAGAAAGTTGAAAAACCCATCTTTCTCGAAAACACTCACAAAGGCAAAATTGTTCATCTTTTTTTATAAAAATCAGTTTTGAATAGTGCCGTCAGAAGAGAAGTCGATTTTGATCATGAACAGTGGCTGCACAATACAGTTGATACAAACACAGATGAGACTTCAGATGCATTCCCGACTGACAGCCACCAGCTCTTGAGGACAGGGGACAGAGGTCTGTCCGATTCAGAAATTCGGCTTTCTACGGATTTATTGCATCTTAATTCACTGTCTCTCTGCTCGTCAAACTCTCCTTATCTCCATTCTGTTCGATAAAATGCCAGAGAATACATCAAAACCGATTCCAAAACGAATTGTTTATATGGCCTTTTTCGAACTTTTGGAGGAAATTGTTGTTTCAAAATTCGTTCATACAAGTCTAGGGATGTTAAAAAATGCGTAAAAATGTGTGAAAATCGACTTGATGGTGAAGCACGAGCGGGAGGGGCTGTGTCCAATAACCTCCTAAATAGGAGTTCACTGGACGATCGGCCCAAGAGCGGACAAATCGGTACAAAAAAGACTTACACCTTATATTCACACTGTAACTTTCTCTCAATTAGTTCATGCAACTTCTTTACTCATCTCAGAACAGGACGAATCGGACTTGCCCTGTCCGATCAAAAGATCTGATCCTCTTCCCTTCTCTGCCAATGATGACAAACACAGTTGATAGATACAACTCTCTCCATATAAGTTTGCACTTCCTTTGTTCTTACCATCTTATCCGTGTTTTTTCTCTTCATTAGTCTGGAATTGGTGTATGGTTCCAATCCAGATCTGATATGGACCGAACGAAATGAGATATGGAAGATTCAGTATTTCAGTATGCCTCTCCATTGTTTTAACATTCGTATTTTCCTATTTCTCTTAATTGGTTTGGAGTAGATATCTTGATCACCCTCTTGTCTGAAATGGAGATCGTGGTAATGTGCTACCGAGTCGCTCATACAACAGCTCCATCGAGAAAGCCTGCTGTTTGGTTTGAATATCTTCATATCACATCCTTTATCAAGCCCTTTCACATACCTATCATCAAAATGGAGCCCGTCTCTTCTCGATCAAAATTACACCTCTCCCAGAGCGGAAATGCAGCTTCTGTATCACAATGAACTCCAATTTTACTCATCAATTGAATTTTCTTCATGAACGAGCTGAGCAACAACCAACATTACACCTCCAACCACCATCGCCACAAATCGACTCATCGGCCAAAGAAATCGAAAATTTTGACACTATTCCTTCTAATTCCGTGAAAAGTTGAGATTCTTAACGTTTTTCTTCACATTTTCACCAACCTTCAATTATCGTCCAACCAAAATTCAACCATCCGCAGACTTAGCTCTCTCGTCCACAATGCGCGATTCGTTAACAGTGACAGTGGAAGGATGGGCGAAACGAGGAGACAGCGCACCGACGACAGTCCTCCACAATGGACTGTCCCCACAGAACGCCCTTCCACACCGCCTCGCCATTTTCCTGAGCCTGTTCGATACACATCTGCATCTCCGATCGCCTCAAAGCCTCTCCGACCAATCACACAACCAACTCCGAACACAATCACGACCGTCCCCATCCATCAGGACCTTCCGCATCATCACTGTCACCTCCACTTCCCACACGAAAACCGATCCCTCGCACATCACATCCACCGACTCCTCCTCCAACGCGGAAGAAGAAGAGGAAACAGGAGACAACCACACACTCCGGTTCGTCCAGGCACGGTCATCCTTGATCTGTGAACTTATCATTCCTGCATCCTCCACCTCATCCGTCGGAAGCGGAACAGATCGGAGGAGGGGGTGGAGAGGGAGATGAAGAAGGCAAGATCTCAGCAGCAGGAACTGGACAAACACGAGCAGCATCACTTCAATTCGCAGCCTCACACTTCCTTTTCTGGACTGTTTGGACCAATATAGACAATGTCACGTGCCCTCCACGCGCTCTCCGTCGACCTCCACGCATCAATTGCCAACATCGTCCAAAAGTGTTTTCTCAGATCGGAGCATGTGTTTGAAGAATAAGACGAAGAAGCGACAAACAAAGCAAAGATAGATGTCGGAGAAGAGAAGCAGAAAGCGAGACTGGAAACAGAGACAGATAAATGGCCAAGAAAGGAGGCGAAGAGCAGAGAAGTCTGCCCAGAAACTCTCCGAAACTCTCTCCAACCTTCAAACAGAACACAGTTGCCTGCTGAACTCCCACAACACGTCATCCTGAGCTCTTCACTTTCTAAAACCAATACAGTCACCGACAAAGGACTCATGTACGACTTCGCCCGACTTTGGACGACTGATGCTGCACAAACAGCGAAAGACAAAAACAGAACGCAAACAGCGTTCGTTGAGAGAGAACGAAACGACGCTGAAAATTCTGAATTTGGAGCCGAGCGGAAAGGGGTTTGGGGGGGAAGAGGAAGGGTCTCGCGATGATCGCTGAGAAAGAGAGAGAGTGGAAGAGGAGAGACTCCAGAATGGTATGAAAGGCACTCTCATTTGAAGGAACAACTTCACGCAGTCTTTCTCTGGCTCCTTCAGGTCATTTTGTCGTCACGAAAGGATCGCTCGCTTTCTCCAACATTTCGTTCGTGATCACATCGCCACTCACCTCCATTCTCTTCGAAATCACATCTCAGAACTATCCATCGATGCCACAGCTGCCTTCACAAAATCAGCCCTATCGTTCGCAAACTCCCTCTTCATTCTGAACTCTGGTCTCCTCTCATTCGACAAGACCACTTCTTCGTTTGTCGACACGCATACCCTGGCAGGAAGGAGTCTGATCGTTGTGAATGATGGATCACTCATCATCGACGCTTGTTCGATCGCGAACATACACTCGTCGTCGGATGGATCAGTCATGAACGCATCTGTCACCGAAACAGACTCTCTGTCAGTTCGCCAGTGCACATTCTCTCATTGCACATCGGATGGAAGTCGAGGAGTTCTGCGTGAATCGTGTGATCAACCCACTCAAAGGGAAGCTCACCTCAGCCAATCTCGTGTCGCCAAGCAACGACAATCTCCTTTTAGGCAAAGACTTGGCTGAAGATGAGGATGATGTCCATTGTCGAATCAGTACACTTCTCTCGGTCCTCATCTTCTACTCCAACGAGACCATCTATTCAGGAGCGAGTGGACGCGACGCAGCTGGTTGTGGACAGATATCTCGTCCCTGCAAAACTCTCGCAATTTCCCATACTCATTTGCGAAATGTCGATGAGGACACTCTCGTTGTTCTTTCTGATCTTTCGTTGTCGCCGATCCTGACGCTTTCGAAAGGGAAGCAACAAGCGCTGATGGTTGAGAAAGAGACATGGGGGATTGTGATGAAGGGAGATACAGCGATTGGGGAAGTGGTGGAGAATGGAGGAGAACTTGAGCACACAAAGACAGTGATACCAAGGCAAAAAAGAGAGCTTGCCTCATCTCCGCTCCTTTAAGTTCCTTCTACCTTCTTTCGTTTTCTGTCTTTCGTAATAATTCATCGGAAACAAAAGTACTCATCATAATTGTGAAATGAGAATGAAGATGTTAGAATGAAGGTAAACATCAAAAAAATCAAGAATCCTGTTCCACACTTCTCGAATGGCTATCTTGTGCTTTTCGCTGCATATCTCGAAGAGCTGCCCCCATTGATGGAACTGAGTACTGTTCTCGATAGTTTTTCTGGACTTCTTCTCTGAAGAAACGATGTGAAAGAAAGTCACTGAAAAACAGACATTGTAATGTTTTGATAATAATCAAAAGGACGAAGATAGTCTTCGGTCAGTTCAGCTTCAGAGAAAAGAGGAGTGGTAGTGAGTGTTTGTAGTGATCTGTTGAGGTTGGCTTGAAATGTCGATGCCTGCATATCCATCTTCTTTCAAAACATTTCCTGAAGCAACTCCACGCTTTTGTTTTGATATGTCTTCATACACTGTATTATCCACATCTGTCAAAGAAGAATCTCGAAAAACTGGGGCTCGGGAACCACTCACTAAATCTTCCCAAGATGTATTAACCTGATGGATAAAGTATGTAAAATGATGATATTATGTTAGAAGAGTTACCTCAACGACTGGATCATTTGTCATCAAAATGCACATAAAAAAAAGAAATTTTGACACCTGCCATTTTCGAGAATCGCTGCTGGTGTGAATTCGACAGTATTTTCTGTCCCCATCCACAATCGACGCATTTATTGTTAATATACGACTCATATACAACGAATCTAAGGATCACAATTCAAAACCGAACCCGACGAAATATGCAAACTACAGACTATACTGATATTCTAAAGGGTCTTCTTGGTGATGATGATAGTGATTCATCAGTCGAATCAGAACATATTGTGTTAGATAAAGAGGAATCAGTGCAACAAAGAAAAGATGATGAACCGGCAATTCGCAATATTTTCTCTCCTCAATTTCGCAACAAGCAAGCCAAACTACTTGCATTGTCAAAGAGACTTACTGATGAACCTTCATTTACCACAATTCTGCCGACTTCATCCTCACGAGTTCAATCGACGCTTTTTGATGATGAACAGGCAAATCTACCTCTTGTATCGAGAGCTCACGAATACATCTCACCAGTTAATTCTGATTTTTCCGATATTCCGCCTCCACTCATTCAGGATCGTTCTGAAGAAGCTCTCCATTTTCGACATGCTCTGGACACGCTTCTTGAGCCCCCGAACTCCGAAGATCACTTTTTCTCCCTCTCACGAATCCCACCAAATTACTTTTCGACAAATCGAAGAGAGAGGAAATCCCTCCCATTCTCTTCTCATCTCTCGAGCTTTCCCAGCCTTCACCAACATTCATCATCCCTCCTTTGGTCGAATGATGATTCAACTAGGGACAGTGTTTCCCAGGAACAGTCGGTATCTCCATCGTTGACAGGACCTCATTCGTTACACACATCGTCAGCCATCTCATCTCAATCGACCATCTTTACACAGGACCAGTTTGAGAACGCATTCCATGAATTGTTCCCAGACCAGAGACAATCTATGAGCACATCCACTCGGAAGTTGGAGACTCGTACAGAATCTCTTCTCCAGAAAGAAGATGACGACGACAACGACGATGATGAGGAATCCGAAGAAGAGGAACACATCGACGGTGACGGTTTTGTTCGGCGCTCCGGAACAAAACGCCCGACAAAGAAACTGCGAACGAAAGTACGAGGAAGGATGTCGTATCGTCAGAGAGGGGGAAGTGGATCAAAGAGGATGTTCGCAGCGTCCAGAAAAGGAAGCAGGAAACAAGAATATGAACGTGCGGTTGCTCCAGTCATCACAGTTCCTCGATACACAGCGTATAATCGAGACTTCTCACAGCTGTCTCGGGAGCAGCCCACTATCTCGCTGGACGATGATAGTTCAGGTGAATCCGACACGAAAAGAAAAGATGGATCCCAATCACAAGAGAATGATCCCGCTGCCCTGGGAGAAATCACAAAGAAGAAACGAAGCAGGAGCACCACAACCTCTGAGAAAACGCCCAAAACACCACGACTGAAATCCCCCCGCCAGAACAAGGAGCCCTCTCGATTTGTCCCCCTCTCGTTTTCTTTGTCTCAGTCCAACCCGGCCAAATCTCCGACACTCTCCGGAGTCAAAGCTGTCGAGCGACTCGACGACGAGTTTGAATTGGCCAATCCATACAACACTCCAATCTCGCTCATGAATTCCATCAAGAGTCCGTCAAGAACGAATGCAGAGAACACGACTCACCTCTTTTCTCTCCTTCATCAGCTGGACTCCTCAAACACAATGCAGTCGAGAATTTTCAATCGATTGCTTGCTCATCAGTCTGCTGCGGCTTTTGTTCCTTTCTATTCACAACCTCCCGTCCATTCACTCCTTCCGTTTGCCCCAATCATCGACCAGTGGCATGCACATCATCAAAAACAACATTCTGAATCTGGTCCAACCTCACCATTCCCGTCGATCCTCTGTTTTCATCTTTTTGTTCAAACACCACCATCCCCACTGGAACCAACGCGATCTCCACAGAGAGTTGTCTTTCAGAAAGAGAATTCCGACGATGCCGACAAATACAGCTACACACAACTCGAACTTGTTGCAGACACAAAACAGTCCGAATTCAGCGAAAGCATCGTCACATTCCAAAAGACCATCCGCACCTTCCACCAACATGAAAAGAACAGAAACCAGAATCACTTGCTGACTCCTCTTTTTGTGATCAGGCTCTCCGTCGAGATGCTCTTCTCCACTCGGTTCATGAAGCACTTCTCATCACTCGCCCAGACCTCGTTCGTCCTCCTCAATGATGCTCATCTTCTCGCCGATTATCCTTCGCAACTTCATCGGCCGTCTCTCCTCGCCTACCCACGCCGTCTTCACAACCTCTTCCCAAACGCATCGTTCTGCCTTCTCTCTCAGATGATCACACATATTTCACTTTCTGACCTCTTCCTCCCAACATTTATGCACATTCTCAACCAAAACATCCAGCAACCCAAAACAAATGGTTCATCACATTCAGAAACAGATAAAGACAGCATTGATGCAGCAGATCACACTCCCTCACCACCTATCAATCCTGTCCAAGACACTCTCTTCTTCTCAGATCTCCCGATTTGTCCGCCGTCTCTTTCCTTCACTCTTTCGAAGCAAAAGAACGACCGAGAACTCTTGTCAACATTCACCGAGAGCACCTTCACAATCGTCTTTGCTCATTCAAAACAGCAAGCAGACAAACTCGCCCATTTCCTCTCTTCTTCCACTCCTCCACAGAATGGTCAACAGAAGCCACCTCAAACAGCCCCCTCCACCCCGCTGTCTCTCCCATCTGTCCGTTCATATTCCATGCACACTGGAAAGGCGATGGACCAACGAAAAGAACACTCTCGCACATTCGCCAAGACTCGACTCACCCCATCGAATATCCACGCCCCGTATCGTGCGGTCATCACGACAACATCACTCCTTCTCAGCCAGTTCGAGCTGGACAGTGCCGATGAAGTTGTGTTTTATGGTCTTCCTCGCTCACTCGAGAAGATGTTCGAAGAGCTTGGTCGTGTTTCTAAACTTCGAACGACTTCTTTCGAATTGGCTTCAGCAAATCTTCCACAATCACAGTTGATTTGTAGAATTCTTTTTGACGAGGGCGATTTCTTCTATCTTCGGAACCAACTCGTCCCAAACCGGATCTCGCTCCTCCAAACTCATTCATTTGTGGCTGGTCTCTTCTCTCGGGACGATAAAGTCGACACAACTCAATCCAATGTCGCCAATGATGATGCTGGAATTGCTTCTCCTCACGATGTATCGGTGGTTGTCCCACAAGTCTCCTCTGAGTTATACATCAGCCCTGAAATCATCCACTTGATTATTCACTTTCTCGAAAACACGTTGGCTCTCTGCGTGAACAAGAAACCAATTCCACAACTTGTCCAACACCTTTCCTCTCATCCTTCTGTGTGCTCACTCTCATTCCCAAACACAAGCCCAGCCATTCTGGGTCAGAAACTTCCTCTGGTCAAAACCATTCTCGATCTCGATCCACCATCAACGGCCAACCACGTCTTTTCTGTGAACATTCTTCGTGTTGCGTGCACCCTCGGCCTCTCACCTGAACACGTTGTCACTCAGCTCCACAACCTCTCACAGCAGGGAGAAGCCATTGTTGAATATGGGATTAATGCAGAGCGGATCAGAATCATCTCTGTTCCGACAAACGAGTTTGTTCGATCGTGTATCTCAACTGATCCGACTCCTGAGAATAAAGGCGAGCCCCCGTTCTCCGAAATTTCTGCCATTCTCCAGTCAGCTCTGAACTACACAGAGCGATTGTATACACAACGAGTCGATCGACTGTATTCGATCATCTCGGAAAGTATCGCCCTTCCGGACATGATCACCGTGACGAACTCACTCACGGCATCAATTTCGTCTCTATTTGCACACTCAACCTCCAACCAAATCCTTCTCGCACTCCCAACTGCATCATTGCCTCTTGTTCGAGATCCAAAGAAATTGTTCAACCTCACATCAGATGCCAAGATGTGTGCCAGAGCGCTGATGAACACAACTCGTGTTTACGAAGACATCTCATCGATCCCATCTCTCCAGCTCACGAAGATTCTCCAAGGCTCTCCTCCAGTCTTCGTCTCATTTCAAAATCAACAAATGTCGTCGCTGTCACGCAACAAGCCAACCTCTCCTTATTCGGATCGAACGAAACGACCGAATCAGAAAGGAGTTGGATTCAACTCTCTTGTTCCATCTTCGAGCAAGTCTGTCAAGTCACCTTCGTTCTCGACTGCCTTCTGCGACACGCCTCCCACTTTCATTGCTCTTCTTCCTCCAACCACACCAACCACGAAGCAACTCCAGAACCTCGTCCAGTTCTGCAAAGCCCTCTCTCAAATTCGATTCCAGTACGACAGAAACTGGGAAAGGTTCTTCGGACACTACCACAACATGGATTTCGGTTCTGTTTGTCTTTCTTTTCTGATTCATTCGATTCTAGCTTCAAAGAACTGTTGAGGTCATCCTGGCAAAACGATGATCGAAAATCTCAAACGAACAACTGTAAGGATGAAAACAAAAGAACAATGTATCAATATCCAGTTCCACTCACATCCACACTCAAAGAAGTGTTTCAGTTCTCAGTCCAAAAACTGAGTATTCCATCGTGTGAAACCCGTTGATCTGGTCTGAACTCAATGTTGATCCGAATGAAGCTATTCGGACGAACATGAATAACTCGATATGGAACAGTGAACACCTTCAAGTTTGGAATCCACACTCCTCTGAACCAGTCCAAAGTTTTAGATTGCCGCCTCGGTGGGCAGATCGAGAGAGAAGGAGTTGAAGGTGGGAGGGCGAGAGGAGGAGTGGAGCTGCGGTTTGAGTTGGGGGCTCACATGAGACAAGTATGAATGGTGTGGATGAGGAGTGAGGGGTGGATGAAGGAAAGAGGGTGATGCTTTGAGCACCACGAAACAGCCTGCTGCTTCCGATAATCTCTTCATGATCGAATCAGACCCAGTCGGATTCCGTGGAGGCCGGGAGTACGACGTGACAGCTGTGATGATGAATGATGACGCGATCAGAATCACCAAAGAGGAGAACGAGCGAGAGATCCGAGCTCGACTGAGTGCGATGGAAGTTGCCCAGTGAGAGGAAGCTGCAGGTGAGATCCTTCTTCATATTATCAGCGAGTTCACGTGGACTGATTTCGAAGAAAACTTGCCAGATGTCCATCTGACTGGTATCGCCCATCTGACGTCTTCGACGACCCAGCACTGTCTCCTGGTTGTGGGGGCAAATGTTGGTGAAATCGAAGTCTTTGACACGATGCAAGGATATCGCGTTTGGTAAACACAACCATTCAGTTGCGCTGATTCGGCTGTCTCTGTCGCCTTCACACACTTTGACGAAGCCATTATGGCGTCTGGCAAAAGCGGATTGATTGTACTCCTTGATCTCAAGAAAGGAGCGTACACTCTCCATCAGATCAGACCCCCAGCTGAAGAGAAACCAAAGCGCGCAAAACTGCCCCGACGAAGCAAGCCTGTCGAAGAAGAGCCTCCCATCTGCATCCTCCGTCCTATTCACACACCGCTGATCATCCACGCAACAATCAACGAAGCGATTGACTTTCCTCAACAATCCACTCTCTCTGAGAGACTCTTCTTGGCATCAAATGGGAAAGGGAAGCTGCCCGAATAGACTTTATCGATGATAAACCACTTCACTCATGCTTTATTGACTTGATCGTCATGAAACAAAACTGTTCACCAATTTTTTTGACCTTGATGAATCAATATCCACAATAATGAGGTGAAAATGAAGTGAGGCTGGAATCAAGGAAATATTCAGAAAATAAGAATAATTAATCATAGTTTCTTCTTTGTCGATAATCATGATTTGCGTCTGGACTTCTTTCCCGTGATCTACGCCGTTGAGGCACATAACGTTCTGTGTATGAACGATCATCTCGCCCAAATCCTCTGTCACCCCCTTCTCTCCTATTGTCCCATCTGTTCCCATCTCGATTGTCACGACCGTACTCTCTTCGGTTATCTCTCCCAAATCCCTGATATCCTCCTTCCCTTCGATTGTCCCAACGATTTCCATCCCTGTTGTCCCGTCGGAAATCTCCTCCAAATCTCCTTCCTCCACCATCACTTCTAAATGGAGGACGAGCTGGCTGGATGACTGTGGTGTGCACTGGCGGGCCAAAGACAGCATCAGAAACGAGATCATGTGCGATCCTTGAATCACCTTTTCCGCCTCCTAAGCGTCTTGGTCGCCATGAGTCTGATGTTCGTCCACGTTCATAATCCACAATAATCCGTCGGCCATCGAGATATCGCCCATGTCCCCTGCGGAGAGCTTCATCGAAAGAGCGTGTGTCAGCATATTCAATAAATGCCCTTCCAGTTGGTGTTCCATCCGGTTTTGTCACTAATCGGAGTTTGTTTACTTGACCGTATTGTTCAAACTCACGACGAAGACCAGCCTCAGTGGTTTTGTAGTTCTATAAGAAGATGAGAAACAATGAAAAATGTGATTAAAAAGAGAAAAAGATAGCATAAAACGGAGAAAATGATTGATCCAAATTCAATGATTAATGGAAAATCATGATGATTCAGGCAGTGAAAGAGAAATTCTGGTTTTGAGAAAATGCATACCAGATTGGCGATTATGATCGTGCGATGTGGGTCTCCGGTAATATATGGATCCTCTTTAGGATTCCATTCTTTTAGCTCTCGTGCAATACGTTCTTCATTCTGTTTTTTCCGGGCTTCCATGATTCGTTTTTTTCGTTCAAATGTTGTTTCACGAATGGAAAAAGGTGATGAATTGAGAGATTCATCTTCGAATTCGTTGAAAAAGTCACCAACAGGAGTAATTCGCGTCGGGGGGCGTGATGGAGGTGGCGGGAGGTAGGGAAGAGGTGGGTCTGCGAGTAGTGAGAAAGAAGAGATTGAAACCAAAATATTAGTCAATAAGAGAGAAAAAATGTTGACTTGGATTGAAAAGAGGCAGTAGTTCCGTTGTTAACGCATCCGCCATTGTGACTGAATTGATGAAATATCAGTTGTGGTGTGATCGAGTGACTACTCAACACTCTCAGTGCCACAGGACCCTGTCGCCACAGTATGCGATTGAATACGCATATGTGTCCGGTACCTCTCGTTGTTTCTAAAATTGAGGTTGAATCCGGGACTTTAGAGCCACAACTGTGAATCAAACAGAAAGCGCGTCTCAAAGCAATATGATCGCTCTACCTCCTCCTAATATCATTATTTATGATCCAAACGACGAAATTGCTGAAAACAGGACTCGATACGGGCTTTCTCGATGGTCTCGTGAAATACGCTGTGCTTTCAATCGTCTTTGGAGTAAGCGCACTTCAAGACGATATATCTGAGGAAACACAAAAATCATGATTGGAAACGATATTTCATATCTTGGGTTCTATAATGAACAGATTCGAGTCCTTCTTCCAACAAAAACAGACAAAGGAAAAAATCCAACCACAATTGAAGAATTCTTCTCCTTCTTCGATGGAGCCGTGAGTTCCTGCGAAGCTGTGGACGCCCGCCAAACTCTTTTGATCTCCATTCGATGTTCGCATCATGCTCATAAGCGTGTTCCCACAACATTGTTCCCACCACGCTGTTCTGGTAAGCGGACAGAGGGGAAGATGGAGCGATCAGGGTCTGCTTCGACGTTGATCAAGCTGCAGCCATCGCTATGTCTGAAAATAAACAAAAAGAACAGATGAAAGGCGGAGTGAATGGAGAGAAAAACTCAACCAACAGTACAACAACGTCCAAACTCTGCACGAACGACTGTGTTCCTGTCACTTGCCAACAGCGCGTTTGAAAAGGAGAATGCAAATGGAGTAACATACACTTCCGTGAAAAGAGTCGGAAGGAGAGAAAAATCGAGCACAAAGGATCCTCTAGATACACTAGAGATCATGCAGAACCCATTACATGAAATACAGAAACGGCTAAGCAATACAAAATATTGATAATTTCTCATTTTTCTTTATTCCAACAATTTCCTTCCTTTTTGTTCCTCATTTTCTTTCGGCACTATTCGTTTTACTTAACTTTCTCATTCATTTTTAACATCTCAATCCACTTCTTTTCTACTTATTCGTCACTTTTGTTCAATGAGCAAAAATCTGACGGATTGAATAACGGGCTGATCGAACCTGAACCAATGTCGAGCGAGGAGCCATGCTACTCAACACACCCGGCTGCATCCACTATTGTGTTCAGTTATCCGATCTTGGCAGTTGTGTTCGCTACGTTTGCCTTTTTTCTGAGTTACCATCCATTTAGAATTGCTCTAGCCGCTTGGGTGTTCTTCTGGTTTCTCCACTATTTCAGACAAATTAAAGCTCACCGAAAGGAAGAAAACTCAAAAGCTCTGGCTAAGTTTGCCGCATTTACCCTTCATCTTATTTCAGGGAAGCCACAGCAAAGACAATCAACGCAGGTCGTATCATTGGTTGGGTGATGCTTTTCTATGAGGGCTTCCAACTCTCCTCATTTTCCGTCTTGGATGGTTTTCAATTTAAAGAAAACAAAAGCTCTCCATTCACCATTGGCTGGATCAAACAAATTATGGACATTGTCGACATTCTCCTCCTCCAATTTGGCCAAATCATGCCTGTTGTCCTCGTTGTTGTATTCATTGGTGTTTTGATCTTTTCGACCGTTTGGACAACCTGCATGAAGAAAGAGTTTCATCCAATTATCTCGAAGGTCATTTTTGATATGATCTATATTCCCTCCTGTCGTTCTTATTTCCGATTTTTGTCCTTCAAATTTACTTGTACGTACTTTGGCCAACCCGGAAGTTTTGTTCCTTACCCTTCAATGCATCTGTTCCCAACCGTCCCTCTCTCAAACGCCTTCCCCTGGGTAATGTTCGCGATTTGTGGGATTGCTGTTGCTCTTCTGCAACCGTTCACTTTCAAATTTGTTGCACTAAAAAAGAACGATGCCGATCCATCGATGAGAATCATGCCCAAATATTTCTTGGTTTTTTACGTTGCGAAGGTCTGTCATTTCCTCTTCCCATCCACTTCTTCTATAGTTCACGATGGTTGCTGTGCAAGAGTTGTTCAATTTTCCGATTGCGGTGCTTATTGTCAACCTTATCATCATCATGGCACTCCTCGTCTGGCACGTCCATCTCCAGCCCTGTCTTGGTTTTGGCCTTCGTGTGAACAATGTTCGTTCGGCCCTTTTCTTTGGCGAGTGGACCACTGCCTTATTTTCCCTATTTGCCGAAATTTGGAAGGACCAGACCGAAATTTTTGTTGTACTGATGATAACTTTCTTCGTCCTTGGCTTTGTTTGTGTGTTTGTCTGCAACAACGTCCGTGCAAAGAGGAAGAGTTTCCCGGAATTCAAGCTCATTCGTCTTCTCACTGGGTTCTCAATCGATACTCGTCTCACCGCCTGTTCCACTGTTGTCCAGAACGTTACAAACCCCAAACCCGAATTGTACGACGCAGCCATTTCATCTCTCCTCGATATTGTGCAATCATCCTCCATTTCACCAGATCAGCACAAGGAAGCAATCAACACTCTCGTCATCGCGTCGACCCATGTCGAAGGACCCCCCAGTTTTGCTCGCGTTGGAGCTGTCCCAACATTGGTCAAGTATGTCATTCAAAAGAAGCTCTCGTCACCTCGAGATCTCCAATCAGTCAAGGAAATCATCGAAAACACCAGAGAATACGTTGACATGGCTGACGAAGAGTTCCCACCGTCAGTCTTCCAGCAAACGTCGGACCTCATCTTCTTTCTCAATGCACATGACCCAACCTCCCAGTTTCTGCCCCTTCTCATCACCTATGCAGCTAATCTTTGCCGAAGCAAGCACAACATCGTGTGGTTGTGGCAGTCCAGCATTCCCCACCGTCTCGAACGTATTTCCTCGAAAACTGATGTTTCCCAGGTCCTCAACCAACTTCTTTACACGACAACTCTTCTCAATCACGAAGAAGCCGCTCCGCTCGTGGTCAACGAATTCTTCGACCAAGTCACCTCCTTCCTCGTTTCACCACTCCGAACCGTATCGGGACACGCTGCGTATACTCTTGTGAGCATCAGCTCGAAGTGGACAGTGAAGGCTCGTCAAGGTGTCTACCTCAGCCTGGCTGAGGCAAGCAAACGAGGAACCTGCCTCGTCGACATCAACACAACCATCCAGGAACTCAAGGACATCACACCTGACGATCTATCTCCAACCAAATTGATCAATCCCACAGAACCAAAGCAGGGTGAGATCCCTCGTCTCCTCGAACAAGTCAGCTATCTCAACGAAGAGCCAAAGCCATGGCCCGCAATGGCTCGAGTCAAGGCACGTGACAGACCTGATGATGTTGATGTGTTCGAAGGGATTGAGGAAAGAGACAGAGAGAACATGACCCAACTGTTCTACTTCGACAGGTCGAAGAGGATGAACCAGAAGCAGATTGATGCTGAAGAGATCACATTCAAAGCCGCCATCGAGACATCGTTTGATGTGATGAAGCAGAGTGACATCCGACTCCGGGAAAGGATGCTGAAGGCGGCAGTGCTGGGTCTCCCTCCACCGGACATCAAAGACGATTTGGATGGAGTGAGCGGAGAGGCGTTCATTTCGACTTTCAAACGACCAGGCTTCTCATCACTCGTCGGAGGGGACTACAACTTCGACGAAGATCTGGATCCAAGTGCGGAGATCAATTTCGATGATCAACCTGCCCATGTTGCAAAGAAAGTGGAACCAAAGCTGATGGAGGTCGTTCTCGCAGACAACCCAACTCTGTCAGTGACTGTGGATCAATCCCATTCCATCTTCAATCAAAACAAGGCCCAACAGAAAGAACACACCACAATGGTCGAACGCCAAAAGAACCAAAAGAAGGCAGTTCGTGCTGGTGTCAGCCTCGCCAAGTCTCTCATTAAGCTCACTCGCCAAACACCCAACTCGCCAATCATTAAGAACCTCTCAGCCCACAGTGTCCTCCTCACCAAAAACGGACATGTGGGAATTCATGAACCAGAAGCCAAGCCCAACGGTCAACTTGTTTTCGATGGACAAGCTGATATCAAACGTTACCAAGCCCCTGAGACATCCACCTCAGGACAGTTCAGCGAGAAAAGCACAGTCTTCACCATGGGAAGTATTCTTTACCAAATGCTTGCTGGACAGCCACCATTTGCTGAAACTGATTCAATCAGTGTCGTCCGTAAGTTCCAATCGAACGACAGACCCAACCTCGATGTGTTTGGGGACATGGGACTGGCAGAGGTGATCAAAGGCTGTTGGGAGGCAAAACCAGCCGACAGACCTGATTTGGAGGATCTCGTTCGTCAACTCGACGATTTGGAGAATACCCTCAACTATGACACACCGAAACTCCCTCCTCTTACAGGCGCCACTGTCGAAGCCGAGAACATGACATTTGAAGATGCTGAGAAGGAACTGAATACTCAAATCACAGCCGATCAGATAATGGATGATGAAACCAGAATTCTCAATGTCGGAAAGAATCCATCGCGAAACAGAGCATACATGAGTCTGCAGAACAAACAAAAGACAGTTCAAGAACTTCTCGAGCTGAAGAAACTTCATCGAACAACTCTTGGCCAGACAGTTGCCTCACAAAGTGGCTCGGGTGCCATCAAAGCAAGGAACCAGAAACAATCTGGAATGGACTCATTGATGCTGTCTCGTCGAGATTCTTTCTCTTCTCATCGCGACTCCATCTCCAGCAACGACACCGGATCAATCATGTCAATGCCAACCAACGTTCACCAAGAGTCCTCCCAACGATGGAGCGACAGCCAAGCAGTCCAGCAACAGCCCATTGCCAACCCCTTCGCAAGCAACCCAATTCACGATCCGTTTGCCCGGGCATCTACCCCGCCCCCTCCCCCGCCACCCGATGATGACTTGGAGTATCTTCCCACTCCTCCGCTCAACGATCTCCCTGCGATTCCACCTCCCCCGCCTGATGCTCCACCACAAGGCGACCCATTTGACATCCCACCCCCTCCTGATGACGATGTCAGCACTCCTCGCCCACCTGATCCCCTTGCTGATATCCCTCCCACCGACTTTGTGGAGACTGCGCCTCACATCGTTCTGAAGATGGAAGATAGTATCCTTGGGACAGATCACGGAATCAACCTTGGTGAGATCCGCCAGTTCTCACACGAGATCGACCACATCGTTGCATACGTTTCGATGGACAACAAGACATACCTACCTGCCTACCTCGAAACAAACAAGGTCCTCGGCGTCAACTTCCCTCTTCTTGTCCGCGACAAGGATCGAACTTCTCGAACTCACAAATTCCTGGTCAACCAACCTGTTGAAGTCGTCGGATGCTTCACCAAACCGCGTGATAGATCTCTCTTGAACCGTGTTCAATGCGGGCAGATAGTTGTCCGCCGTGATCAACACACCAGTCTTCTCATCCGAGAGGAGTTAAGTCTTGGATACTTAAACCTTGTGGAAAACGACTCACTTGAACAGTTGGTGACGAAGGGCAAGTCCATCGATAGTTTCAAGACAACAGCGGAAGCTGTGATTATCAAGCTTTTGTGGGACGAGAACCCGTACAAATCTGGAAGGTTAGACCAGCTCGCCTTGACCCGCACTGAGGACGTGACTCCCTTGGAGCGAGGACTGATGAAGAACAAGTTCGTTCTGACCTCCCTCTCGACCATCCTGAAAAAGAGATCCATCAATGTGAGCAATACAATCGCTGATCTCAGAAGCCCACACATTGAAGAAGCCATCAGGACCACAGATGTTGTCCAGAACATGTTCAGCCTCATGTCTCACCGAAACTCTGACGATAACATGCGACGCACTCTCCTCAAAACACTTGCCCTCATCGTCCAAGTGCCCGATGTTGCAATTGAGATTGTCAACAGCGGTGGCAGTGGTCGTCCCAAGCTCTTCCTCTTCTCTGTCTTCCTACCAGCTCTTGATGGAGGGGAATGCTTTGCGTCGCTCGTGGAAACAATCGATATGTGCCTCAGACGCAACCCACACCTCTTCCTCGAACGCAACAAACGCAAAGACATCATTGCAGAACTTCGGATTGCCCATCTCAGTGAATACGCTGTCGCATACAGAGATATCTTCGAACGATGTGCTGCAACGGCAATCAATGCCGAAGAACTGATCACCGGTGTCCGCTATTCCTTCGGAGTCCACGCTCTTGGTGCATCGTCGTCGTGGGATCTGTCACACTTTGAACACCATCCACTCGTCCTCAGTGAGTATCTTGGACTCATCAAGAACCAGTTCGACGATCCATCAAACCCAGAAACAATCCCCTTCTTCCTCCCGATCGATCGCGACGAGATTCTGCTCCTTGTTGAGTCGAAGACAACTCAATACTTCGATCGCAGATACGAAGACTACGCCGAGATGGTCACCTTCCCAGAGATGTCAGAAGCCGAAAAAGCATTTATTGGCACGGATAGCATCGCAATGACTCTCCGCCATGGACTGAACTCTCTCAACCTCCTCAGCAACCTCTGCTTCTACTCGTGGAACTACTCCCTCATGATCGCATCATACGCCAACCCAACTCAGATGTCAACGGTTAGTCTGATCGAGAAGGGGCTCAAGGATAAGACATCGAAAGATATGAACGGCTACGACGATGGAGACAGTCAGGATGGCGAACCTGCCATTCTCATCATGCTGGAAAACCTCCTCCGATCAAAGATCCCCGATGTCCGCCACTATGCTCTTCTCGTTTTGGTTGGAATGCTCTCCGCAAGCAAAAAAGCTGAAATGCTTGATAACTTGACCACAGTGGAGTCCGACGATGTAAAGGACGAGGCCAGAATCAAAGCCAAGGGAGCTCAAGCTCATGCACGCAAAGGAATTGAAGCAGTCATCATCAAAAAGATCAGCGCCTCCAAAATCCCAACAGCCGTATACAACCTCCTCGTCCTCGACAACGATCCAGTCACACAAACACTCTGCTTTGATCTTCTCCAACACTTTGTCACTCTCACTCACGCTCATCCTCAACTTCAGCTGAAGAATGTACTCGTTTTCAACGTCTTCCCAACACCGTACGTGATCAACTTGATAGCGTCTTACACGACCACCACAAACATTGAAGTACTCAGTGTGCTTGTCCGTGCAGCCCACAATTCCGTCCTGTCAATCCTTGTCCATACCAACGTTCCGTTTGTCCTCATCGAGGCTTTGCATGCCCCTAAACGTCGACTTGTTGTCGAAGCTTTGTCTCGAATGCTGGATGTCGCAATGGCAATTCCCTCAACTATCCAGCCCAGCTGGATTGATGAAGTCATCCGACAGTTCATCCGTGTTGTTCGTGACACAACAGTTTGTTTTCGTTTCTCTTATCTCATCTTTTTCCTTCTCAGTGTCGTGCAGCAATTGTTGGAATCGCTCAGAACCATAAAGAAGCATTCAAAAAGTTCACGACGAAAAGCTCGAGCAAATAATCAAGCATTTTCTTACTTCATTCACACATCATTTCTCTTCAACCTGATGCAATCATTGTTATTGATCTTTTCCATTCTCGTTTCACGATGTCATATTTTTGTTTGCGGTATCTGGCAACGTTATCAACAAGACCTGTGATTAGAATTCTAGCACATGTGACTGAACTCCAGTTGAGTCTCCTGCGTCGAGTGGTTCCCATACCACTTTTTTTTTTCGCGCCATTCTCTCGGAAGCCGGTCCATGCTTCCTCACACAACACAAAATTCAAACACTACTCCCACACCTCTTCTTATCAAAGTTTTATTTGTGGGAGATCGAAAGTTTTTTCGTCATTCATTGTTTCAACACTTTTTCTCTCAATTCGACAGGGTTGGGAAAAGTTCGATCATAAGGCAATGTTTGACCGACGAATTTTACCCGACTTACAACCCATCACGTGATCTTAGTTTGTATTTAGTAACGACCTTTTCATCTTCTTTCATCTCTCTCCAATCTCCTTTGTTGGAATCAAACAAAAACTCCATGCAGATGTCCATATGGGAAAGTTTCAATATACGCACTATCATGTTATATTACAAGTTCGATCCCTTTTTTATTTGAAAAATCCATCAGTTCACAGATTGCCCAGGAACTGTCTCGTCGAAAGAGGTGTTGAGTCCTCTTCTCAGCAACACAGAGATTCTTGCCTTTGTGTTTGATTTGACAGATCGAGAATCTCTTTATTCTCTCAGGCACTGGATCCAGTTGTGTCAATCCTCCGTCACGAACCTTCCTCACCAACTTCTCCTAATCGGGAATAAGTTAGATCTGTGCCTGAATGGGACGAACAAGGTTGGAACAGGAGAAGTTCACGAAATCCTGAAAATGCTTCCAAATTGCGATTATCTCGAAACATCTTCTATCGAAGGTCGATTCACGCAAAAAGGTGAATTCTGATACTTTATCACTCTTCATAGTAATTAATACCATCATCCAACTCAGTTTATTCCGTCGACCTTTAGATGTGACAACACCTACTGAAGCACCGCCCAAACCTCTCTATCCACCAAAAAAAGTGAACAAAGATTGGGTGGACAGCTCATCAGATGGTGATCTTCCTCCTCCATTCACCATGGATCTCTCAGAACAAGAAAAAAATGATTTGAATGAGGAAGCGTATGGTATCAATGGGAAAACACCGAATGAATGGTATATCAAATCCTCAGCAAGAAAACGACGAGAGAACATTACGAAAAGAGACCAAAAACGAGGGAATGTTCGTCGTAATCGTCATTTCAGTTCACCATCCAACACATCCGACTCAATCCCCTCAAGTCGCTCTTTCTCAAGTTCTCCTTCTCGCTCACGTTCATTCTCAAGACATCGATCAAAATCTCGAGATGCGCCAAGAAGAAAACACGGTCATCACCGTTCACGTGACAGACGATCTCCCGGCTCCTTCGAAACATCAAAGCGACGTATTCTCCCACCTTCGGACAGTGTCAAGCGAGTTGCTGCTCTCCTCGCTGGGGAAAAGACTGCCACTACAAATTGGCTGACCGGAATGTCAAAAGAAGGAGTCGTGAGGCCTTCACAGCATCGCTCGTCTCGGAATTCATCTGTTCAGACACAAAGTCTCTCAAAGTCTGAGTCACCTGTACAACAAAGCTTATCTCGTTCAGCTCAGTCAACGTCTGATCCTCCAATTTCATCACCAGCAGCAATTCACATCCAGCCACAATCATCTGCAGCCACCCTCACGCGATTGCAGGTTTCCACACCAACTCCAAGTCCGAAGCCAGCAATCACACCGAAACAAACGCCGACAAAAGCTTCCCCAGTGAAGGGAATGAGTTGGATGAAAGGAAAGAACCCATCAAAATCAAACCCACATCAGCCTTCCGTTCAGATTCGGGAGATGCATGAACAGGTGTTGAGAGAAAGAGAACAGAAAGTGAGGGAGAAGGAGCGGAAGATCGAGCTGAGAGAGGCAGATGTTCTGGCAAAGGAGGAGGTTGTGAACAACGAGATGATGGTCTGCATAAGACTGAAAGAAAGAATTGAGCGGAAGGAACAAGAAGAAGAGAAAAAAGCAATCAAAACTGTCGACGAAGAAGAATATCGGAAAGTTCGAACACTTCTCGACACTGTTGTTCAAGAAAAAGACAGACTAAAGGCAGAGGTCGCCACCTTACAAGCTGAAAAAATAGAATGGATGAAAGAAAGAGCATTTTTGAAGGGGCAAATGGAGATTGGAGCACATCGCCCTCGTGGACAACCGAAACAGGCGGAAACGACACAGGAACAACAACTCTTGAAGCTCCTCGAAGTAACCAGACACGAATTGGAGCATGAACGAAAGGAACGTCAGCGTGATGTTGAGCGAATCCGGATGGAGACTCAGATGACGTACGCTCGTGAGTTAAATCTCCTCATTGATTCTACTCAGGAGATTGCGAATAAGAGAAAAGAATCGATACAGCAATCAATGAGACCCCCTTGATCAATCTATTTTCGTGTGTTTGCTCGGGTTATTCCGCGTTTTTTCTCGAAATTGAGTCGAGAGTTCAATGATTTTGGGACATTTTTTTCTTCACGAAATACATTTTGGTATCAGTCCATTTTGTGATGGCAGATACACAACGGTCGCGATATTCCTTTGGAGAGGAAGAATCCTTGAATAACACACTTGGTTCGGAGCATATCGAACGCACTTTTTCAAATCAAGACACACTACTTTCTTCTCTCCTTCGTTCCACTCCTAATCCCACAGCAAAACTAGCAAAATCCATCGATCTTCGTTCGTCCCTCCTCGATACACCTCAGAATCCAATCCGTCAACATCCTTCGATTCCGCAATCATTCATTGACTCCAGTCCGTTCCCATCTGATCCAACCATCCAGCCAATCCTCTCACCAGAACGAACCTTGACTTTTCAATCAAATTCACCGTCTCATTCAATTTCCAAATCCTACCCTACTTCAAAATCAAACGAACATTTCCTCTCGTCGTCTCCGCAATCTTCTCTGCATGATGCCACACTCTCTGGCTTACAAAGCGCATCTTCACGAAATCATGACAATGATTTTGTTCGATTATCATCTCAATCACTCTCCACTCACTTTGAATCGGAAGAACCAAATGTTCACCAGAATCAACCTACCTTCCGTTCCAGATACGATGAATCTCTTTCTGCCACACAAATTTCACCGATATCTGATAGCAAATCTAGTCAAAATCGGTATTCAAAGAAGAATTCACCACCAAAAGCTCTCCAACATTCAACCAAGCCCAATCTGTCACTTGATCAAGAACCAATTCATCCAAAAATCTCAGTAAAGATACGCACACATCAGGCAAATCTCCAACAAAACGATGATTTAAAAGAACGAATGAATCGCTTGAAACAGGAGAGTGAAGAGAAAAGGAAAGAACAAAGCCTGGCCTCATCAGAGATTTCTGTCTCTGATCAAACAAAACTAACAAAAAGCAGTGTATCTTCTCTTTCATCTCCATTCCATCAGTCGACATCCCACGTCGACGAAGAACCGGCCCCTCTCTCTCCATCTTCGATTAATCCGAACCAAACAACAAAATCCGAACAAAAATCACATTCATCTGCATATACACAACCATTTTCTCTTCCAATCACATCCGTGTTTGCACAAGATGTTGACAAGTCTAAGCAATCGCAACAAACTCATTCGCCACCAAAACACAAGACACCTCGACGTCCTGCCCAACCCAACACCAAGACTCGATACGTTGAACTTGTGAGAGAAGATAAAGAAAGAGAATTGTCTGCTCGAAGAGAAGCGGAGGAAAGAAAAGAAAAAATTGAAAGAGAAACACAAAAATTAAACCAAATTCTCGTTTCACAACGACTTCAAATGGCAAACAAACAACGCAACGCTGAGCAGCAACGGCAGTTGAATGAACTCAACCGTCAGATTGAACAATTAGAACAGGAAATCACAAAAGCCAAGCGTCGAATCCACTCCGAACAAAGAAAAACAATGGATTTCACCAGTCATTCTCACCTGTCATCCTTATGGAGACAATTGGAAGAGGAGAGAGAGATGATTGATTTAAATGCTGACACGAAAGCGAGAGTGAGATCCGAAATTGAACAAGTTCGGAACGAAATTGAACGTGAAGTGTCGGAGAAGAATGAGGTGGAATGCGATCTGAGAGAAATGAGGGCAAGGATTGAAGAGTTGAAGTATATGAACCAACGCGATACCAAACAGTTTCAGCAACTTTCATCGTACCTCCAGAAGTTCAACTGGGGATGATGAAACGATGATACAGGCGATTGGGCTGTGACTGCGTGAAATGATTCATTGCTTGTGGATTGAATGAAACGTGGAATCAGTATGAACGATACTGTGCTTTGATGAGAGAGAGAGTCAGAGAGATTTTCGGATCGTTCAAAAGAATCATCGATTGGTTTTATTCTCCGCAAGAATCGTTTCACAAGTTCACCATTTACTCCGCTCAACTTAAACTCACAGACATACCATATGCTTCATTTATTTTTGAGATGGATCCTTCCTTGACTCCAATAGACCGTCAAGAAAAGTTGTTTCTGTTTCAAATCCAAAAAAGGCAAAAAAAGCGAATTATAAATGAAGAAAATGAAGAATATGCTGTGAAATGACAAAAAACAAGATTCAATCATCATCAATGAGGATACATTCCTTCCCATCAAAATGTCGGATTGTCAGAGGTTGTGATGCACTAGTTGGTCCTCCATGAACTTCAACCACAGCGTGTGGATCAGTTCGGAGCCGTTTTTCTTCCTTCCGTCGTTGTCTTTCATCTTCATCTCTTCTGTTTTGCTCCACAATTTTCATGTGGCGAGCAACCTTCCTTTCCTTTCGCCTCTCAAAAAAGGTACGTGATTGGCATGCAATTTGAGATTTATTCGATGTTTCGACTTCAAAACGGGCATCATCCATAACCACGACTCTTTCGACATCAGCTGACACCGTCTTCAAAATGCGTTCCATGTTCAGATCAATCACCAAATCAGAAAATGGAGTTGCTTTGTGGCACACAGGGCACACGTATTGGCGATCGCGACTGCTATATTGCAAAAATCCACGAAGATCGAAGCATTGGCGATGGGTGCAGTTCTTGCCCTTTGCAGGGATCTCAATGCGAGTGAACATGAGTGGACATTTCAATGTAACAGCTGATACGATCTCGCTGACATCGTTTTCCATCCTGAACACTCTCTTTTTCGCAAACATCACAACTTCATCATTCTCCACATTGTGTTCGTACGATGGCCCATCTTGCAAGTAACCAAATCCGTGCATAACCGAATCATTGGGTGATACATATGAATCTGCTGCGCTGGGAAAGGGATTATTGTCCATTTCCACATGGACGGCTTCCTGATCAGCTTCGATCTGTTCGAGTGTTCGAGTTCCAATCCCTTCTGATAAAGCCATTTTCTCATTTTCCAATTGTAGATAGAGCAATAAACGTGCGTTTTCTTCGATTTGCCATTGATCACATTGCTTTTGAAGTTCGATTGTGGAGGCTCGTAGATCTTCGATTAAATCATCAACAGTTCTAGGATACACAACCATGGGAACAAATGTTCCATCAAGAGAGTTGTTTGTATCACATGCTGTTACAATTAGAACGGGTTTAAATATGTACGGTGTAATGTCGAGGCTAAATGATGCTGTGTAACTTTGTTGGCCGTGTCGTTTGTTCCTTGCTCTCATCGCCGTATTTGAGGGCAAAGTACAATCGATAAATGATCCATTGATTCGAATATTTCGTTCCCAATTCAGTGGAATCTCAAGGTTGCCCAAGGAAAAGCATCGGAGATGGAGGCGTAGATCGCATTTCTGAGGAAGAATCATCGATGATTTTCTTGCAGATTTCAACAACTCATCATAATATTTGGAAATATCGATCCTTCCAGGGATATGCGTTTCCAACGGGAAGGCTGGGAGGATCTCAACGACTTTGTAGAAGGGATCCAGAGTTTGACGAAAACTTGAGCTGTTAGCGACCGCCTGACTGTCAAGATAGGGTGAGTTCGCCGTGGAACTATCAACGATCATCACTATTTCACGCCTATCTCTCGGACCAGTTTCGTAATGGGCCAGAGAAATCAAAAAGGTACATGCCCCCAAAACGTGTTCATACACTTACCTCTGGTACACCTCTGTTTTACTAATTCATTTTACCAGTAAAAACTGAGCCACCACGTCTGACGAAATCACAGTCGTCACTTTCAAAAGGGAGCCCAAAACAATCAGCAGAACCAACAATGGTCACTCGAAAAAGCAATTCAGCGCGTGACAACGATCTACTCGTGTGCTTATCCCTTCTTGATTATCTTTTGTTCCTCTCCGCGAAAACTCTTTCTAAACGACAACTCTCCACCAGCTACAATCTGCTCATATTGATTCAATCCTTCACGACCAATCAAACATCAGTGCTACACTATCAGCACTTGCTTCAGGAGATTCACATAGGTCGACTACGTCGGCCAAACGAATCCAAAATATTGAAAGTGTTGAGCAGGACATGTCGAAGGTTGATCTTGGAAATTTAACGCAAGAAATGCTCGACCTCCTTGGTTTTTTCCATTTTTCTAGAAATTGTCCCTTCGTAACTCCTTGTTCAGATGATAAAACATCACCAATTGATCAACGCTCTCGAACCAAACCTAAAATAAAGAACACTATTCAGAGAAAGGGAGGAAAATCAAAATCGGCTTATGGCCCTGGTTCATACAATTCCATGGGACAATCTCAATACTCTTCCGAAACATCGGACCAAGATGAAGTTCGCGCTGGAACACTCAAAACTTCAGTCCCCCTCTTTGGCCCACGTGGAATGCTTGTAAATCCATCAGGACATAAGCAAGAAAAGGGATCAATGTTTGAGCACCAGAAAGAAGGACCAACTGTCTCTTTGGGAATGAATGGAGTTGGACTCGATGGTGGACTTGGAAAAACATTACAATATTTAAAGGAACATCCAGAAGAAAGGGAAAAATTTCAAAAGCGTATTGACGAGATCCTTAACAAGAAAAAAGACTCCAGACAGAAGCAGATCGAAGCTGAAAGGAAAGCGAGAAAAGAAAGACGAGAAAAAATGAAGCTGGAAGAAGTCGAAACAAAAGAAGGTCACCGACTCAGAAAAGAAGAATATGTTTGCACGATAGCCATTTTCTTCTAATTTTCATCGCCCATTTTTCTCTCACTTCCCTCTCTCACGATCTATCTTTCGTCCAGTACAACACTCTTTCCCTCCGCATGCGGTCCAGCGCTGCCAAACGAGACGAGCTCCATGGAGAAATGATGGCACGACTTGAATGGAAAAGAATGTGTTATCAAACCGTCGAATATAAACAACAAGTATTGCTCGACTTCTTTCCCATCTCTCTTTTTTCTTCCTGCAAATAGCATGAACTCCAACTTCGCAGGAATCCATCGCTCTGGCGAAGAGTCCAACGATTCAGAACGTGGGATTCTGTTTGCCGACTGTTTGCCCGTTTGGGGGCTCTTCAAATTGCACTTCGGGAATACCGAGCTGTCACGGAATACGAACGAATGAAAGCCGAAGAGAAGCTGACCAAACAAGACGAATGGCGCATGAAAGCTATTGTTGCAAGAAACACGAATAGCGTCGCAAGCGAACTCACCCAAACAGTTCTTGGGTTTATTCTTCAACGAAAACGGAAAGAAAAGCTCCAATCTGCAGAGATTGCGATTGAATTCTTCAATCATGTCCGACGAAGCGGCCATATGGTGGCCATGCTCAAGAAATACCGTTTCACGGTCATTCAGGCCGAAAGGATGGTGCGGGAGTTCGAAAAGAGCACTGTTTGTCGCCTCCATCTGATTTGTCTCCAATTCGAGAAGTTTTGGCTTGGTGGGTTCGATTTGAACGATAAGCCGATTATCGGAATGGGCGATCGAATCAAAATGGAGA
Source organism: Blattamonas nauphoetae (assembly GCA_033064195.1). Lineage (NCBI taxonomy): Eukaryota > Preaxostyla > Oxymonadida > Blattamonas > Blattamonas nauphoetae. The sequence goes on from JARBJD010000075.1 coordinate 131,655, forward strand.
TGGAGCGACTCTTGGTTGAGAACGGATGGAATGTGGACCAAACATTGAAAGCTAATCCAGTCAAATACATCACCATCAAACGGTGCAACGACCGGAATGAAGAAATCCAGTTCAACGAAGACGATGATCCTCAGAAGCTTTTTGAGGAAGAATTGAAGCAAGAAAATGCAAAATACGAGAAAATTATGAAAGAACGAGCGAAGAAAGCCGAGATGAAGGCAAATCGACCACCCAAACCTCCAAAGCCAGCGGATTCCGAAGAAGAGAGCGAGGATGAAAGCTCAAGTGATGAAGAGGAGGAGCCTGACCCCCCAAACGCCTTCATTGTGCGCCGTCGCGTGTTCGAATCACGAGACATTGCTGGAATCTTAACCGAATCGAACTTCCTCAAATTCTGTGCACTCTCCACACTTCGTCTGCAGCAGGCCAGAACACCGAAAGGACAGACGTTCCAAATGCCGAAAAGAATCCCCCCGTTCCCTCCAAAGCTGCAGATGACGCTGCTGAAGGAGATGCTGAGCAGTCACCGTCGTCGGCATGCCAAGCTGATTGTGGAGATGGAGTATTTGGAGGATGATGTGAGTCTGCTGCAGGGCGGGAGTTCAATTTCGGCGTTGCTGAGTGAGCACGAGCTGAATTGGGTCGTCGAGGTGTGCGGAATCAGTTGATTCGATCAGATTGTTTTCTTCTTTTTTGAATCTTTCTTGCTCAACGTGGATTCATTCTCTTTTTTCTCTTGTTTAGCAAGCATTACTCGTCCTTCTCCACGACCTCCCTCCTCCTCCCCCTCTCATCCTCTCCCACTATCGCACCTTCCATTCTGTCCTTGCCGAAACAGGCTCTCCGCTCGCTCAGCTGTTCGGGCTCCGTCGAAAGTCGACTCAGTCAGCAGCCCAACAATCACCCGGCCTTCCAAGAACGCCCACTGAGATCAATGTTGGATTCACTGGGCGATCTAACGAAGGCCCGCCACTGTCACCTCTGAAGAGTCCACAACGTGCAGCAACGAGTCTCTCTTTGATGGATGATAAGAAGATGTTCTGATTTCAGCTCATCTCGAAATAGCTGCGATTTTAACCTTTTTTTTTGAATTGTTTTGTTGGATACGCATCACTTGGCTATCCCGCATTATGGAATTTTCTGTACTGAGAGAGAATTGGCTGTGATCTGAACCATCAATCAAAGTATGAATGTGAAATTTCTTCGAATTTTCTTGAATATATACAGGAAACACATGACCGGGTTTCATTAAGACATAATAATCCATAACAATTGCTACTTTTTAAAGAAGAATGAGATGAGTAAAATGATGAAGTATTTCCGAGAGAAGGACGAATCCAGCACCTTAAATGTGAGTAGATGCAGTGACAGCAGCATTGAGATATTTGCTCGACGCATATTTTCTGTAAATTGTCTGTGTTTTCAACATTGGAGCTTTCTGGATGGCAACCTTCATTTCGCGCATGCAATCGGCAAGATCTTGATATGTATACCCCGTGTAATATTGGAGGGTCGCAGTCCATGGTGTTTGACCAGAGATAATCCGGGAATGTGCAATTGCAGATGAGGCAATTTGTGAAGGAAGATAGTTTGTTGCTAATGAATAATTCATTTGGGAATATTCAGACATAAATCGAGAAAGCATTCCAAGTGTGGGGTCTGCATGAGATGCTTTAGCATATCGTTTGAGGAAAGTTAATGGTGTCGGCGATCCAACTGCGTATCCGAGATCTGAGAGAATAAACCGTTCCATTTTCAGAATATCTTCCTTAGTTCCCACTTTTGGGGCAAAACGGAGGAGTTGGTTGACGGAGGGATAGTACGTTTCCTCAAATTTGGTCGCGATGAGGAAACAGGAGATGGCAGCGAGATATGGCTTGTCTTGGGGTATCTGACGGACTGACAAAAACCTATCAAAAAGTGATATCGAAGTAAAGAGTGTGTCCGCTTGTAGAGATGCTTGATATGTCCGAGAGAGAGTCCGATGAAGATCGGCCAGCCAATCAACACAATAGGCTCTGGTTCGTGCATTCAATTGTGGCTGTTTTTGTAGATAATTTGGGGTTGGTCGAGTACTTATCTATTGGAAAAAAGTTGGAAATGAGTTCACGGATGAAATTGAATGATGAAATCGAATTGACGATAAGAGAGCTTGAATGATGAATGTTGATGGCACAAACCTCCAGCTGTTTGAGATATGCGTAGACATCTGCGGAATAAATACTGCACGTGTAAGGATTGGTGATATCGTCTGCATCAATATTTTCGATGACTTCATCATCTGGAACAAAGTAGACAGGGATGTTATCATTGATTGGTATTTGTTGTGGCATCGTACTAGATTGATGGGGAACGAATGATGACTCCTCAGGCTCTGCCATTCATTATTGTCTCCTTGTGTGGGGAGAACTGATCAGAATGATAAATTGATCTTAACCGACATAGTTCCGATGAAAAAACCATTCAAACGAACAATTGATCAATGTAATTTGTCTGCGCTACCCAAAATTGAATGAATGATGATTAGGTGATGAAATGCATAAAACGAGGAAACAAAACGGAATCAGCAGAAGTGCTGGCTCTATTTACGTTTAATGGACGACATAAACAGTACGTCCCCTTCATCAATGAGATCATCCGAGTCATTGTCACTCTCCCCACCGCTAAGTGAGTCAGATTCTGACGAATCGTCGAGGAGTGCTGCCCTGTCCTCGCTCTGCCGAACAAACTGAATTCGTTCCAACTTCTCTTTGATTTTCTTGTGGGCTGATTCTTTTTGGGAGACAAGGCGTGTGGTCTCCTCGACTTTCTCCTCAAGCTTCTTGATCTTCATTTCGAGAGCAGCCTTCTCTCTGTTCACCTTGTCCAGTGTCAGCCTCAATCTTTCAATATCCGTCTCTACTCTCCTTCTATCATTGTCTTTCTGTCGGATTTCCTCATTAAGAGCAGTATTCTTTGTCCGCAGATCAGACACAATCATCTCGCTTCTGTGCTGGTTGCTCTCCGCTTTGAGCTTCTCCTTTTCCTCCAAGTCCCGCTTCTGTTTGGCATTCGAAAGATCAGTTTCCACTTTTCCGAGGCGGTCTTTCAGTTCCACAATTGTCTTTTCGTGAAGAGACTTGTCTCGGTCGCTCTCATGGAGCTGTTGTTTGAGATGCTTGTTCTCCGAGATCACTCGATCGCGATCATCGGCCTTTAATCTGATTGTGTTCAGTTCCTGCAATTCTTCATTCAACTTCGTATTGTTCATTTCGAGTTGGAGTTTTTCCAGTTCCAGTTCACGCTTCTCATCGGTCAATCGAGTGATGTCTTCTTCCATTTGAGCGATTGTTTTTTCGTGTGATTCGTTGGTTTGAGTGAGATGCTCGATGGAGATCGAGTGTTGATGTTTCTCTGTCTCGACATCTTCTTTCTCTTTCTCCAATCCCTCCAGGGAGAGGAGGAGATCATCCCGTTCCTCTTCCAGTTTCTGAATTGTCGATTTATTGCTCTCGTTCTCTTCAGTCAACTTCGACAGAGTGGCGTTGAGATCATCAACTGTCTCCAGAAGTTCATCAATTTGGCTCTTCGCCTGTTCAATCTCTTCCTCTTTGTCACGAATGATACTTTCCATCTCTTCCTGTTTCTGTTGAGTGCTCACAGCTTTTGAATCAAGTTCTGCTTGTTTCTCGTTCATTTTTCGCTCGAGTTCCGACACCTTCTGCGAGAACATGTCTGTCTCGTTCATCCGGACCTCCTGTTCCTTCGCGAGGAGTTGGTGGACAGTGGTGTATCGGTCAACACCCTTTTTGTCGACTGTTTGGATGTCTGTGAAGAGAGCCCGGATGAGCGACAGAACCAATTTCGACGAAGTGTTGATTTTATTCTCGTAGTCAGCGAGTGAGTTCGGATCTGAGATTGTTTGAGAGGTTCGAACAGTGTCCTGCATCTCGTTTCGAAGAATGGACTCTGCGAAGGACATGGAGAGAGGGTTTTGTGGAGTGCGGGAGGGTGTTGTGAATGTGAAGGATTCTCTGAAAGCGGACGGGGTGACGAGGCTTCGAGAGAGGAGTGGTGTTGAGGAGAGCGGGGAGGGCCTCATTGTATCTTCCTTTACAGTCCGATCGGGGAGAACAGATTCAATACTCATTCGACAGCGCCATTCTGTGACGAATCGTTTGAGCTGAGTGAGAGGATGGGATTGAGATGTGTGTTCGACGGGTGGAAGAAGACTTGAGAGAACAGCATCGTCCATTCCATGGTCAGTCTGCTTGGAGAAGATCGAAACAACATTGCAGGCATGCACACTTGAGAAGAACCAGTCGCTGAAATCGATGATCTCGCTGCTGGTTTCCATCAAGAGACCGAATATGGACTTGACGATGTCCAGCTTCTCCAAATCCTTTTTCTCGAGTGTTTGTTGCAGCTCGTCGACATCCATCACGGCAATGTCAGCCTGCTTGAGTTCCTCGTTCTTCTCCTTCAGCTCAGCGGTGAGCTGTTCAGCCATCTTCTGATGGTGCCTGATTGTGCTGTCCTTCTTGTCCAATTCTGCTCGGAGTTGTTGGATTTCGTTTTGTTTGATTCTGTCCTTTGCTTTGACTTCTTCCGAAAGGGTCGAGATCTCATTTTGGAGCAACGTTAGCTCTGCCTGGTGTGTTTCTGAGAGATTCTGTCGCTGCTGTTGCATGATCTTCACGAACGAATCGTTCTCCTCTTTCAGCTGTCGAACCTTCTCTTCGTAATGCTCGATTTCCTCAGCATGTACCTTCTTCTCTCGCTCCAGATCCATTTTGACTCCTTCAACAGCCTCGTCCTTCGTCCGATGCGACTCGGTGAGATGGCTATTCAAATAGATCACCTCGTTCTCCAGCTCAGCGATGCGGCTGTGCATCTCGATCTCCTTCTCTTCAACAGCTTCCCGAACACGCATCTCAATCTCCTCGTTCTTCTTCATTTCTGTTTCCTGTTGATCTTGCTGGAGTCTCTTCAGTTTCTCGTTGGTGAGGGATTGGTTGCGTTTGAGTTGTTGGATTTCTTTTTGAGTGGCTCGTCTCTCTTCTTCTCGTTCTCTCGTGAGCTGCTTGATTTCGTCGTTGAGCGTTGAATGTAGCTTGTCACGTTCGTCATTCAATTTTGTGATTCGCTTAAGTTCTTCCTCCTTCATTTTTCGCTCAGCCTCGTCTCTTCTTTTCTGCTCGTTCATTCTCTGCTGCTCAAGTTTCACTTCCTGTTCTCTCAGTTGTCTGATGTGTTCGGTCTTGAGTTCGTTCATCGAGATCTCCATCAGAAACAGTTTTTCCTCCATCCGTCTTCTTTCCTCACGAATCTCTCGATTTTTCTCTTCAGTTAGCTTCTTTGCCTCCTCCCCATATTGAATTTTCCACGATTCATCACGTTCTCGAAGAGCTCGCGTCATTTCTTCGTTCTTCTCGGTCTCCAGAAGTTTATTTTGGAGTTGAAGTCTTTCAATCTGTTGTTCAAGATCACTCACTCGTTCTTTCTCTAATTGTTTGTCTCTGAGTTCATTCATTTGTTTTTGGTGTTCTTCGCTTCTCCTTCGTTCCTTTTCAGCAATCTCGGCTTTGAGCGCAGCACTGAGCGAGTCTTTCTCCTTCTGAAGTCGTTCAATCCGCTCAGAAAACTCTGTTTGCTTCATTTTTTGCTGAGAATTTATGGATGAAAACCCGAGTTGTTCATCTTGGAGCCTTTCAAGTTGAGTTCTGGTTTGGAGGAGATCCTGTTCTAATATTTGGTTTTGTTCGGTCAAATCGTTAATTGTTTGGATCATATCCTCCTTTTCGCTGATATGAAATGGTTTTCCACTTTGAGACGTGGCCTCATTTCGGCTTTCAGCTCTTTGAAGTTGTTGTTTGAGCATGCTAATATACTGCTGCTTTTGTTGTTCATCCTGCGCATGCTTCGCTTTAGTTGCTTCAAGTTCCAAGAGGTGATTCTTGGTTTGTTGGGTGAGTTGAGTTCTGTGACTATCATCGAAGAAAAGAAAACATGCCGTAAGCTCTCAATTTGGTTTGTTAAATCGGCCACAACATCTCTTTGAGCCTGGAATTGAGATTTCAAAGATGATTTGTTTTCATGGTCATCCTGGCTAGACTTCTTCAGTTGTTTGTTTTCTTCGATCAAAGTTTGAATTTGCTTTTGGAGTTGCTCGAATTGAGATGAAGTGTTGAGATCAGAAGTCGACATTAATCGATCTTTTCGTTTGAGTTCTGCATCAAGTGAAGACACACGACTCTTTAGTTTCTCATTTTCTTGGGTGAGATTCTCTCGTTCCCTTTGCAGTTCATTAACTTCATAATCAGACAATTTGTTGTTTCCCTGTTCAAATTGTGATTGTTTAGATGTTCTATTTGGCGAATATCCAGAATTGAGAGAGGTACGAAGCGTAGAGTCCTTGAGTTGTTCTTGGAGCTGAAAAATTGAGAAAAATGAACTAAAAACCATCGCATTCTCTCGAAGAACAGTATTGAAATCACGTGACAATTTTTGTCTTTCATCTTGTAACTTACTGATTTGATCGTTCTGCTTCAGGAGTTGTTCTCTCAACTCAGTCTGCATTCGAGCTTCTTTCCGTTGATTCTCCCTGGATTGAGTATTCAGGCGTTCAACATCATTTTGAAGAGTTTCGTTCAAAATACTTGTCTGTTGTAGTTGTAGTCGGAGAGATCGTATTTGATCGTCAGGAGTTTGTGAAGAAGGAGAGCGATGTGATTTAGGGGTATGATTTTGAAAGGGCGGCTGTTCAATTGGGGTTTGATGAAACGAAAATTTGGGTGAGTCCAGTGCATTGCGATCAGAGAGTGTTGAACGAGTTTGCGACGTGAGATCGCGAATTGGAGTAGATCCTTTTCCATCGTGATATATCGGTGAAGTTGCCATAGAAAGCCCAACAATGGGAGTAGCAATCTTCGTGGAAAGTCCAGAATAAAAGGCTGATGATTCTGGGCCATAACCTGTTGTGACCAAGTTGTGACACTTTGAAAAATGGTTTCAGGACATTCCAAGTCACCTGAAATGAATTTGTCTAAATTAAAAGTCAAATCTCCCAAAAATTTCTCTTATTCATCATGGATGGCGTGTCTGTCATTGAGAATTCCAGATTATACATCGATCAGATGTCAGGTTCACTCTCACTGAAACGTAGCACTTTTCAACTTCTCCTCGATAAGGAAGATAAGCCAATCGAGCAGGATGCTGAGGACAACACTTTTCTCGTAATATACAACGAGAAAAAATCAAAACGGTTCCCACTCCATTCACAACTCGGTGACATCCTTGAAACTCCTACAGAGCCCGAAACTGGAATGCCATATGTTGGAGCTCTTGTAAATAATGAGCTTCGCGGTTTGCACTCTCAAATTTAAATTATCCTGCCTTAACTTTCAACTCGCTCCAAACTAGGATTGAACGAACGAATTGATATCACAGTTCATAGTTTGACCCCTGTTTCCCTGGTCAATTCACTTGGGAGCCAAATTTATCGTCGATCACTCTGTTTTGTTCTGTCGATGGCGTTTTCAAGATTGTTCCCAAAGCAACGACTTGTTATCGGCCACTCCCTCGGAAACGGGTTTTATTATGAATCGCCCGAACTTGACTCTGAAATAACGGAAAGGATGCTTACCCAGGTCTCGGAAGAAATGGAGCGAATCGTCAAATCTGAATTCCCTATCCTTCGCCGCTATATTAGCTGGGAAGAAGCCGTTCTGCATCTCCGAAACACCAACCAGGAACAGACACTTGAGCTTGTCTCCCAACACAACACTGCTCGAATTAACATGGTGATTTGTGATGGATACCTCGATTTGTGGCACGGACCTCACCTCTCAAACACAAAGTACCTTCGGACGTTCGAGTTGAAGTCGTACTCTAACGGATTCCTCCTCCGCTTCCCACCAACCCAAACACCAAACCTCATCCCAGAATTTATTGACAGACCAAACATCTTTGAGGCATTTCAATGGTCAAAAGAGAGAGGCAGGCGTCTTGGTGTGCAATGCGTCGGGGATTTGAATCAGTTGGTTCGTACACAAATGAACGGAGGACTTAGCAAATACATTCTTGTTTCGGAGTCTATCCATCAGCGACGCATAAACACAATTGCACAGACCGCAATCTCTTCTCCCAAAACAAAGGTGATCCTGATCGCCGGACCATCTTCCTCTGGAAAGACCACATTCGCGCGAAAACTGTGCATCGAACTCCAAGCTGTTGGAAAGAAGCCCGAAGTCATCTCTCTGGATGACTTCTACCTTCACCCCGATCTTTGCCCGAAGGATGAGACTGGTGAATGTGATTTCGAGTGTCTTGAAGCATTGGACGTGCCATACATCAACAAACTCCTCGCATCGCTCATTAAGGGCGAAGAAGTCACTCTCCCAAAATATGACTTTAAGACAGTCACACGCACAGATGGCCGGAAGCTTAAACTTGTTGATGAAAGCGTGATTGTGATTGAAGGGATTCATGGTCTGAACGACAAGTTGACTGCCATGATTCCTGCTGAAAACAAATATAAAATCTTCATTTCTGCCCTCACTCAGCTTAATCTCGATGAACACAATCGTATCGCTACCACCGACAACCGTTGTCTACGCCGAATTGTTCGTGATTTTCAGTTTCGTGGAGTTAGTGCCGAAGATACTCTCCTTCGTTGGTCGTCGGTCAGAGCTGGTGAAGAGAAGCATATTTTCCCATTCCAGGGCAACGCAGACATTGTGTTCAACTCTGCTCTTGATTATGAGCTGGCTGCGTTGAAAGTCATTGCCGGACCTCTCCTCCGCAATATCACTCCGCACTCTTCTGTCTACAATTTGGCGTCTCGACTTTTGCGTTTCTTGGATAATTTTGATCAGATTATTCACAAGCATGTCCCACAGGCTTCCATCCTCAGAGAGTTCATTGGTGACAGTCCCTACCATGAGGAACACTGGGAAAATTGACTCTTGACATTCCAATGACATCATTTCATCTTAATGTTTTCTGTCGATCATCTTACTCCCACCGTAGACTGAATTTTATCTGTCCTTTCAAAAAAAGTTGAAATTTCATTTTTGACGATTCAAGAGACTTTAAATCCCAACAATCAAGTCACTCGAGAAGAGTCCTGATTGTGTTCTGGTTATTACAGATGGAGATATTTCATAACCTCCCAATATCTGTGTTCAGTCTGTAGTCAATCGTGACGATTCATGTCATGGCTCACTCGATCCACAAACTCGAGCAATCCTTCCCCATTCATCACATCTTGTATTTCGTCAGGAAATCGATGCATACCAGATGCTCTTTTTCCAGATGCGACAAAATCAGCAATATTGTCACCAGCACGAATGAATTTGAATGGAGTCTCAAGGTTGTTTGGAGGACTTTGCAATTCTTCCCACGAGAACAACAATGAATCAGTTAAGTTGCTGTCATATGGATTGAAATCGATGAGTTGAACAGTGTCAAATGTTTCTGACAGGTGAATGTCAAAAACATAATCCTGGAGTGGGAACACAGACTTCACATGGTTCACAAAGAATGACGATATTGTTCGAAGAATGTTATGAGTTGCAGCAGGATTTTGAAGATAGGCAAACACGCGATCTATGTATCGTTGACACACCCCAACAAGTTGTTGATGGCGTACAAAACAACGAAATTCTCTTTGTTCATCGAGGTCGATCCATTGTTGAAGACAGAGTGTTGGATTGGGGAGTTGATCGTTTTCGCCGCGAAGAGTTGACAAAACATTCATCATATCAAGAATATCGTTAGCATAGACATCGCTACTTTTTAAGAGGAGAAGAACCTCTGCTGTGCACGAACATTGCATCGAACGAGAGTTCAAAACCCAGATATCACTGGATGAGGCAGACCAATTCAGCTTAGGGACCAGATAATCATGTTCTCGAAATAACTCGTCAATTGAGTGAGTAATGTCAGGAAATGTGTTTGGGACAGGTTCTCTTCGATGAGCTTCACTTGTGTTTGGTAGATCATCAAAATCTGGATCCCGATGATCGAGGAAATCTCTATCATCCTCAATTTCATGATGATGAAATGTTGGAGCTGCATAGCCATCAGGAAGAAGAATTCTATCTCAATGAAAAGAAAGAAAAAACGAAAACCCATCGGCTTCCATGAAGGCAATAAATTGGTCTGTAATTGGGATAAACATAGTGGGAGGCGCATGCGCTGAAAGAAGAGGATACCAGGATGGTGTCTGGCATTCAATAATATCGGCAAAACTGGCAGAAATCGACATTATTTTCCTCATGGGGCAATTGATCAGCTTCTCTCATAGACTCTTACAATGACGGAATCACTGAAGGCAGCGCAGTCAAATGTCTATCATGAATCTGTTCCTATCGTTTCAGCGGAACCAGCAATCAGAGGGTATGATTTCTCTGATGGAATCAATTACGACGCACTCTTCCATTCCATGAAAACAGTCGGAGCACAAGCAACGGATTTTGGGAGAGCAATTGATGAAATTAATAGAATGCTCTCCTGGCGCCTTTCTCATGATCCAATTATGGAAGATGAAGCTGAATCAGACAAAGATCCAAAAGTTAGGCATGAAACAAGAGCAAAAATCTTTCTCGGATATACATCGAATATGATCTCATGTGGTACCCGTGAAACAATTCGATTCCTTGTCAAGCACAAACTTGTTGATGTTATTGTGACAACCTGTGGTGGCATTGAAGAGGATTTCATTAAGTGCATGGGTGATTTCCAAGTTGGTGACTTCAACCTTCCTGTTTGTCCTCTCAATATTATGATGTTTCTATGGACTACATTCTTATTCATCAGGGAACTGTTCTACGTGAAAGGGGACAAAATCGGATCGGAAATATTCTCGTCTCGAACGATCTTTACTGTAAATTTGAAGAGTTTATGACACCAATACTCTTGCGTATGCTGAAAGAACAGAAAGAGGATAAAACAGTCTGGTCTCCGTCAAAAATGATCCATCTCATGGGTGAAATCATCAATAACCCAGACTCTGTTTACTATTGGTGTTACAAAAACAACATTCCAGTCTTCTGTCCAGCGATTACTGATGGAGCAATCGGAGATAATATTTTCTTCTTTAACGATCAACATCCAGGACTTGTTCTTGATCTCGTTCAAGGTCTCTCTTTTCTCTCTCATTTTCCCAGATATCTCGCTGATCAATTGGGAGGCTCTTCATGCAAAGAAGACTGGAATGATTATTTGTGGTGGAGGTGTTATCAAACATCATATCGCTAATGCAAACCTCATGAGAAATGGAGCAGATTTCTCCGTCTATATAAACACGGGAAATGAAAAAGAGGCCTCCGATACCGGAGCCTCACCAGACGAAGCTGTGAGCTGGGGAAAAATTACGCAAGAAGCCAAGCCAGTGAAAGTGTGGGGAGACTTCACAATCTTGTTCCCACTGATTGTTTCACAGACCTTCGCAAAATCAATTTATTCCCCACTCTCGGAGGATCATCGACGTATGCCAGTTGAAGAGAATAAAGAGGAGAAACATGAATAACACTCCTTCATTTCACAAGCGAGAAAAAGGACCTTCTTTGAAAAGCGGGAAGCTTGCACAAATAAATAATGTTTGCCAATGAAATGATACACGGAGAAAAGTGAAAAAAGGAGCTTAACGACGAAGAGGATGGTCAGGGTGCTGCTTTAGGAACGCTGCGGAGAAAAAGTAAGAGAATGATAACAAGATGGCGAATCAAACCTTCGACATCATTAGCTATGCTCTGACACAAAAAGAACTTGGTCATCCACTTCTTGCCATTTGGACCAATTCCTTGGTGAGCTTCGAGGTAGGCAGAGAGGGTTGGCTCGTGGTACAGTTTCTTGTCTGCCCCATAAACAGGCAAGGTCATCAGCTGGGGAGATAGATGAAGCAAGAGGGATACCTTTCCGTCAAGTGGATCAAGCCACTTCGGTAGGACCTCAGAAGACCCTCCTGATTGGGTCAGTTGGTTTTGGGGTTGTGTTTGTTGGATTGGTGATTGTCCCAGTTGGTAGGATGGTTGTGTCTGTTGGAGTTGTGGTTGTGTCTGTTGGAATTGTTGTGTCTGTGGGAATTGTTGTTGTGTCTGTAGGAATTGTTGTGTCTGTGGGAATTGTGGTTGTGTTTGCTGCATTTGAGCAGTGGGGTTGTTCTGATTCTGGAGTTGTTGACCACCAACATAGAACTCGGCCTGACTATTCTGCGCATATGTGGAGAACAGGGACGGCGGTGGAGGTGAGACATGCTGCTGAGGCTGATACGGTTGCTGGTAGTTTTGAACAAACTGCTGATTGAGTTGTGGTTGTGATAATGGGAGATTGTACACTGTGGGGCTTCCTTGTGGCTGTGAAATTTGTTGATTATACGTCTGTTGCATCATTCCAAACTGGGGGTTTTGAATTGCTGTCTGGGCAAGTGTCGGGCTTATTCGGCCTGGTGAAGATCCACGGTTGCTCTGAGATTGTTGATACACACTCCCATTAGGCACTGCAGTTGGGAAGACAGGAGAAAACTAACAGAAAAAAGGAGAATCGTACCTGTTTCGGTGATATTGTCAATTATTAGGAAATAGAAGGCAGTATCATTATAAGTGTTTAATTGGAGCGACATTTGGCATGATTGTTGATTGTTGATTAATATCCGTGTATGCTGATCGGGAGGTGTCCCTCCAAACACAACTATATAGTGCATTTTCCCATTCACGCAAAATCGACTTCGAAAGGCAGCGTCAGCGTCTAGAATTGTGATCGGGATGTATCGAACTACGGTGGAGTCATTAGAAGGCACATCGTCAACATTTGGGGAAAGAGTGCATGTAACTGAATAAACAGGTTCATCATTTTGCTGTTCTTGAGGAGGATACTGTTGTTCTTGATATGCAAAGTTTGGATTTTGTTGTTGCATCACACCCTGTTGTGGAGCAAAATCCTGAAAGAAGAACGTATATCCCTCCTGTTCTGTGTAATTCAACAACGTACAATTGATAAGAACATAATTTGGGGCAGGACTCTGTGACAATTGATAGAACGAATTCAATGCAGGTGATTGACCGGAAACGCAGAGTCTAGCCTGGCTATTGTTCCACGTAGGATTGGAACTTTGGGATATATCAATCAGAAAGTAGTAGTATGTTTGTCCCATTCCTGGATCACCAATTTGTTCGGTTTGAAGGGCATATTTAACAAGAACTGTTAATTGAATGGTTTGCGGTTGGACAATGAGGCTGTTAATGATAGATTCACAAGAGGTTGATTGTGTTGGTTCACGAGGGAATGTCGCTGTTAGGATAAGATAAGGCTCTGATTGTTGGAGACTCGTGATTTGTCCACAGATCTCTCGAGGCTGTTGATCTAGAGAATATTGGTAATATGTAGACTGAAGTTCGTGTGGAACTTGGAAAAGTGCACGAGCATTCTGTCCAATCGGTTTGCCGTCAGATGTGATTTCGACATCGTAGCGATCGTTTGAAATAAACCTCAGAATTCCCTGCCAACGAACGAGATGACCTAAATAGTACGTTTGGAACTGTTCATAATTAAAGTTCATTGAGCCACTTCCTGGGAAAAGACAAAAAGGTCGACCCACAACAGTTTTATTGAGGATATAGATTTTGGAAAATAATCAATTCACAAATAATCCCTTCATGAAATGGAAATGACGATTAATAAGATATGACCCCTGAGTGAGAGTCAAGATGTAAATGGTGAAGGACTGGCGACGGGTTCAGACCGAAGTTAATTGAGAAGATGGGGAGAACAAATCGGCTCTCGTATTTCGCTACACCAGAAAATCCTCTGAAAGGTCGAATTCAACTCCAGTTAACCCCAGGAATCTGTCTGGTAGTAGTTGAGAAGGAGATGTCCAAAACAATGTTGAGGGCCTATCCATGTGAGGTTATCACTGTAAAACTACAACAAAAATGAGAAAAAGTCGAGATATTAAAAGGAAATACAGCAGATAATTGTTCGAGCGTCGTTGAGAGTGACGGGGCAAAATTTTCGTGAACAAGAACCTAAATTGGGTTAGAAATGCGAAAAGTGAATTGAATATCTGTAAGATACCAAGGAAGTATTTGGTGAAAGTTCAAGGAGAGTTTTGAGATGTTTATTAACCTCGAAGATGGAAACTTCTTTTTGATAGATTTGATCTTGTTCATTTGGAGGTAATTGAGCTCCACTATGACCCTTAAACCTTATATGCACAAAGTCTGGCTGATTTGGTTTCGATTCATCAATCATATCGTTGTATGTTGAATTGTTGGGAGGAAAAAGAATCAATTACGGCGATCTGGATCTGACCTCCAGAGAATGACTATTAGTGAATGCGATATTGTTTTCTTGTATTGAACTGTGGCGACGTGCAGAAGAGTGCGTTAAACATGATTTATGAGATGAAAAAGAAAGATGGATCACAAATGAAGAACTGAGGTGGTGATCCGTTATGTGATGGGAACGCAATTGAAGAAGGTATCTACAACTTTGATGAGGTAGATTAATGAATAATGATGCAATTGCCGTCAAAAGAGTCACTCTTCACTTCGGTGTTCTTCGGATTTACCAGAAGGAGGGTGCATCGAAAGATGTTTCTCATCTCCGCCAAAATATGGCTTAAATTGTTGAGACAGCTCCTTCAGAGCAGCAATTTCTGCTCAAGAATGAGAAAAAGTGAAATTGCAAACCAGCGTTTCCTGCCTCCATAACCTCTTCTGCATCACGAATATCATCCTTGACCTGTTTATTCAATTGTTCAGCCTCAGTAATCATCGACATGAAGTCGTCATAACTTAAACTTGTGTCGTCCATGGTTGATCATTCACCAAAGTGGGGAGATCAAGTCTCGTTCAGCATTATCTCAGATCCACTGAAATGGCAAGTGCATCCGATCAAATTCGACAAATTGCCAAAGATAATTTCGTAAGTACAGGAAAAAAGCGTCAATATCGCCTTCCTGGGGGTCAAGACAGAGAATCACTCTTCAAAGATGGAACAGATGCTTTTTCCACTTTATGTGAATCTAACCCTCGCTTCTCTTCATTTTCATCAAACCTTTTCTCTGTACAAACTCTTCATCAACAACGTCACCTCCAAACAAAAGACGAAAATCTCGAACTGAATAAGCTCATCAATGATTTTCTTATTCTCTTTTGTGATTATGTCCCAATCAAAAAGTACAAGCAAATTATTCCATACCTCATGTATTTTTACTCAATCCAGACATTTAATGCAGAAACATTCTTCATCATTCTTCTACCTCATCACAACGAAAAACTCTTTGCTCGATATGTTTCTTACCTTGCAATCAATCAAATCCCTATTATGGAACAAGTGAAGAATCTTCTTCCACTTCGGGAAGAGACTCTACTCACAGCCCTCTCCACAAACGAACCTCTCTTCACATTCTTTTGTGAGACTCTGATCAGCCTTGTAGACACTGCGAAAAAACACATCAAAACAGATCCTGATCCTTCTCAAACCCCGCTTTTATCACAATCACTCTTTTCTTTTCTTGTCTCATCACTCTCCAACTCCTGTAAGCCTTCTCGTCCTCTCTCACCAACTTCTCTCGCCAAAATTTATCGAGCAGCATCCACTTGTCTCAACTGTGGATCGGGAATTCCTGCGAAGTATCGCCACCAGCTTTCTCAAGTTGTGGATCATGGACTAACTCTTTCAAGAACAATTGTTCGTGGAACTCAATTATCTCCCGATGCCATTTCTGGTTTGTTCAGCCTCGTGGTAATTGCGATGAAACGAGTTTGTTTTTGTGATGAAACACAATACTCAAAACAGGATGTTCTGTCGAAACAAGAGTGGACCAAACAAGAGTTTCTCTCTGTTGATATTGATGAATATTCTTCCCCACCTCTATCAATGAAATCGCCATCATCTTTTATGGCAGTTTTATCTGAAATTTTCGCGAAACAACCATCTTTATCATCAACATCCCGCAGTCATCAAACTTTCATCGTCGCCAGTCACCCCTTTTTTGTCCAACATAAACCTCTCACGCAGATTGCCGCCCACACTTTTTTCACAACTCCATCAAATTTTCAGGAGGAATACTTCTCATCTCTTTGTCTGAGCCTCTTCGACAAACAAAACGATGACTACATGAACTCTCTTCTGTCTCCTCTCGTTGCATCAGCCCTCCTTGACTTTCCATCATATGAAAGTTTTGTTCATTCCATGTTGGATACTCTAGATTCCATTACAAATGAGCTACCGCATTCTGTGTCAATCATTGTTGACATGGTCTTGATTTCCCTCAAACAAGCAACTAAACTTGCAAATACGGACATTTTGTCAACACTTAATGATATGCTTCTCAAATTATCCACTATTCTTGAGCCAAACATCTTCTCTCCTTCATTATCATCACACCTGAACGATGTATCAACAAGCACGAAACAAGAACATGACATTTTTGTCTCATTCCTTCAAAAATCACTTTCTAGTACCAATTTTGCATTTTTACCCCTTCCACTTCGGCCAAATCAGTCAAGACAGTATATCCTCCTCTCGGACGCAGTATGCAGTCCCGAACTAGCAATACGTCGACATGCATCCTCATTCATATTCTCTTCACAACCAGCTATGGCACAATCCATGTTAATGGAGCTACTCTCAACTGAAAGTGACCTGGACCATCTGATTGAGATCCTCAGATCGCCTTTGACATCGACGTTCTTTGTGAAAGAAGAATTTCAGAAAGGATCATTTGGATCAATGGCAAGGAGTGCCTCTCCTGTATTTGCGGGATTTGTGGCAAAACTCCTTCCTCATCTTCTCGTTCAGACTGGTTCTGGCTCGAACACAATCGATTCTGCCATTCTCTCCACGTTGATGCTCAACTTCATCTCGACACTCGTCTCAGAACCATCGACTTCTGTCTTTTCCTCTTTGATGTCGAAAAACACAGAACTTGTCAAGAAGATCACCGATAAATCGAGAGGTGGGCAGAAGACCCATCCAGGAGTTGTTGATGAAATTCGTGTGTACAACCAAGCAGTTGTTGATTTCTTCGCAGATCAGATTGCACATGAATGTTCCGCACAAAATTCGAAAGATGAGTCTCTCATCTCCATCCCACTTCTCTCGCTCCTATTTGTCCCAATTCTCAGCTCTGTTCGTCAAACGAAATCGATGAGCCTGAACATCGCACTGTTCTCCACTGCCGTCCTCATCTCCTCAATCAACAAAATGAACGGATCAGACAAATCTCGACTCTCGACCTTGTTATTCTCATTTCTCATTGATCCTGATCCACACGTTCTTGATCAATCAAAACTTGAACGTTCACCACTCCTACAAGCCATGGCAGTCCTGTCGGATACCCAATCTGTCCAAGAGCAATGGAGAACATTGTCAAAAGCTCAGAACCCGGGTGAGATCGTTCAACTTATTTTTGATTCCCTCCACACACATGATACGGATGACTCTTCTCAAAAATCTACTGTTATTTCACTTTCTATTTTCCGGGCATGTTTAATCAACAAAACTGCTCTTCCCGAAACAAGTTCTTTGTTGTCTGCTCTGATATTGTTCTTTGTCTCAGTTGATCTTCCTCGCCATGACCCCCAGTCGCCATTTTCTCACCTTGCTGAGGTAATTCAGAGTGTGCTTGGAACGTCGTCGCTCGTGTCGCTCATCTTCTGCATCTTTGACAACCCTGCTCTCCCATCAATTCTTGGTTCTCTTTCAAATCAAACACACCTTTCAGAGAAAGAAGCCAATTTCAAAACGCACAGATCTCTATTTGTGTTCCCAAGAATGTATCATTCTTTTCCTCAAAGCTTGCAAGCACGACTCGTATCCTCTGACGATTCTCTACGACGACATTCAATCGATTTTGCAGCAGATCTTCTTAGATCAACACTCAAAAACGCTTCAAACTCGAAAGGAAACTCAAATTCTATCGAAGCTCTCGTCTCTTCAATCGTCCGACTCGCTGCTCATTCATCAACTGTCATAAGGCAAGCCACAATGGATTCTCTTCTTCCGCTCGTCAATGATGCCGGATGGCCATCGTCTCTCGCTGGTTTTGGTTCATCTCTGCATCAAAATGCACCTCTGATTAAGTCAGACCCGGAATATGTTGGACGACTCGTTGGACAGAATGGAGTGTCAGATCCTCTCATCAAAACTGTCATTTCACAGTCACTAAGAGCCATCTCTGAGATTCAACAAACACAACACGACCATCAATCTGTTGAGGTCGAAGCTAATCGACTTTCAGCCAGTCTACTCATCTTTCGAAGATCTTCATTCTTCAATCCGGTCTCATTTTCTTCTGTTCTTTCCGATGTTGTGTACACATCGATAAAGTTGATGATCTCACTCAAACCCTCATCAGATTTGTCCCATATCAACTGCCTCCCATCATTCGCATGTCATCTTGCTGCATGCTGTGACTGCTTCAAATATTCACTCCTCGATTTGCAGCGAACAAGTCAAAATGACAAGAAACTCATCTTCTCGTTTGTCGATGCATTCTTTGGATGGACCAAACTCTTCAAATCATCGACAGCTCTGGACTCCGATATTGCGATTCTTCAGTTCGCTGTAGTTTCAGTTACTCAGTTCATTTTGGATTGTATTAACGCCTTCTCATCAGAACAACAATCCACCATTCTTCTATCACTCCTTAATGCATCAACAACTCCGTCCTTCCTCTCAACTGTCCTTTCCTCTGCACTTAACAGCCTTCTCTCAATCATCACTCTCACATCTTCCTTCGTCTTGTCAATCCTTTCAGCTATCATTGAAGGATCTCAGACATCTCGCGATGCTCTCTCTGCATCAACTCTCACTCTCAAGGATGGTTCACAGTTGAATGTCGACTCTCTTGCACAAATTTCAATCCTCCTCCAACACTATTCTTCAGCAGGGATCATCGATACACAATCAGGTCCACTCATCACTTTTCTCATTTCTCTCTTCGAGAAACTTTCAACCGTTGTTTCTGATGACCATGTCGCTGTGTCCCTCAAATCTGACGAATCTCTTCTTCAGTTTCAACATGTCGACTCGGTTTTTCAACGCATCGTACAAAGTTTCACTCATCATTTGAAAACCACAGCAGCCCCTCCTGACTCGCTCAGGTCACTCCTGCATTCCATCACGATTCTTTCTGACTCTCCCCACAAGCTTCTCTCTGAGAATGTTCGACACTTCTCGCTCGTTCTCATCCAAACAGCACTATCTCACCCACTGGACACCTCTGAGTTCAAGGCGGTTCTTCCCAAGTTTATCTCTCTCCAGATTATCAGCCTCATGTCTGACTGGACGCAGTCTGAGTCTGACTCTTCTTCGACAGATGAAGCTCTCTCTCAACTTCGGCGATCTTTCTCCGCAATTCTTTCATGCGACGCAACGAGAAGAGTTTCGAATGGCATTGTGAATCCAGTCTCTGCAGCACTCAGCTTTGCACTGTTTGATATTTCAAAGGCTCTACCTTCCCATCTCGTTGTTCCGATCTTTTCATCATTCGCGGATTCTCTCTATTCCCTTCACCAAAACCAAAGTGACTCAAAACAACATTCGTTGAGAATGATTGTTGGACAGATTCTCTCTGTTTTCCTCTCAAAGTTTGCCGAATCTGAAGGATTGGACATCACCAAACGGAAAACCCCCGATTTCTCACAAAACTCCGTCTTTCAAATGTATCATCGTTTTCTTGGACGGTACACTCCCTCTGAGCAACTTGATGCACTCGCTGTTCTGATCATGAACGTCCACGCAGTCATCCAGTCACAATCAGCCCTTGGGGAGACTGATGTCACAAGCATCACACCACCGCATCCACTCCATGCCGAGAAAATAACTTCTCTGAGCGATCTGTGCTCTCTCGTCTCGAACTCGTTTGCATCTCATGAGGTCCTCTTTGATCAGAGGGACGCTGATGTTGATGAACGTATTGATCTTCCAGTTCTTGCCACAAATCTCTCTGGTCAATACTATTCATCATTTGTCCATGCCATCTCAACATTCGTGTCGGGTCATTTCTTCAAACATTCCAACCTTGTCTCTGATATTCGAAAGATTCATCAGAGAGAAGTCCAGGAAAAAGTGGAGATTGAAGATTCCATCAACAGTCCGTGTTCTGAGTTTGCACTTCGCGTTTTGTTCGTTGCATCATTTATATCCTCATCCGTCCCTGGATTGCAGAAAGAGGCCCGACATTGGTCGAGATCCTCTCAACTGAAGCTTCAAAATCTTCTCAATTTATTCATCCATCCATTGGCCGACAAGCAAAGTGGAAATCGAGCACCTCTGATACAATCGTTTGACGGACTTGTTCACTTGGTCCGAAAGATCAAGCATGGATTGAGCGAAGTCTCTGACGACTCTGAAGCCAACGCCCTCCACTGGGCTTCTCTCTTTGAGGATTTCCCAACCCCCTTTATCTCGCAACTCATTCTGCTTCAACAACCAACGGGCCAGCAACAAACACCGAAGAAGAAAAAAGCATCGAAATCTGGGTCAATGTCATCGCTGAGTGACATGTTTACAGATGTGTTCATGAAAAGCAAAGCCTTGTACTCTGACAGCAAAGAGGAAGGCGTTGTGAGTAATTCTGTGTGTGAACGATCGGCAACGCTCTATCTTCCACTCCTCTCTGATCGTCTATCGACTGTGATTGGAAAGAATGCGATTCAAAATTCGGTCCGTGTTGCGTTCGGATTGGAAGAGATCGAAGAAGAAGAAAGGAAAAAGAAGAAAGAGAACGAGGAAGGCAGTGAAATCGATGATGAAGAGTTAGAAGCAATGCTTCGGGATGATCCTGACGCGTTTGGTGATTTGAATATCTCGGAGGACGAATCAAATCAGAATGAAGATGAAGAGGAGTTACAAGCGGAGAGTGATTCGGAACTTGCGTCATCTGGAGATGACTCATCTCCTGATGATGATAGGTCTCAATCTGACACAGGCAATGACAACAGTTCTGGTGATGATTCCGACAATGATTCCTCATCTGAAATTCCAATGGAAGAAATGGCCATCGCAATTCTGAAAGGATCATCGCCTTACTCGCTCCTTGAATCGCTCACAGAACTCATCAGCACTTTCACAACCAGACCACATTCAACCATTCACAAACCTCTCCTTGCTTTGTTCAATCTCCTCGCTCGCCTGTCCTCACTTCTTCTTTCGACCCTCACCCAGGAACTTCAAGGCGAATTCTCGTTCAGTTCAGTCCATCTTCTCGAAGCGTTCAAGCCTGTCTTGGATCAGGTCACTCAATCGATGCTGGCTATTAACGATCAGACAAGGTTGTCCATCAGCAAGGTCCTTAAAGAGTCTGTCTCAGGATCAGACGTCTCTTTCCAAACACTGGTGACTCTGAGTGAACTGGATTGCACTTGTGTGGATGCTCTCGCTTCAGTGTATGCATTTCTGAACAGAGCCGACCCTGATGAATCCTTATCGTCTTTCTCCGCACTTCTCTTTACACTCCAATACCAGAGCAGTATCTACTCCAAAATTGTTTCTGGAGCACTTTTTGAACCGTTTGGGGTCAAAGAATCTGTTAACAAACACGATCTGGCCACAAAAACATTACTTGCTCTCAACACCACTGTTGACTGTCTGTCGACGTTGATCAAGATTCTTCCTGGTGACTTCTTAACTCAGTCACTACTGTCTGAACTCCCAAAGCAAAAAACATCAACACTCACGCTCCTCCTTTCTCAGCTTTCGTCGCCTCAATTAACAGCTTCACTGAGACGTGCTGTCTTCTTACAACCATCTCTTCACACTGCCAGCAAGCTCTTCCCATTCTTCTTCTCTTCTGAAGAAGATTCAATCCTTGGGAAGGATCATCTTCTGATCCCTACAGAGAAATTCACTCTGCTCTTCGAACTAAATCCGGACGAATTGACCATGGAGACAAGTCTTGGCTTCCGTGTCATTCAGTTCTTGTCGAATATCGCACGCACTCAGGATCCCTCGGATATTCTAGAAATTATCCAAGCCATTCTCAAGCCATTCAAGAAAAACCGACTCAATCATTCCCTGTCAGTCGACTATAACCCTCTCCGCACAGAATCATCAGTTCCTTCTCAACCTCTCACTCTCATTCCCTCACAATTGAATATCCTCCTGGCCTGTCTCACCACATCCATCAGTGCACTTGATGTATCCAAAAAATCTGTCAAACGCCTTATCAACAACATGGCTGAACAACTGATTACCTCAATCGCTCCGTCCATTATCTCGCTTCACCAATCTCTCGCTCAATCTCTGACTTCCAACCATTTGGATTATGTCAGTCCGTTTGGAACGCTTCAACTCGAGCGAAACATTCGGGAGACGATTCTCCGTTTTGGCCAGGCGTATGTCGCACTTTGCATGAAGATGGATGAAACAAGATTGGGTCATTGGTACCAACAGTTCTTCATCTGGACATGTGGCTTTCAGGCTGAGTCTGAAACTGACACACCACGTGTTGATTCTCATGCCATCTCAACTGTTCCTTTCCTCGATGATGAGATTCTGCCTCGTCTTCCCCTTCTCTTCTCAACGACGAGACTTCTTATCAACAAGTGTGGAGTCCGTGCGGGGAAAATTGTTGATCTCTACCGACCACTCATCACAGCATTTCTGGCCATCGATCCTTGCACACTCACAAAGGAACCAGACAGTGAGGATTTCAAACCCCAGAATTTAGCCTTATTTTTCAATACTGAATCACAGTATTCATCTGCACTTGGGTCTGTGTTCACATTACTGAATGAGATGAGCGTAATCTCACAACATTCGGCAGATTCTAAACTTTCTGAAGAGTCAGCACAATCATTTGTGAAGTCACTCTGCCAGCAACTCTCTCATCTCGGATTGAAGAATGAGCAAGTTGTTCATAAACAACACTCAACACGGATTGCTAAATTGAGAGATTCTGTCTGGTCATGGAACTTGAAACTTGGATGGGATGATTTTATTGATGATGGTGGAAACAAAATTACCAACCAAGTTGAATCAATATCTCAATCCAAACCTGTGAAAAGAAAACACAGAGAAGTTGAAATTGAAGAAGAACTAGAAAATACTCTCAATCCAAAACATCATCCTGAACTTGTATCGACTCTGCTCACCCTTCTCCATCCCTCTGAACTTCCACTCCTCTTTGGGTATTCTGTTCTATCAAAGGACAATTATCCTGTCACCGTCTTCGAGTCTGCTCCCCCACTCTTCCTCTTTGTCTCGTCACCAACTGCTGTCCTCCAACCAGAATCAGAAACAGCATCACCAACCTTCACTCTATCATCCTTCCCGTCAGCTCTGGCTGCTCTGCTCCCACCTCCAGATTCCATTCTCAAAACACATCGACACAACAAGATGGCTGAATCAGATTTGTTATCCCTCCCATTTGCTTTTCGAACAGTTGGTGCTTCTCAGCACCCGTTGCCTGTCATGATCGCATCTGTTCTGTCCACCACCGTCCTCTCCAATCCTCTCGGCACAGAAACACCCGAAGGACTCAAACGATGGATCTATTCAGTCATTGATTCGCTGTGCCTCGCCGTCAAAGATCTGATTGAAGAGCGACTCAATGACACTCAAGTCGTTGTTGGATGCTTGTATGTATTGGAATGTTCCATCCGTGCTGTCGGCAGCATCAACAATGCATTCTCTCCAATCCTCCCTGCCACAATCATCTCGCAGTTTGTTGATAATCAAGAACCCGCAATCTTGGAAGCAGCAAACTCGTTGAAGCTTGTCATTGAGGAGGTGATCGGAGAAAAAATTGACGATTTTTTGAATAAATAATAACATTTCACAAAAATGAATGATTGATGAATGACAGCTTCCCAGAATTCTGTAGGTAAATGTCGACTGACATTCAAGTTGTGATCCAATCGTCCGAAGATGGTATTCTCGCCAAATCCGTTGGAAATTCTGAGATTATGCCGGTTCTGTGAGATGTCCAACCTCACAAGTTGCTCAGCGGGGTCGTGGTTGAGTTGCCTGTGAGTGTTGTGAAGTTGTGGCATTGACATTCTGTTGAAGGATCCAACTTTGCATTGTGTCTGGAATTGCAGCAAGGGCTGTCATGAAGAAGGGCTCGAGTTTTCTGTGGTGTGATGCTTCGTTTGCAGAGATCTGAAAATGTGAAATAAGAGATGAAAAGCAACTTTCGAATAGAGAGTCTGGATTTGAGATGGATAACAGAAAGGAAGAACGAGTAAAACGACAGCGATTGTGTCAATCGGAGAATGTGTCTGAGATTGTGACCATGAGAAATTGGAAGCAATGGCTGTAGGCGAGAAATCTGAAGATGAAATCTCGAACAGATTGCAGATTCTATCGACACGAGATCGAAGTTCCGTCGGGCCGACAATCGGTGAAGGTTCTGAGGAATCTCTCTCCATTTCTGTCTCATTGCTCAAGAATGGATTCAGAGTGAATGAAAGGATACAAAGCCATTCATCTTCTGATCCTCGGATATGAGGAAGAGTTGAGATGAGGAGGAATGGAGCAAAGGTGATCAAGAGTTGCCAACAATGATGTGGAGACATTTGTGAGAGTGAATGATCGATTGGTGTGGCGAGGAACGAGAACATTTCGTGGAGATGGAGGACTGTGAGAGGAGATGGGAATGGGTGTTTGAAAAACAGAAGGCTCAAGTGATCAGAGAACGGAAGATGAAAACTGAGTGAGACAGCATCAATCGGAGATGTGAGCAAGTCCGAAGAAGATGTTCCCTGAGGCAGAAGCTGTGAGAGTGACATATCTTGATTTTGTGAGTGAAGAGTGCGGAGAATGATCAATATGGAGAGCATGAGTGAATGACTGTGTGAAGGTGTCTCAAGAAGTCTAAAAAAGATGTCAGACGAGAGAGAGTCATACTGTCTGAGAGAAGTGTCGAGTAGGAGAACCAACGGAGGGTGCAGATGGAGAGAGTGGACCAAAGATTGGAGGAGAAAAGTGAATGAGATCAAAAGGGGGTTATGAAGAGAAATCAGTTCGATCAAAGACAGTTGATCAGAATGATGACCTTTGGGGTGAATGATGTGACGGTTGATCGTGTCAACACAGATGCAGAGTGATGGAAAAGAGAGAGATGGGAGGTGGGTTAGAATGTTCACCAGACGGGTGATCCGCGATGTCATGAGTGTGTTCACGTTCGAACTGAGAAGAAATTCAAGGACGAAGGCTTTTGAATGGATCAATAAGGACCACCCAACGTCAAGAATGGAGTCAGAAGCAGAAAAAGTGAGGGTGTCGTTGTTGACAGACTGAAGACTCAACCCAATTTCAGATGGGAGTGGGATGGAAAAAGTGACCTGTCGCGGAGATGGTGCTGAGTACGGTTGAGAAGGTTCTGATGAAGAAAGGATGGGTGGTTGTTTAATCGAGAACGAAATTGCCGCTTGGGTTTGATGTGTTTGGGGAAGAATTTGAAGTGAAGCGACAAATTGTGAGAGTGATGCCCTGTCAACCTTTTCTGACAGGGAGGCACAGAGTGACGTGATGATTGATGTGAGAAAGCAGTCGACAAAGCGACATAAAATGCTGTCCTGTGATTCGATCCAGAAATCCATTTGTGATGAGAGTGTCGAAGAAAACGTGATATCAAATTGTCTGATGATCATCCAGTGGTGTGTTCCATTCATTGAAGATGTGAGTCCAGAATCTATTCTGGTTGAAATCCAATCTTCGAGTGAACGGAGTGACTGACTGAATGTTGTGATTGAGAAAACATTGCATTCAGAAAATGCAGAAAAGAGGAAGAGAAGTTTGGTGAAGATGGATAGTGAATGATCAGAGAATGAGATTTGCTGGAATGACACAGTCTGGAAAGATTGATGTTGGAGAGAATGAGTTTTATGTGATTCTGATGTTGATAGAATTACAAATAATTGATGGATTAATTGAAAGAATGGAGTGAGCTCTGTCATCGAAAACTTTTTTGGTGATGTTTCTCTCTTCTCCATTTTCTTGATTCGAAATCTGGCTTGGACAGATTGTGCCTGAGAATCCTTTCGAGAAGTCTGGATCAGAGTGTGATGTGAATGAAGTTTCATTGAAATCGCTGGAAAGAACGGCTGTGCGCCCAGGAGATGTTCTATCATCCGCTGAGTGAGAGAGACCAGAAGATTGTTGAGCCATTTCGTTGAACTTGTCCATACAGAGAGTAGTTCATCTGTTGATTTTAAATCTCCAACCAAATTTAGTGTTGGGAAAGAGAGTGAGAGGAAATAAGCCTGATATCCCACGAAACAGAGGCGGAGTGAAAAATGGAGAAGTGCTTCCAATAAAGGCGTATTCGATGAATCCTCAGAAGAAAAATCTTTGTGACAACATTGTTTAGCAAACTGTATGCATAATCAGCATCGATAAATCTTTGGGAAGTGATGGAATCGATGGAAGAACAGAGTTCAACATTCTCAGCGGATTGCTCAGTTCCTACAAGGAAAATGTAAATCGCAGCATGGAAGGAGAAGAAAATTAAAATTTATCTTTCATACATAACATATTTCATCAAAACGTGTGAAAAGCATGTCCGAATCAGTATCCGAGATTGTCTCCTTCTTTGCGAGTGAGACAAGGACAGAACTGGTATACATCCTGATTCTGAGATATGAAACAACGTGGAGGATGAAGAAAGCGCTACAAGGTTGTTAGTCGGAGAAGAATGGGGAAGAGCGTCACAATTGATCGACTCTTTCTGTTGAATCTGGGATAAACGGGGATAAAAATATCGATATTGGGACCAAACAGGTTTCTATTGAATATCCAGGTCTATAAACGACGTTGTTCCAATGGTTGACAATAGAGTTTGATCAAACCGTCATTTTCCACAATTGAAGAAATGTCCGGTAAGACTCCGGAAATGATCGAAGCTGAGGCTGACAAGAACCTCACAGCTATCTTTAGAAAGCAATCAAAAGCAGAAGAAGCTGCAGAACTTTATCAAAAAGCAGGAAACATGTACAAGATTAATCGTCAATTTCAAGAAGCTGGACGTGTCTTTGAAAAGTCAGCTGGCGCCCTTGAAAAAGCAAACGGAGCTCCTTTTGAAATTGCAGCAGCTTTCATAGAAGCAGCCAAAGTCTACAAGGCTAGCTCATATCAAGGTTTCATTGACTCTTTTTCATTTCCAAGATTATATGAGATGTGAGGAACGAGCCATTAATATCTACATTGCTGATGGAAAGATAAAACGTGCCGCACCACATCTCAAAACTGCAGCCGAGGCAGCAGAAGGCAATTCTGACTACGACACAGCTATATCTCACTACCAACGAGCGATGGAGTTCTTTGAAATTGATGATGTGAAAAGGTATCAACTTTTACTATTATTGACACATTCTTCCGGTGACTTCTCATTTTCTATGAAGCACTGCTCAACAATGCAAACTCGCATTGGCCAACATCCAATCTCTTCATAAAAAAGATTACAAAAAGGCAGCAACTCTTTACGAAGAACTTGCAGTATTCTTCTCTTCATTTTATTGTTGAAAGCGTACGTACATGGATAATAACCTCACCAAATTTTCTGCCAAAGATTGCTTCTTCCGTGCTGCAATATGTCGTCTTGCTGGTTTGGAGGTGTGCATTTTCTTTCTTTCCAGTTCTATTTATGGTGATTTATCTCAGGATTCTGACACAGAAGCAGTCAAAGAAAAGTTCTCTGAATATGCCACTATCGATCCGACATTGAACGAATCTTTTGAACAACGATTGATCATGGTTCTCTTTTTTATTTTCATTGGTCGCCAGAATATCTGTGATGCAATCGCCAATGGTGATGAGGAGAAGTATTCAGACCATGTCGCAGAGTACGATAATCTGCATAGACTCGACCCGTGGAAGGTTCAAATGTTGCTTCGTGTGAAGGAGACCATGCAGGGTGATTCAAGTATCCTTTGATCTTGATTTTGTCTTCATTCACACTTCACCCCGCCGAGACTCCAGAGTTGAGATGAATTGTTCAAAAAACGCCTGGAAAAATCTCCGCATTGGTGGAATAAATGCGATGGAGTGAATGGACAGAGTTGAAATGACTCATCAGTGTTGTTGAATTAAGAAGAATAAGAAAAAGGGCCAAAGGTTCACAAACTTGATGGATACCGTCTTGTCATCTTCGGGCATTCATAGAAAGGCCCTATTCTGGGGAGATTACAACGAAACATGACTGAAAAGAACTTCTGACGCAAATGATGGATGACGATTCCAGTCCCCACAGTAACTTTTAGAATAGGGTATCGTTCATAAATATGGTTAGATCAAATCAAGTTCACCATGGGCAATCAATCGCCATATCCTCAATTCGTTTTTCCTTACGAACAACCATCTGATGATACACTCAAGACATATCTAAGGCACTGCACTCTTCGCCACCCAACAAACATCCAGTATTCATTTGATACCAACCACAAAGGTAAAATTGTCGAATGGGAAGGAATGGTTACCCATCTAACAAAGGACAAAATCCAATTTGCAATGAATCCAACTGAGTCGACTTCGACACGCTATGATTTAACAGTCTCCTTCACACCTGATGTCTTTTCAACGTATCCGACATTCAAAGTCGGAGAAGCTGCAACATTCAGAGCAAAATTGGAGGAAATTGGCATGTTTTTTTGTTCTTTATGATTCTTCATTAGCGTACAGACGTTCCAACAAGCTGAGACTTGTCACTCGCACACCAAACAATCCGACCATCCAATTTTCATGGATGGACTTCCTTCTCTATTATGGACGAAGTGCCCAAACATACCCTGTTGACTACTTTCACAAATATTATGAGAACAGACCAATCTATCTCACTGGACGTTTTAAATCAATAGACGAAAAAGAGAAGCAGAACGATCAGAAAACTGGTGTTTACAGAACTGCAGAATTCGAATCTACTGAAGATTGCGGACCCATTAAGGCAGAACCAATCCAAATGCGCGTTTTCTTAAGCGATCTCTCTACAGTGGCTGGAGTTGAACGTCTCAGTTCATCGGCTCAAGTTGTTACCGTTGCAGCAAAGTTTCTGAAAAGAAAGGTCAAGTGCCATCAATTCCAACTATACTTTATCGTTCCCTATCCATATCCAATACCACAAGATCCACAACAACAAAGAGCTCCACCCCAGCAATCACCCAATCAACCAACTCAACTGCAACAATCCCAAGCTCAAGTACCTCAGCCGCAACCACAATCTCCTAACTATCCAACCATCCCTGCTGCAGCTTACCAACCATACAATCCAGGTAGCCAGTATCCAGTAAATTCTGGTGCTGGACAACAATATCCATCCAACCTTCCTCCTCCACCTCCACAGGAAGTGGAGCAAATTCCCCATAACCTCCCATCGTGGGGAATTGCCCCTGATACGTATACCGCACCTTCTTCAGTTTACACTGGCAAAGACGAGGATATGAGCCTATCGCATTCGACTATTCAACCTCCCCGTCAATCTCCGACGGGAATGAATTACTATTCTCAGGCAAACCCAGCTCCTCAAGGTCCAACATATCCCACACATTGAGTTCATTTTTTGAGCGATTATACGGATGCAGCACATACATCTTGCATCCTTATCTCTTTTCGGTGTTGTTGGTTGTTAATTTCTATTTTTTTTATGAAAACGATCACTCGAATAGTTTCATGAAATCGATGAATTTGTCCTTGGATTCAAATCCTGGTTTCAGAGAAAGAAAATAACAACGATACAATTTGAATTGGGTGAATGGTTGTTGATTGACGCGAATCAGAAAGAGTAATGATTGAATGATAACAATAACCCAGCACATGACTAATCCGCTTCATAGTAACCATCCTTCTTCTGCTTTGCTCTCTCTTGTCTCTGTTTGCTCTTCTCCATCTGCTTTCTCTTCTTCTCTCTCTCCTCCTTCCTTTTCTGGAGTTCTTTCTGTCTCTGATCCTCGGGATCTTCAACATGCAGTTCTTGCAAGTATTTCTCGTCTGGGGCAAAGGCTTCCTCGTTCTTGTTAAAATCACGCTCCTCGACTTTTGTCTCAACAGTTGGGTCTTTGGACAGCAACTCTTTCGCCTTCTCTTCCTTCCTTCTTCTTTCCCTGTCCTGCTGGAGAATAGCTTCCTGTTCCTCTTGCTCTTCCCTCTTCGCAAATTCAGCAAAATCAAACATGACATCATCGGGCATGACAGGAGCATGGGGGAGTCCAGTCATCGTTGTCATAACTTCAAACACGTGATCGGCGTAGAGAGTGGTGTCGTGAATGGGATACCCTCCGTCGAGCATGGCTGTTTCGAACAGCATTTGTCCAATCTTCTCCAGCTTTGTTCGGTCTTTCTTGAGCTGGTTGGTGCGCTTTTTGGCTTCTTCTGGGGTTCCATCTGTGACTTTTTCCTTTTCCTTCTCAACAAGCTGCTTGATAGCAGTGTTCAGGCGCTGGATGAGGTCAGAGCGTGGGTTGATCTCGAGAACTTTCTTGGATTGGTAGACGCCAGCTTCAGGATTGGCTGCTGCCTGTTGCCTTGAGATTTGTTCCATTTGGGCAGTTGCAGTTCCTTCGAGGTTGGCCAGAACACATGGAGATTTGGTGTCAACAGCAAGACGTGTCGAAATCTCGACACGAGTGACATTACCCTTCAGAAGAGTTTTAAAGAATGAAATTGTTGGTTTGTATTCGGTTCTCCACACGCGTAGTCTATCCTTCTCTTTCTGAGTGTTTGCCTTGTTCTTGTCTGAACCTGTGATTGATTCAAGGGGATAGCCCTCATATGTACGAATAGATGCGGCAGCAATTTCATCAAGTGGATCTGGGAAGAAAAGAACATCCCAATTCTTCTTGCGGAACGGAATAAGGAATGGAGAATGCTGAATGGTGGTGACAGTGGGATCTCCAGCAAGGAAATAAATCTTCTTCTGGTCAGGCTTCATGTTGGCCACATATTCGTCGAGTGAGATCGAATGGTCTTCCGAAAACGTCGTGTTGAATCGGAGGAGCTTTGAGAGACGTTTTCTGTTTTCCTTGTCTTCGATGACACCCAATTTGACTTGTTGGCCAAAATCTGAATAGAAGGACATGTAACGAGACTCCTTCTCTTCTTCATCATCATCGTCTCCGTTTTCTTCCGCTTCCAATTCTTCTTCTCGGCTTCTTTCGGCAATTTCGTTCATCATTTGGATGGCCTTCCTGATAATCTTACGGGCCATCATTCGGAGATCCTTTGATTCCTGAAGCATTTCTCGAGACACGTTCAATGACAGATCATCGGAATCCACAACACCACGCAAAAATGAGAGATATCGTGGGAGGAAATCTTCGAACTCCTCGGTAATTAAGATACGCTTGATATACAGTTTCAGTTTGGTCATACGTTTGTCTTGTTGGAGACCCTTTTCATTCTTTGGACGAGCCCCTGGAATGTACAGGATAGCTTTGAATGTGCAATCAACCTTTTGGTGGAAATGGACCCAGATTCGGGGGTCTTCCTTCAGCTCAGGGCAGATGTTGTGATAGAAATCAATATATTCTTCATCACTGGCAGAGTCTGGTTCTCTGAGCCACAGGGCCTTCTGAAAGTTGACGTGTTCGTAATCGTAAGTTGGTTCGACATAATCCAATTCCATATCTTCGTCGTCATCCTCATCATCGTCACGACGACGGTTGTTTTTTTCTTCCTGCTCCACACGGAGGTAGATTGGGAAATCGACGAACTGAGAGTACTTTTGGATGACACCTCGGACGATGGAAGTATTTGCGTACTGTGGATCATTCAAAAAGAGGGTAACGTTCGTTCCTCGGACAAGGTCATTGCCTGAGAGATCTTCTTCAATTGTGAATCCGTGGGTTCCCGAACTGCTCCATCTGTACTGTTTGTCCGATCCAAACGTCTTGGATGTGACTTCAATTTTATCGGCCACCAAGAAGGCTGAATAGAAACCGACACCGAATTGACCAATAATATCTTGGGAGCTTCCACTTTGTTCAGCAGCTTGGAGGAACTTCATGGTACCTGACTGTGCAACTGTACCAAGGTTGGTCATAAGCTCTTCTCTGGTCATACCAACACCTCTATCAATGATACTGATCGTATCTTGATCTTCATCGGGGACGATAGTGATATCCAGCTTACGGAGGGCTGGAGTTCCCATGATTTCCGGATGGTCGATTGCATCCAACTTAACTTTGTTCATTGCATCAGCACAGTTGGAGATAAGTTCTCGAAGGAAGATTTCCTTGTTGGAATAAAGAGAATTGATTAGAATTTTCATCATGCTACTCACATCGGCCTCGAAATCAAAGTGTCGAGTATCTGAAGATGTGGTTTTTCTATAAGTAAAAAAAGGTGTGAGAAAGTCTCAATATGATCATACGTTTCCTGACTGAAGACATTTCCAACAAAAAGAACGACTAGGAATGGATGAATCATCGTGTTTCAGATCAACCCACCATTTGAGACATCAGATCATGAAATTCCCAAAAAATGCTTATCCAAGGAAAAAAAGATTGAAATTGCGAAAAAAGTGTTTGACAGAACTAAGAACGATAAAATAAGTTTGAGATTGGGTCATAAGGAAAAATATCTGCCAATACAAAATTAAGTTACTGTCCATTCGCTGGAGGAGGTTCTTCCTTTCCCCACAACGATATCCAGTCAGTGAATAATGAGTGTGGAATACCAGGCCGGTAGTACACCCGTCTGTCAAGCGGCTGTTGCGACGTGATGGTAAACGCAACTGATGGTTTCGGAGGCATAACAGATCGAGCAGGAGCCTGGAAGTCTGGCTGAAATGGGTTGATTTCCGAGTGTAGATCTGTTGTCTGTGTTAGACGATTGGTGGAGGCTCTAAGAGCGGAAAAGTCAAGAGTAGTGGTTTGGAGCATGGATTGAAGAGAGTCTTTAGGGATGAGAGAGTCATCGGAGAAGAGTGAATCGATAAAGTCATTAGTGCCGTCAGGCGCAAGATCGGGAGAGTGTGTAATGTGGGGAGGAGCAATACTTGTTGAGCTCTTCTGGTAAACAGGATGTGGAGGAGTGGCTGGTGTGAACGAGGGCGAAAATGGTGATCCAGGTGGGGAGAGGATAAGTCCAGTGGAATCCGGAGGGGAAAGCAACGAGCCTGCGGTCCCAAAATCTTTGTCCATCGTTGGAATTGAGAGTTGTGGGGGCCGAGTGTTGACAACATCAGTGAAGCGATCTCTGATGAAGTGTGCATTGAATGAGGAGCGATATTGCGAGAGGAGGAGTGGTGATAAGAGTGGATTTTCTGGCGGTTCTTCACACGATGAGTCTGGAGGGTTCATCTCGACAGTAGAATCATCTACTTGGTTTTCAGGGGGAACCTTT
This sequence comes from Blattamonas nauphoetae, assembly GCA_033064195.1. Lineage (NCBI taxonomy): Eukaryota > Preaxostyla > Oxymonadida > Blattamonas > Blattamonas nauphoetae. The sequence continues at coordinate 164,925 of JARBJD010000075.1, forward strand.
TCATTCTTTTCAACATCTTTGGAGATGTGCTTCTGACCCTTTGGATTTGTTGGGATGAATTCAAGTTCATCAAGCTCTGCTTTGGTCAAGAGTGATGATGTGTCAACATCAACTGCTTTTTTGGATGCAAGTCCTTTTTTGGTCACAGTTTGAGGAGGTTTGCTTTGTCTTGTATTTTTCTTGATCGTAACCTGCACGAAGTCTCGAAACTGTTGGTTCAAGCGCTGTTGTCTGTTTTCGTTAAAACAGATTGACTTTGGATGGTGGAAGGTGAACGGGATTCGAGTGAAAGTGAGGAGAGCTTCATTTCGTGCTTTGAGCTGCATATTGTTCTCTTTGTTGAAGAAAGACGTGATGAAGTAATGCGATGCAACACCAATGGAAGTGAGTCGATTCCGTCGAAGGTCTGAACTGCTGTCGTAGATTGTGAACGGCCCAGAGCGGATCATCAATACCAACGAACAAACAGACAACTGGAATGGTAATGTCATAGGTAGTGGACTGATGAAGAAGTTGTCTTCCGTCAATCGACCCAAATCTCGTTGTGAATCGTTGAAAATGGTTATTTTGCCCTGTGAAGGAATTATTGTGTCCGGTTTTTGTTCTTGATTGACAAGTCCCGATTGAGTGTTTTCGGTTTTGATGAGACTGAGGCTATTCGGAGGAAGGGATGGTTGAGGTTGAACATTTGGTATGCTTAGCTGGTTTGTTGATTCTAAATGTTTTCTGATGTTCAACAAACGTCTTGTTCTAATTTCGAGTTCATTTGTAAAGTATGTTTCCTCATTCTTCAGAATCACGAAAGCAGTCAAATATGTGAACACTCGATACGCCATATCCATTTCAAATCCTCTTTGTTGGCGGAGACGGTACATCAGCATAATGTAAGAGCGCTGTTCAGGGCTGATCCAGACTGGGAGAGGGAGGAACATTTTCATAACGGCTGGTTGTTTCTTCATGAGAATCTGTGCTTGTTGCTGGAGTTGTTGGAACTGTTTTTCATCTTGTTTATTCGATTGTTTGACAAGTTGCTCGTGCTCGATTTGACGAGCCTTCAACTTCTCTTCCGCTCGTTTCCTGATATCATCTGTGATGGCAAGAACGACATTTGCCATTGAATCAAAAGGAAACTTAACAAGCATGTTTAAGATCTGTCTTGTGAGTGTTTGGCTTGCTGTCGGGATCGGAATCTTCACCGGTTCGAGAGGAAGTTTATCTGCGAGCTGGTCTGCCAAGAAGAACTCCTCGAATTGGGTCGGAGTTATCACAATGGAACTCCACAGAGACAGAACACGATTGAAAGCGTTCGTTGCAGCTTTCCATTTGGTGGTGAGTGGATGAACACCGGGTTGGATCGTCAGACGGTCGATGCACTGAATTGAATTGATTGTTTGCATGAGCAACTCATCAAGTCCAATTGACCAGAACAAAGTTTGATTGATCGTTCGGAGCTGCTGAACCCCTGCAAAAGGATTTGCATACGTTTTGTCGAATTGACGGTCAGGATCGTATTTATTCTGCATGTCGATTTTGAACTTCATATGCATTTCTAAGACAGACTTGATGGAAGTTTCGTACAGAGGATTAAGAAGTGCATGCTCTCTGGAAAGAGTATTTGTCTGTTGGTTTGTCACAGAATCTCTGTTCAGACCATAGAAGAACAGAAATGAGGTTCCCCAGTGAGTGCGCGGAGAGATCGGGATCAGATACGGAAGATAGTAAAGATCCGAGAAAGACTCCGTCGTGATGTGGTCGAGAAATTGGATGAAGTCGAGAGTGTACGACGATGGGGCAATGTATTTCAGTCGATGGTAGAGGAAGGGCGGGGGGAGACGGTAGACCATGTTCAGGCTCGGGCGAGTTCGACTGGGTGTGTGATACGTAAACTCTTTTCGAATTGGAGGCGTTTGAATATCTCTTCGATGATCTATAATTGCGGTATTCTGAGATTTTGGTAAGTCTTGAAAGGGAGCGGTGCTGGCTTGGTTCGTTGGTGGTCCGGTGATCAGTCGTTTGAGCTTCAACATTTTGTTCTGGATGAAAGGGGGGAGGTTTCTGCTATTTGCACATCTCTGGATGAAATTTGTGCATGACTCGAAGAGTGATGATGACCGGCTGATGGTAAGTTCACAAATTGAGAAGAAGGCTGCAAGGAGTGAGATATCGTCGAGAGTCTGTTGTGTCTTTATCTTCTGAAGATCAGCTGAAAAGGAGTTCAGCACGATTAGAAAATTTTCCGATTGTTCCGTTGACAATCTAACACTTTGTCTTTTCATGGGAAGGGCGAGTTGTTCGTAGAACGCTTCTCTTGTCCTCTGAGTTGGTGATCGTGGTCTGTTGAACCTTTGGGGGACTGGAGCTTGTGTTGGATATTGTTGCTTGACCAATTGTGGTTGAGTCTGATGGAGAATGCTTGGGGCCTGATAATTGGATGGAGGACTTGATGATCGTTTCATCTCGATTCTGGCAACAAATGGATCTATCCGTTTAGGGGAGTTGCTGGTTTTGTCATGAAGTGAGACTGGTTGCCCAACCCTTGGAGGAGTAGAACCTCTGGCTTGCGACTGGATTGGGAAAAGGTTCGGTTGGAATGCCTGCTGTGAGATCACAGGTTGAATTGTTCGTTGAGGTGTGAGAGGTTGAATCGCTCGTTGATTGATTCCAGGTGATTGAACAGGCGGTGAAATGATCGGTGGGAATGATGGCAATGCTGAGATATGTCGAGTAGGTGATGATGATAGGCTACTTTGTTGGGATGGGGTTGGGTTCAGCGATGGTGGACCTCCCGAGAGAGTACGAGACTGAGAAAAATGGTAAGAGTTGGATAACGGAGCGGTGGCGTTCGGTTGTGGAGATAAAGCAGGTCTGTGAGTCTCTAGTTTTTGGGGAGTGGCTTTTTTGAGAATCTCATACTTCTTTGATGATTTTTCAGACAATAAATACATTTCCGTTGCAGGTTCATCTGCGTTGTACTGAATGCGGGAGAATCCAGTGAGTGGAACAGGAAGAGGGAATGGATTGAGCTTTCGCTTTATTCGAGGAAGCGTTGTGATGTGATATGGAGTTGCAGGAGCGGTTTTCATCTCCTTCCGAGCTGATTGGGCACTCAACAGAATGTTAAGAAACTGATTTGGATATTGGATGCGTTCTCTTCTGAGTTTTGTTGGGCATTCAACTTGTGACAACGAACTGAAGAACATATATCTTCTTCTCTCGCATTCCATTGCTTCAACCATTGCTACGGCAAAAGCACGGATAGAATCAATGTTCTCGATTGTCATTGGCTTATCATGACCAATTGTGGACTGGAGATGACTCCGATAAAAATGTTCGATGTCTGGGACGGGGTGCTTTCTGCGATCCCCTGTTGATTCCATCCACAGAGTGTACTCATTTTCATTGTTCACTCTACACATCTTGATCCAATCCATGGTTGGTCTTTCAAACCGAGAGAGCATTCTGTTGAAATCAGATTGTGTTGACATGTCCACTCCTGGAACTTTTTGAGGTGGAGGAGGTAAAGATTTCTCGAACTTGACGAGAACATCAAAAATTGTGTAGATCACAAATTGCCAATTTCGGAAGGTTTGGTCGTCTTCTTTTTCGCTCATCTTGTTCTGTTCTCGACATTTTGTAAGTTCATCTTTCATCGTCTTCATAGCTAGTTTCACCTTCTCCTCTCCAATGTTTCTTTTAGGTGTAAATTGTCCTGGCTGAAACTCCTTCTTCGCCCGAGCATTGTACTCATCAACTGCCACTTGAACACCTTCTGTCAGGAGATCATAGAGAAGTATATCCTTCCCAAGTTGTGATTGGTGACTCACGATCGTCTGATGGGCACCCTGAATGGCTGTGATGCAGTTATTGTAATACACATTGAAAGTGTTGGATCCAGAGAGCGAAGACAAGCGAGTGGAGTATGCTGATGAGATCAGCTGAGAAAAATAAGATGCAAGTGGAGTTTGGATGAGCTTTCGTGGCTTGTCTTTGGATGGTCCACGGTTGGCGTTTGTCAGGAATATTGAATGTGAGATGGAGTAGAATGGCTTGTTGTATCGTGCACCAGGATAGAAGGTGAAACTATGTGGAGAATATTGAAAAATTCCATGCGAAGATATCAGTCGAATCATTACATTACTTTCTTGTCTCGTGGTTTTCGCTGTGATCGATTTCAAGACCCGCATGTTGGATTTGGCCCAGGCGAAGATCTCGTGGACAATTGGTTCCTTCAGAAGATTGTCTGTGGTTTGCCTCTTTTCAATAGAAATTTGGTATTTTTTCAGCTCGGATATACGCAAGTGAGTGGTAAGAGGGAAAAGTTGCCATTTTGAATCGAATGGAAAGACGTTTGTTGGAGCATTCATTGAAAGATAGTAAGGTCCGTTTCTGATCCGTGGGCAACCTGGAGGTGGGATCCAGGGGTTTCTGAAAGCACGGCCGTATCGACGTTGGACGATGAGTGCGGCTTGAGTCACTTTCTGTTTCGATTCTGGAGATAAATTATCCTGATCAATTGTCGGAGGAATGAGATGTGACAAAATCTCGCTGGTGAAACGAAGTTTGAGTGGCAGTGGTTGACGATGGACTGGTTGGTTTTGTTTCCAAGACCCAGTTGGCTTCGGGAATTGAATGGCAGGGACGGACGGTAATGGGACGAGTGAAATTGAAGCAGCAGCTAAGTTTTGTTCCACATTTTGGATCGTTTCCACGCTCAGTGGTGTTGGAAGTTCTGTTTGTTCTGATTCCGATTCGGGAGACGGAGCATGTGCCGACATAATTTTCTCTTGAGTTGAGAAGTGAGAGATCAATGACAGTTCAATCGCTGTCGACGATTGGCGGACTATCTCCTGACGATTGAGCTCTGCAATCTCAGGTGAGATTGTTTTGTAATGTGATGAGAGTTCTCCGGAAAATGTCTCGGTGAGGAGACGATCTTGAATGGTTGTGAGGCTCATTTCCAGCATTATTCCTTCTGAGGTTTCGCTTGAAGATGGTTCGTCCACGGAATTCGATGTCAAACCCATCAGTCCGAGGGCAGATGAAAAATGGGCCTGAAGTGGTCGTCGAAGATTGATGAAGGTGGAGATGAATGAATGGTACGAATTCGGAATCTGCTGGGATTCGGAATGTTTGAAAAGATTCTGTCGGAGAGATTCAACAGTTGCTTCATTCTGACTGTCTTGGGAGAATCCTGGTGTTTTGGAGTCATCGGCTGGTGATGGTGATGGAGAATGTTGCGTCCGGTTTCTCTCATCACGACGAGCACCAGTTCTTGTCTGCATCCGGCGGAGAGGAATGTCTCCTCGAAGAATTTGAGCATGTCTCCCTTCAGACAAGAGACTATCACGGCTTCGATCACTAGTCCCTCCGTTTCTGTCTGCTAGGTAGCCTCCTGAAACGAGACGCAGCGCTCGAAATTGTTCCAGAGCAAGTGGAATTTTGGTAAATGTGAACGAGAAAGGAGAGGGCGATGAAGAGTGGAGTCGAGAGATTGAAGTTGAGCGGTTGGAAGTTTCTGCTTTCGGTGTTTGGAAGATTAATGATGTTGGCGATGGTGACGGTGAGAGATATTCGAAGTACCGCATATCCGCAGAATCGAGACTCTGTTTGAAGTGGTGGTTGGACATAAGCGTTGAAATCATTGAATATTTCGCTTTTGAGGTGCCAATAGACTTCATGAACAGTTTTGAGAGTTGTGTTTCCGCATTTTCGAATTGTTGGATGAGATGACTGATTAGATGAACAGGCTCAACCTGAGGCGGGAGTGGTGGAAGAACTTGTGAAGAATCTTTTCCCAGCTCGAGTTGAGAGATCCCTGTTAGAAGACTCTTCATTGCTCGAATCGTATTTGTCTCGCTTTCTTTCATGAGGATCTTTTGGGATCTTCTGGATGCTTTTGCGGTCTTTACGACGCGATTGTGGATCAACCCGTGCTGAGTTTTCCCAAGATTGAGGGATACATCACCCACTGCATCAGCTGAATCTTTTACGAACAGGATTGTCGTCTGATCAGAAGGATACCGATGACGAGAGAGTCCTTTTCTCACAACTTGGACTGACTTCAGAAGTGACGGAGTCGTTGATGTTAAAGATTTGTCTGGGAATGATCGCACTGGAGATTGGTGAGCGATATCTACAACTTCGTCTTTGAGCATCTCAGAAGATGATTCGGGTGGATCGTGATTTTCTGATTCCATTTTCAGTGTCTGGATTTGTTCTGGTGTTGGATAAAGAACCGAAGTTATGGACAACTCCTCCAGGTTTTGGAGGAGCCTCGATCGGAGTTGTCTTGCACGAATTGACGTTCTCTTCAGTCTTGATTTGAATCCACTCGCAACCTCAACATCTTCAGTTGATGGGATCGTCGTGAGAATCACCGTTTCCGTCAACTTCGGGATATGAAGAGATGGGATTGGTGTCTGAAGTTGGGCAATTGAGAAGCGTGGAGAGGATTTTCCAAGTTCTGGAAATGTTGGTGACATGTTCGGCGTGGAAAGAGGAGTTTTGCGGGTTAATTTCGTCAAAGCATAATCCACATACTCCCTCATAAAAGTTTGAGACGGGTCGATAGGAAGTCTGTTCAGAACCGAGTCAATGAGGAAGACAATCCGGGTGATGATAAAAGGATCTGATTTACTTGTGAAAGGAATGGTGGAGACTGGATTTTGAAGAATTTGATGGCTGATTTTGTGAAGATCAGAGAACATTTCTTGTGTAACGATGGCTTCGCCTGAAAACTGTTTGGACTCGAGGGAGCCATCGATGATGATTTGAATCAACGACGGGCGATATATGGGCAGTTCTCGTCTTCGAAACAGCGATCCTGATTTCTTCTGACCAAAAGGTGTTGATGACTGGAAAGCGAGGATGGCTGGTGTTTGTTTCCGTTTTCGAGCCCCTGGAGTTGCTGATTGTCCCATTTGGACAGATGAACTATTCGGCTGGGAAAGAACGGCTGGTGTTGGTGATGGTGAAGCAAGTTCCCCATCCTGTGAATGTGGTCCAAAAATCTGAAAGTGATCTTGAGTGATGTCCAATTGGTTGTGATTCGACCAGATGAGTCGTTTAAGGTCGTTGTTGAGGAGAGACGAGTACAGCATGAATTGGAGGTCCTTGTTCACCAGAGCCGACGTCGGGGGTTGATCAGCCATGATGACCGCTCCAACATTCAGGTTATCGAGTGTGTAGATAGGAAGAAATGTTGATCTATTGAATTCACCGCACTGCTCTTCGAATAATGCCGAAACATGGGCGAGGAGAATGAAATGTCTGCATTGTCGCGGTGTTGTTGAAGTAGACGTGCGTGCCCGAGAAATGCATGACCGGAGTGCAGCCAAAGTTTGACGATTGAAATCCGCTGTCGATGATTTTTGCGAATGGATTGAGCGAGGCAAAATTGGATAGAGCGTGAAAACGGGATAATCAAATGTTCTTACGAGAGAAATCAAAGACTCAAAGAGAGAATCTGTATGAACCAGAACAGCGACACCGCAGAACGACTGGTCAGTCGTGTTACTGCGGGTGAAGTTATGAAAAAGTGTGTTGAGCGTCGTCAAATGTGGTGAGAGATTCAGGTCGTTGAGTGAGGGGAGGGCAGACATCTCGCGTGAAAGTGGGGGTGGTGGTGCGAGAGATTCTTCATCTTGTTCGAGAAAACTGTGTGGAAGATGAGGGATAGTTTTGATGGGGAAGAGAGAAGGATAGGAATCAGTCATCTGCGGTTGTGATTGTGTCTGTGGGATGGGTGGAACTGAACTCATCGAACCGAAAACGTGCCCAACAGGATTCAGGATTCCAAAATGTCTGATGACTCCTGAGTAAGAATTTGGGAGATGAAATGGCTGTCTCTGTTCAAAAGAGAGGAAAATTGGTTGAGTGATCGGAACTGGTGGCTGTTGGAGTGGTGACGGGGCTGAAGGTGGAAGTATCATGATGTCTTCGTCTGCGCTGACGACTGGATGGACAGTTGGTCGTCTTCCTTTCTTCCCTTTCTTCGTGGTGGGGATTTTCTCGACTTCGACTGTCCGTATCTGTTGTGGTGTTTTTGCAGGTGTGACTGGTGTTGGTCTAGAAATGGGTTGCTTCGAACTCTTTGAATGAGAAGCGAGGGCAAGACTGGAATTCGAAGTAATTGGTCTGGTCTGTTTTGGGATGAGTTGGAAAGAATGTTTTAGTTCATGGTGAGAGAAAGATGCTTCCAGTGATTGGTGTGTTGAAGAGGGATGAGTGAAAACTAGTGAACGGGACGCAGAGGACGTGAAAAAGATACTCAGAGATGATGACGTGATGGTTCCGAGCGGATGTGTGTGTGACATGGAATATTCATGTGATGTGAGCTGGCGATGGAAGAGTGTGGAGAGATTTGGACTTGATGTGAGTGTGGAGACAAGACGTGTGCGAGAAGGATGTGTCTGAAAGTGAGGAAAGCATGATCGATAAATCCTTTGGACAGCAAGTAACTCATCGAATACTGATGATGGGACTGGATTTGGATGAAGTGGAGTGACGACTGGCTGCTGAAATTGGTGTCTTGGGGTGTATTTTTTGATTTGTCTCTGAACAAATTCGCCGAATGGTGTCTTTGGAGATGTTGGAGAGCGAATACCAGAACGTGTTGGACTGAAGTGCCTGAGTGTGTTGAGTGGAGATATCGGTGAAAGAATGCCAAGCGAACGAGGCGGGGAGAGAGGTCCGATATGAGGCGATGACAAGATATTGTTCTGAATACGGAAATTGGAGTTTGGAGATGGTTTTAGTGGGATCTGCAGGATCTCCGGAAGAATTGCTGTGGTTTTTGGTTTGGTCGTCGACACTTGTTCCTTTTGTGGCGATGGAAGCTGTGGGGTTGGAGCATCTCTTTGTGAATGTGTGCGGGGGAAGGTGAACGACTGGATTGAGTCGAGGTGTTTTGCTTCGAATGAGAAGTCCGGATGAGGCCGATGAAATGATGGGATATAGACGGATGCTGTGAGGATCAGATCAATTCCTAAAATGGGTGAAATGAAGGTCGGAGAGGTGAATGCAATGTGGAGTCTGTTCGGGAGTTTGGGTTCAGGAATTTCCACTGGTGGAGGTAGAGGGGGAGGTGGAGGTGACGGTGATGGTGGTGCTGGCGGAGAATCGAGAGTTGCCTCTTCTTTCTTCGGAGAAGGCGGGGATGAATGGACTGAGTCGAAGTCCTCGTCGTCCAGTTCCTTCAGAAAGGAATCGTCGTCGTCGTCCATGTTTGAATCCAATTTGTTTGTTGAGTCTGCCATCTGAGACATCCGCTTCGCACTTCTTGTGACGATGATGAGCTGAGGTGGCTCCGGTTGTTTCTTTGCTTCCTCTGCCGGTGGTGAGGGCTGAGTGAGAGAGGTTGTAGCCTGAGGAAGAGATGGGACGAGTGGTTTGAGGTGAGGTGATGGGAGACGGACTGGGGATGGGGGTGGTGTGAGGTGTTTAGTGGAGAGTGTGTGAATTGTGTGAGAGAGGTCGGGACTGACTGGCTTGGGGAAGACATTAGGTGTGACGAACGAAGGATGGGTGAGCATCTCTCTTGATGTCAGAGACAGAACAGAGAGAAGAGAAACGGGAAGTGAGAACTCAACATCTTCCATGAAAAATGCAAGTGCTCTTTGTAAATGAAGAGGCAGTGAATCAATGAGGATAGAACTGAATGACCCAAATGAAGAGCTTTCAAAAAGAAAGAAGTAAAAGAGTGCGAGGAACGGGGAGTTGACAAGATTGTGGATGGAGAGTGGGTGGTGCAACTTGGATTGGAGAGCGATATCAGCCAGAATGGTTGGAAAAGATGAGACAAATTGTGGGATTGTTTTCGTCGGAGTGTCGTCTTGGAAGGCGAGAGAGGACGCGGAATGAAGAGAGAGGAAAGACTGGACAATTGATTTGTACGAATCAATAAAGGCGGGGACGTCGAGGGAGGTTTGATTCTGCGTCGAGAGCTCTTGAAATGATGTTGTGATCGTGTCAAGTGTTTCCTGTTGGAAAGCATTAAACTGTTCGTCTGGTTTGATCGTCAGAACGAGCTGGTTGAACGGCAGGTGTGCCCGAGGGTTTGGTTGCTGCTGTTCGTTCGGGTCTTCAACGTTGATTGGATCTTGATTGACGATTTGATCTCCCACTTCGGCCCACTCCCGGCGGAGTGTGAAGCTTCCGACGATGTGGATCAACTCGTCGATGTCACATTCGGAAAATTGTGGAAGTCTCTCCTCCAGATCATCCCGGTTGGATTCAGACGCGACTGGTTGGGTGGCCTGAAGTTGGGAGTCCTCCCCGATGGGCTCTGGTGCTTGCTTATCTTCCGCTGGCTCAGAATCAGAGAGTGGTGCTTTCGGCCCACCTTTTTTGGAGCGTTTTGGTTTTCTCCCTGGCTTCTTTTTCAACTTTGGTGTGACATCTACCCCCAATAGAGGTTCGACTCTCGATGGAGAGAGTGCGATTGAGTCTGTGTGTGAAATGCTTTCATTGCCTGTGTCGAGACTCTGAACAGGAACGCTGTTTGTGGAAATCGGAACTAGGAGAGGGATTGGTGATGGAGGCGGTTGAATGATCTCATTTGTGCTCTGATTAACAGCAAACCCTCCATTCTTCTTTTGGACATGCTGTGGGATGATGATTGACATGAGCACAGCAATGTCAGAAACGTCACGAAGTTGAGTGAGAGGCGTGCGCTGGATCACAATTCGATGGTAGGCGTTGAGAGAATGAAGAATGATGTGATTAAAGTGAGATGGTTGGGGGTGTTGTGTTTGGGCTCTAGTGAAAGGGCAGAAAGGTGAGAACTGTGCAAGTGGAGAGTGGACGTCGAAGACGACGATATTCCAGTTCACGTTGGTTAGGCAAGGCATTTGAGAGAGAAACGCTGACATTGCATTGAGAGGAGTGTATGTCGGATGTTGCGCATGCCATGCGTTTCCCATCGCGGCGAGAGATGGGAGTGTGAGGAAAATAACGTCGGCATTATATGTGTATGCAGTGGAATGGGTTGTGATTGTTGGTGAAAAGAGCTTTGAGTTGAGAGGTGATGGTTCAGGAAAAACTGTTTTTGGTTCTGGTTGCCGTGGTGAGGAATTGATGGATGATGGGAAGTCGAGGATGGCTGTTCGCATCTGTGGGTACCATTTCATCGATTCCATCATCCAATGCTGGGCAATGGCGAGAGATTCACAGACAACGAGTGATGGGTTCGAACCATTCGCTGTTTGGGAAGATGACGTGACAGGAAGGAGCTGAAGTTTGATTGGGATCTGTGTGTGAGGATAATGTGGCTGAAGTATCGCTGGTGTCATAGAAAATAGATAACTTAAGATGACAGGTCGCTTTCCGAGTCCGGACTCATCGGCAAACACACAATTCAGACCATTCTCCGACATTCGATAAATCCATTGTAAGGCTTCAACCTGGTATGATCGTAACTGTCGAGATCCTGTTGGAAGCTTGACTTTTACCTTCTGAGTCTTTGTAAATTCGATTGGATGCAATGAGAGAGCGAGATCAGAGTCTGTAAATGCCTCCGAGTGTATTGTGAGTGAAGTGAAAGGTGAGATCGAATCCTCATTCGATTCATCATTATTGGAGGCTATTCAATAGATAAGGAGGTGAATAATTGATGATCAGCAGAAATTCAGAGAAGAAATGAGACGACAAAAATGTCGACGAATGTTCGTGGTCTGGTCGAGCATACATGGATTGAAAAGATCATTCTCTGCGTCAGAGGCTTGGAGGGGAATTACATTGTCCGAATCTGGGGCATTACTCGACTAAAAAAATGAATGAGTCAAATAATCGCAGAAAAAGTGTTTGATTTCACAAAAAACGTAAATTCTCGACAAAAAATAAGAAATACGGTAGAATTTCCAGATTTCTGTTTGGTCTGTGCTCGAGAATTCCCCTGCTGAGGCTTCATGTGTCGGAGCCTCATGTATAGAGAGAAAAGCAGGAAATCCTCCTCCTCTGAACCCTTTGTTTGGATCTGAACAGATACCTGTTCTCCTGTACACTTTACTATTATTACAGTGAAACAATTGATCTCTACACATCACAATTTCCCCGAAAGGCTTGAGAAAAATATAGGTCTTGGAGTCATTCGTGAGATTCATGAGCGCATGGTGATCGAAGTCTCATTTAAAAACTTGAAGAGAGAATATTTCATAATTTCTATTTCATTCATTCTCTCTGGGTTTTTTCCCACCTTCTTTCTCTCTTTCTTTCGGTATTTTGTCCACCTGTCCACAAATGAGTCAGAAACCATCGGAGACACACATCTCTCCTGAGCCTTACGATGATTCAATATTTTCTCCTTCACTCACAATTTTCCAAACGAAAACATCATCTGTATGTTATTTTTCCAGAATAATATTCTATTTCCTGTTTCATATCCTGGAATCCTGAATTCTGTTTTCTCTCGATCATGATAGCTCTCTGTGGTCCGATATCATCAAGACAATCATCAATATCTTCTGAAAAGCTACAGTAAAGATCATGCAAACTCAAATATTGGTCTTTCAGAGCTCTCATCAACAGCTTCGGCACTTCATTCAATACAATCCCCTCTCCTCCTCAAACCTATTCGTCTCTTCTTTACTGAACACACTCATTGTATATATCTCTCCTTGTTGAATGCTTTCCAAGATTTTTTGTTCGAACACTGTCCGGAGTGTTTCACCACAATCCCTTCATCAATTGTCACGCCTGAACTCTCACAGTTTTATATTGCTGAACTCCTCCAAGCAATTTCTGTCCTTCACCAATACCAGTCTGTTGTTCTTCTTGAATTTCAATAAAAGTGTTTAATCTCTGCGTTTATCAGCTTTGTACACAGATCGCTGGAACCATCCAAACTTTTCGTTGCTAATGACTCGCATATTCGTCTTGATTCGACAACTCTCATACCCCAAAGTAGTACTGTTCCAGAGGAAGATTTTTATCCTGATTTGGACACTACCTCCGAATGTGTAGCTCCAGAAGTTAAATCTCTCCGATCTTTCTCCTATCAGTATTCTCGCTCTTGTTTCTTCATTCTACTTTCTTATTTGTTATGTTTCTGTTAAGATCTGATATTTGGAGCTTTGGAATTCTCGTCTATTACATTCTTTCTGGTGGACAATATCCACAAACACCTCAACCAAACTCCACATTCGTGGTACCTGCATCTTTCACTCCCTCAGCAGAAGATCTTCTTCGGAAAATCCTTTCCCAAAATGCAGACGATCGACCGAGTACAGAAGAACTGAAGACACATCCATTTTTTGATGGAGTGAGTTGGGACGATGTCGGAAGAAGCTCGCCTCCACTCTTGACGCATACTTTGGATGTCATTGGAGAGGACGAATTCGAGGAAGAAGAGCCGGAAGAGGAAGATACACAAGAAGCCGAGAGTGCGGAGCTGGAGTCTGGGAAGATCATGGAAGGACCTTTCGAAGAGGGAGAACCGGAGGAACAGCAACCACAATCGGGATTTTCGGAACAATCACCCCCTTATGAAAGTATCTTTACCGATAAATTGTATAACCTGAAGGATATTGAAGATGGGACTGAAGAAGTTGGATTATTCTTCCAAGAAGACGTCGTCGAAGAGGAAACTGAACACGACAACATGAGTAATTCGACGCGTTCCAAAGAAAACGACGAACTGAAGACTGAAAGCGAAGGCAATCCTTCTGAAGCACCTGTCCCACTCATCTCACTCGTTGAAATGGACAGCGAGGCTCCACTGTTCTTCTTCTCAAGTCCTCCATCATCACCAACCTCCGAAATATCACCTCAATTGTTTAAACAGAAAAAAGTTGCGAAAAGTACTCCTTCCTCGCCACTGTCGAGTGCAGCACCATCGCCACTGTCGAGTGCAGCAACCTCACCCGTTCTAAAAACATCAGCGAATCAGCACTCTCTCCAACCAGCGCAACGTACACTTCGCTCAACGTCGCTCATTCCACACGGAATTCGAAGAGAGAGTATGCACAATTTGGTCCGCCCATCCCTCTCAAAGGTTGCTGCTCTGAAGGTCGGCACTGTCTCTCAGTCACCACCAACAGGCTTCGGCTCAATAAGACGGCGTCAATCAACAAATGACAACCGAAAATGGTCATTACAAGTCAACACAACGCCTTCTCAAGTCAAAGGGCGTGCGCAACCAAGCAACTTCACATGTCTCTCTCCTCGGACGCCTCGTTTTCCACATTCGCCCAAACATCAGTGGGATAATGAGCCGGAACTGTACGTCATGGCTGATTCATCGTCAGCCAACGTCTCGTCATCAGCCTCGACTCCACACGACACACCACCTCAAAATGAGATCAAGCCGCTGGCTCCTCTGAGTCTTGTTGTTCCACACCAAAGGAACAGGAATCGAATGGACATGCTCGTCCACTCGCCTTATTCAATGGGTCGTTCTCAGCAAGACTTGGAGAAACAGAAGAAGGTGAACGGTGTGAATCGAAAGATGAGGCATGCAGTTGCAACATCGTCGGACGAGCTGTTTAACTCGCTGGAGCGGTTGATCGCAGGGAAAGAGAAAGCGCCGCCAGTGGCAGATGAAACTGAGCGGCCTCGACCTGTTCCTCGTGAAGTGCATCGTGGATACCTCTCTCCTCTTGTGCTGTCCATGGATGGGCCAACTTCGACAGCATCAACGCCTTTCGGGACACCTGTCTCTTTTCACCACCCGTCACTCAATCCCATCACTCCATCAATCCTCAATCGTGCCCAGTTCGCTCTCGCTGCGACTCTGAAGTTGGAGGATATTCCGGGCAAGGATGAACCAATTTCTATCGAGCTAGCTCAAATCCTGCGAAATGAAGAAACTGTTGTTCAATGTTCGCTGGTTCGCATCACAAAGCTTGTGACGACAAAAATAAACTCAACACGACACACAAATCATCTCACTTTCACGAGCTCTGACGAGAAAGCAAACGCAATCGCACGAAACGGGCTTTCTCAGCCACTCGGAGCAATGATGACTCGACTTGTGAATGAACCCATTTTTCTTCTCCTCACGACAGGTCCACGACTCCTCTTTTTCTGCCCAACAGAAAATAAGTTACTGGCCAGTGTGGATTGGGGCTTATCTTTATCATTCAAAACGAGAGGAAGCAGACTCTCCTTTTCACAACCCGATCTCACAATCCAGTTTGAGACAAATCCTTCTCTCTCTGATATCCTGTCACAGAGTACACCACTCTATTCACGGGTCGTGATTGCCTCGGACTGGATCGCTTTTTTGGAACACATGCAGACGCAGCTTCTCTCACAACTCTCTTCTGTTGTCACTTCAACTGTCTCTTCTTTTTCTTTGACGCTACCCCTGTTTGTGTAGCAACTCATCCTCTTCCTTCTCTTTCTTGTTTTAGTCTTCATTTCGTAATTGTTTGATGTCAGACTTGGTTCTCTTATTGAGCAAAACATAAGCATGTCTGTATATAGGGGGTTTACTAAGTATGTCCCCTCGAGTTTTCTCGCTGTCGACCAGGTCAATTGAGTTAATTTTTTGTCAAGAGTCTTACACTGAGTCAATTCATATTTTAAGCAAAGATTTTCAATATCGTATTCATTAAGTCACTCAAATCGCACAAATCTCAAAATGATTCACTGATTTTTCATTCTATGTGAAACGATAGCTGTGTCAAACTTCTAATTGGAGTGATTATCACCTTTTTCTCTTGATTTTTGCTCTAAACATGCAAAAAAGTCAGATAGATTCGCTGATCTGGTCGAAACAGTGGATTTCGTTCTGACATCACTCGAATGTTTGTTCAACTCATTTGACTCTATGAATCACCTATTTTATCCTCTTTAAAAATAGGTGAAGTTATGAATTAGAAGAAAAGGACCTTTGATCGCAGTCTCTGGCACTCTTTTTGATTTCACACGGCAAAACTCTAACCAAGAATGCAAAAAGTTACATTTGAGGAAACGTGTGAAGTTTCACGTTTTTCCAGAAATTCCATCTCATTCTTTAAACTTCAACACAGTACTATCAGAATCGAAGTCTTGTGAGAATCACTCTGGAAAGTGAACGAGATCAGATTTGAACAAGGCAGATCCAACCACTGTCCTGACCATATTTCGTGTTTTTTCGATCGATTCTCCAAGATCTAATCTTCATCTTGTTCTTTCTAACCAAGCTCCTAAATCGTTCACAGAGATCATAAACGGCCTCTCATTGACTTACAAGGTGTGATGATCTCCATTCATTCCACCTTTCGTTTTCACTTTTTTACCTGATTTCAATCTCCGTTTGTTCGCTTCATTCACCTTTGCCATTATGATTTTCTTCAATCACTGTCCATTTCTTCGTCACTTTTCAATTTTCATTCTTGAATTCTCTCTTTTAGAGTAAGTTTGTCAATGAGTGCTCTTCTTCGATTAAAAAACAGAAATTACATCTAAAGATCGCCAAGCGTCCTCACAAAATGGTTAGAAAGCACTCAAGAGTTTTTAAGGAGACTATGACAAATGGATGTGATCGGTCGAGATGTGGTCCAGATTGCTGAAATGTATCTGAGGATATAGACGGAAAGAAGAGTTTGATAGAACGGGATGTTATGTTGGTAATCAGGGAAAGCGTGAGGATGGCAAGGGAAGTCATATTGAGGAGAGAGAACCGCATCAAAGATGACTTGTTGGCAATTAATGAAAAATGAGAATTTAAGAATGAAAATTGAAAATTGAGGGAAAAATGGACAGTGATTGAAGAAAATCATAATGGCAAAGGTGAATGAAGCGAACAAACGGAGATTGAAATCAGGTAAAAAAGTGAAAACGAAAGGTGGAATGAATGGAGATCATCACACCTTGTAAGTCAATGAGAGGCCGTTTATGATCTCTGTGAACGATTTAGGAGCTTGGTTAGAAAGAACAAGATGAAGATTAGATCTTGGAGAATCGATCGAAAAAACACGAAATATGGTCAGGACAGTGGTTGGATCTGCCCTGGATTTGAATCGACTCTCTGATGAAGAATGACAAACTTTCCTTGTTTTAACCTCACTTTTTAGAATGTATTGGACGATAGACATCTGTCATGTTGTCCTGTCATGATTGTCAAGGATCCTCCGGTTCTCTCCAACCAAGATGATATTCACACAAAGTTCGAGAATTCATGCTGAAGTCATCTCATTAAACCAGTTCTCTCATTCTTTTCATCAATCAATGAGTGAATCTGTGAAAACAAAGCAGGAGGAGACATGAAAAAGATAGATTTTCGTGAATAAAGCAATATTGAAGTAAAATTCGAACTTTAGTCTGTCCGCTGGCTCGGTGTAAGCTCCTGCCTGGTCTTGTTTTCCATCTTCACTCACTGTATATGTAGAAAACCTGAGGGGACATAATTAGTACACCCCCTATATTTACACAATGACCAACGAATAAGATGTCATCAAGAAATCCAAAAATTAAGAATCTATTTTTTCGCCGTTCGTTTTCCGTCGCTAGATGTTGTTCTAGCAGTTGGAGAGAGATGTCGTCGAGTTGTGCCGACCTCTCTTTTCTCCGGTTCTTTCGAATCAGGTGAAGTGCGGGTTGTCCTTCGGTGGGCGGACGATGGTGACTTTCTCTCCGAATCTTTTGCGTGGTCATCCTCTCTCCCCTGGATCTTATCCTGACTTGTGGGACCAACAAGAGTCCCTCCGTGGACCATGCTTTGCGGGCGATTGGAGATAATGGCATCGCGGACAGCCTTTTGCTGCTGGAGACTTGCCTGGGCTTGATTGCTCTTTGTTCGGTCTCCGATGATTAGTTTTCCGGTTTCGTGGTCGACCTCGGGCATGCTCTGTTCCCCGAAGAGTGATGGCAAACGTGTGCCTGACATGGAGTGGGTGAGAGCGCGAGGAAGGTTACACTGTTTGATCACAACGTGGATCTTCTTGTCCGAACAAAGAAGGCAGGCACCGCTATTCGAGTCGCGATAGTTGGATGAGGAGAAGACAGTGAAGACTTTCCCGTTCAGACACAATTGGGCTCCATCAGCTTGATCTTCGTGGGCACGGATGATCAGCGTGAGGTTGCTCTGATGAAGGAATTCCTCGACAGCTGGCTGTCCAAACATGACACTGTCTGGTCCTCGCACACCCATGCAATATCCGTCCTTGTCCAGCATCCGGTCTGGTGGGGCTGGGTCTGCCCAGAGGAGATCGGAAAGGAGAGGGCATGACTCGTGGAACTGAAGTGTGCCGGGGAGGGAGGGGGGGAATGCACGAATCGCGTCAATTCGTGGATCGTTAGATTTGTGGAAGAAGGACGAGGACGAGAGGTTGGAGTACGAAGAGCCGAGAAGAGCAACTGTCGAAGCTGATGCTCCAAGAGCTGTTGCAAATTGTTGTGTTTGGCTGGTCTGACTTGCAGTCTGAGCTGAGCCATACGGTGAAATGGGTGGCTTCCCAGATGTGCTCTGCTCGCGAGTATTGCGTCTGAAATGGGTGTGAATGTCATGGACGAAGAAAAACAGACCCGTCTGTCCCTGATCCGAACACGCTATAGTTGACATTCATTGTAGATGCTGAGCGTGGCATGTTTTTGACTTTTTCCAGGTTGAGAGATTGAGGAGGACGGATTGGTGGATTTGACGAGGGAACAGTCGGTGGATTGGGAAGGTTGGGACGAGGGATACCACCGTGAACACAGAAGATTTCATGGTCGATAATAGCAGCAAGGGGCAAGCAATCAAACGCTCTGTTGATTGCCCAGTAGACATCTTCTCCTCTCGTCTTGAAGACTTGTTGGCCTGTTGTATCAAACCAAAAAAGTGAGGGGAAGGGAAAAAAGCCAAACATTGATATCTAAAACATCCTTGGCCGTATGTTTCGATCTGAGAGTTCACGTAACTGAGTTCGTGGTTTCCTCTTAGGAGATAGACTTTTGACTAATGCAAAAGATAAAAAAAAATTGAAAGTGAAAATAATTCAGGGTGAGAATATACTCTGCTACAGATTTTGTCGATAAAGAGACGTGCAACAACTTCAATGGAATGTTCACCTCTGAGAACAAATAGTGTTGAGAGAATAAATGATACCGATCTACGTAGTCACCGAGGAAGAGAAGTTTATGTGGGAGCCAACCTATTCTTCCTGTTGGGTTGAATCTGAGAGACGTGACGAAAAAATGAGGGTTAACAAAAAATGAACCTGCTCAGGTAGAAACGTAAATCCTTATAATTCCCATGAATGTCTCCAAAAACATAGACAGGACTCCTGATTTCGAGGACCTTGTTTTCCATTGCGACAAGTGAACGTACTTCTTCAGCAAGTTGAATGAAGAGATCAGCGAACTATGCGAAAGAAGCAAAAAATAGGACGCGGAATGATTACAACAAGGAAGTTGAGCAGACTTGGTAGAGTGGCGTGGTATGAGTATATTTTTTCTCTTCAAAGCGATTCAACAGACTGGCCATCTTCTGGACGACTGGGAAGAGGATTTCTGGCATCAATGTCACTGAAAAAAGAAAATAGAATTAAAAATGATGAAGAATGTGGAGAACGCAGAACTGGTCTCTTCTTCATCTCCAAATTCACCTTGTGCAATGTTTGCGACCGATGGAACTGATGAAGTTGTCTTAAAGACTGCAACATTTTCATGAATAGTATATGGTTCACTTGAGGTTCCTTCCTTGATTGTCTGGAGTTTCTGTTTCAAGAGAGTATTCTGTTTGAGAAGGTTGGCGTTTTTGTCAGTTAACATTTTGACTTGTTTTTCCAATTGTTGGACAACCTGTGCACTTTGCTTCAAATCATCTTCAACTTCTGCTGGTTCCTCAGTAAAGACGTATGGATCTGAATCGTTGGATTGAGAGAGTTGATGTTGAGAATCATCGGGAGAATAAACCTGCTTTAGTAGTGGAACGAAGGGCACTAACTTCGTTTCTTAACTCAGCAACTGTTGTTTCAAGCTGTTTGTGGTTCTTCTCAACCGTCGAATAGTACTTATCAGAAGCCTCTGAGGGATTGAATTGAAAGATGTGAACAAACCGACAATTCGCAAAATCGTAGACTGAAGTTGAGGCGTAAGTTGAGTAACCGATACGGAGGCACCGACCTTGTCAGTGAATTGTAAGATTCGGTCAAGATTGTCGATCTGGGTCATGGCGATCTCCCCAAAACATAGCTAATTTGGTTCGGACAAACGTGTATGGTTGAAATTGTGTTCGAGGCTTTTCAAAAAAGGCGAAAAAAACGAAAAAATTTAAAATCCGGTTGAATATCCGGGACTTACATCAGTCACTCCTTGAAAAAAGATGGTGAAATGAAGTAAAAAACAAAGACATAAACAATTAACATCAGAACATAAAGAACAAGAAATTAAAATCCCTTCCCACAGGCCCTCTTGAAATTGCGCACCCACTCCCGGCAAACACCTTCATCAGTGAACATCAAATCAACAGTCCTCTTTCCAAAATCAATCGTCACACTCTGTCTTTCTCTTCCCAATTTGTCAACCGCCTTCATTTTCAAGAAATTTCCAGCATTCTGTCCCATCTCGACTGATCGAACTTGATCGAGAGAAAAAGACTTCGATGGGAGACGAATCGTTGTCGGAGGGCTCGTCTCTTGTTTGTCATCCCAAAATAAAAATAATGATTTTGGGTCGAAAACTTCGCCGATCGGCTGAGTCGACACAATCCTCAGAAATCGCTGTTGGGCTTTATGATTCCCCCCGATCTTCAAAACTGGAACCTGCTGGAACAGGAACTGCACAATCCCTTGAACAACATCCTGCGGAGGCTGCCTGGGCTGTCGCGGGGACTTGGCGGGAGAATAGAAGGGTTGGCTTGCGATTGGAGTGAAGACGGGAGTGTCTGTGTGAGTGTTTTCTTTGGGTGGAGTGTGCGATGGCGTGATCTGCTGAGTCGGGTCGTAGTCGGGAGCTGAGTCTGACTCTTCTTCGTTCTGTTCAGCCTCGCTTTGGATGTCTGATACGGATTTTGGGGGTGTTTCTTTGGTGGCTGTTTTTTCTTTGGGTGATGGTGAGTTAGTGATTGATGGTGAATTTGTGATTGAGGGTGAGGGAGTGATTGAAGGGGAAGGAGATGTGGAGGTTGGTTGTGTGGACGGTGTCAGTGTCTGTGCCTGTTTGTTCTTCTGCTTCTTCTCCTCCTCTCTTTTCGCCTTTTGTTTGATCGGCTGAGATGATTGTCTCTGTTTGTCGGACGAGTTGTCCTTCTTCGCCGTTTCATCTTCACTCTTTTCTGGTTCGTCTGAGATCTTGGGATCTTCAGATGGATGTTCCTCGAGTTGTGATGAAGTTGTGGCTTCTTCTCTGTCCCTCTGTTCATCCTCCTCCCTTCTTTTCTCTTCCTCTTGTTTGGCGAGTCTGTCTTCGCGTTCCTTCCTCCGTTTTCGTTCTGCCTGCTCCCTCTCCACTCTTTCGCTCTCCTCTCTCACATCATCTCTTCCCAGAATCCATCGTCGGGGCAGGCGGGACATCAGCAGACAGCGAATGATCTCTCGGTCGAGTTCTGTTTCAGACACAACCTCCTCGTCTCCCGACGACTTCCTCGTTTTGGTTGGAGATTCTGGTCCGAACTGATCGACGTCTGTGTGCGATCGATGTGATTCTGCTTCGGATTCTTGTTCTGAGGACCGTTTTGGTTTGTATTCTGAATCTTCTTTTCCCAGTTCTGTGTCTGTTTCGTCTTTCTCTTCTCCATTTTGGTCCGATTCGACGAATTGATCATGTTTGTGTTTGGATTTTGACTGCGGTTGATGTGAATCTGGATGAGATGACTCAGAGTTGGAAGGCTTTTGGGGTGAAGCGGTTTCTGGTGCCTCTTCTGTCTCTTTGTCCTCTTCTTGGGCTGTGTGATTGAGATGACTCTCACTTCCCTCTATTCTTTCATCATGTTCTGAAAGATGACTGTCCTTTGATGTTTCGTCCTTGTTTGGATCATTTTCTTCAGTTTGCAGAAAATTTTGGGGTCGTGGCTCAGAGTCAGAGCTCGACAGAGAACTGCTTTCTGGAGTCGGCGAGCGAGAGATTTCATTCGCTGGAACATGCATTATTCGATGCAATTCTGCTCGTCTTCGTTCCCATTCTTTTTCATCTTCCTCAAATTCTCGTGTGCATTGGTGACTGTCCTGCGATTGGTTCTTTTGTTGTGTATCTCCTTTCAATGCTTTAAATCTCTTTGATGCTTCCTCCAAGTCTTGTTTCTCACTCTGTTTGAGCTGTTCCTCCTCGAGAGTTAGTCTTACGTACTTTTCTTTGAAAGAGTCCAACTGATCATTTTGATGATGAGGTTTCCTCCGTTCTCTGGGTTGTATCACAGGTCGATGAAGTGCAGATGATGGTGTGTTCTTTATCTTTGCAGAAAGTTGGTCGATCCTGTTTTGAGTTTGTCTATTTTTGAGTTGTGGTCGATGCAATTGTTGAGGTTCTTCATCTTGTGTAATATCGTTTTGTTCCGACGGCAGAACGAACGTTGAATGTGAAAGGTTGTTTTGAACAGTTGGTGAGTTTGGATATGAAGGTATACGAGATTTGGAAGTAGGAGAAGGGAGAGAAGAACGTGAATGCGAATGGCTATCATGGGATGGAATGACAATTGATACCGATGTGAAATGTTGAAGTGATTGACTATTTTGAGGATCATGAGAATTATCATCGGAGTGAGAATCCTGGTGAGGCACTGTTGATGTTTGAGTTGAAGTGAGGTGATGTTTGCTGTACTTTGATGGGAATCGAGTATTTCTTGGTGTACCAACAGAATCTAGTATTGATTTATAGTCTGGAGGATGTGGATCTTGCAATGGGGTTTTTGTTGCGTCATAGACTGACATGAAAATGAGGGTCGATCTCTTGGTGAAAAGTCTTCCAGGGTTGGGAAACGTATTCATGAGTGAATTTTTAACGATCATACCGCAATATCATTTATTTTTCAAACAGAAACATGACGAAAAGTAATGAGAGCAAAGAATGAATCATCATGTTTGATCAACCCACACCTTTCACCGACATGAGCCGCAACTGTCTAATTTTTCGTTTTTGCTAACATTTTGATCTCTTATTTGATCTTCAAACATTTTTAGACAGTGCTGTTTACCACACACCTCGTCATCCCTGGGAACGTGAGAGAATTGATAGTGAGCTCCGAATTTGCGGAGACTACGGCCTCCGTAACAAGAGAGAAGTCTGGCGTGTTGCATACACCCTTTCTCAGGTATTTTCTCTATTTTTATCACCTTCTCATCTCTCCACGAATCAAATGGACTCAACTTTTTTTTCTTCCATCAGCTCCGTGAGAAAGCCAGATACCTTCTTACCCTTGACGCCCATGATACCCGTCGTGTGTTCGAAGGACAAGCCGTCATTCGCCGTCTTACCCGCATCGGCCTCCTTGACGAAACTCGCCAAGAGCTCGATTATGTTCTCGCCCTGAAAGTCACTGACTTTCTCGAGCGCCGTCTCCAAACTCTCGTTTTTAAGAAGAAGCTAGCTCGTTCAATCCATCATGCTCGCCTCATGATCACTCAGGGACACATCAGGTCTGGACAACTCCATCCTTTTTCATTCCTTCCTTCACCACTTTCTCATCTGAAATCATTACAGAGTTGGAAAGCAAATTGTGACTGTTCCATCTTACATTGTTCGTGTTTCATCTGAAAGCCACATTGACCTTGCTCCCAACAGTCCTCTCAACCACGGCAAACCAGGTCGTGTTGCAAAGAAGAAGACTCGCAAGGATGGTGGTGCTGCTGACGACGAGTAATTGCACGGAGAGGAGTAAGAAATACTCTTATTTCATGTTCGGGGAGAGAATTGAATCTTTTTTGACTCTTGAACATGTCTCCTGTTGCGGTAATCACTGATATTCATTTTCATGCAATCAGACAGAAAAACCACTGTTTCTGCATAGTTCAACTTGAGGGAAGACAATTGTTTGGACAAATAAAAGGGAAAGAAGAGTCATCATGTAGTGGAACATAGACCAACAACCCAGTAAACCACAACCTTCCTTGGATCTTGAGTATCAATCATAACAAAACCTTCCTTTAAAAGAGGATCCAGCGTGTGCTTGGCTCGTTCTTCATTCCATCGATATTCGTCATTCAAGTCTTGGAGTGTGAAGTTTCCATTCTTTTTCTAGACAAAAAGTGGAAAGAGAATCAGAAAAGAAACTGCAAGACCTGTGCAAGTTGCATTAATAGTTGCTGATCGGGATTTAGATCGTTGGGAATCGATTGGATGAGTGTTTGGTTCCCAATTTTAATCATTTTGTAGCCACTGTTGAGAATCTGAAGTTTTTCAATTGCCTTAGTAATGTCTTCGAACGAGATTTGTTGGGTATTGTGTCGAAGAGCTTCAAGCCTGTGTTTCATTTCTCTCATTTCGATGAGGCCTCCATTCTGGCTGCGAGTGCTGATACATACATCAACGATTTGTACTGATAGTTCATAATAAAAGTCACCTATTCCAAGTAGTTCGGCCCAAATTCCTTTTGATGAGAGGAGAGGATCGATCTGGACTTCCTTACAAAGATTCTGGAAGGTCTGACGGAAATCAGGTCGCTGCAATATGTCTTTTTTGTTCTTTTGGGCGAATTCAAGCATTTTTTGTTTGTAAAGGTCCAGTTGTTCTTTCAGAAAAATCATTTTCTGTTGGACATTCTCTTTGGCTTTTTGCTTTGCTGCATTTTGTGTTCCTGAGGAAGACAAATCAATGGCGAAACGGTGAGATGAAATTGGAATAAACGTTTTTGAAGTGCAGAGTTTCGATGGGCCATTAAATAATATGGTCCGATCAGAAAAAAGAGGTGGTTTGTGCAGAAATGAAGAAACATTCATTCAAACAGGAAGAAAATGTCATGTGTTATGAGAAATTCCCTCCAGAAAACTGGATCTTGTGAAGGAGTTCCACATTGTCATTAATTAGTCTCTTGCGTTTGAGATGTGGATATGTTTTCATTTTCGTGAGAGTTGTTAAAATATCCGCTTCCATCAATTGTTCGTAAGCTGTATTTTCGACAGAAAGTCCTTCAGAAGCCTTAATTTTCTGGAAATTTGTCGAAAAAGTGAGAAGTCGGTCGATCATTGCGAAGACATAGTCAGCAGTTGTCTTATCAGTCATTGCATCCATCAGGGCACTCGCATTTCCAAACAGACATTCAACCACACCCTCGGCAATGAAGGTCATCGTAAACACATCACTTTCGAAGAGAGGCGGATAGAGAAACGCAATGATTTCCCCGAAGGCGTTCTCGTTTGTCTCCAAAACCGACTTGATCAGGTTCAAAATAGGCACGTATGTTGCTCCGTTCTCTTGTTGGCTCAGTGGGATCCCTGAATCGAGATCGAGTTCGACTTGTGCCATCTTGTGGAGTGCGTACACTGCGTCGATGGAGTGGTCGGAGATGAGATTGGCGAGAAGGAAGAATGCTTCGGACTCGGTCTGAAGAATGTTGTCTTTGCAGTTGTAAATCAGGAGGGCAGGGTCGACTTTCATTTGAGACTCGAAGTGCGCCTCTGCCAACTCATCCTCTGCAGTCAGGGGACTCCCATCATCAGACTCGTCGAGAAGCTCTGGAAAGGCATCCCACTCGCTCGGAAGATGGTTGCTTCGGAGGGCACTGAAGAGCCTTGCTTCGGTTTCGGAGATATAATCCGAGCGAGGCACCCAGATTGTCTGGAGAACTTGAAGGAGATGGTACACAGCGCGGAGAAGGTTCTTGTTGATGAATTCCTGGGCACACTCGCCTCTGTGGTAGACAAATGTTCCGAGCAGTCGAAGGATCCCGTTTGCGACTCCGAGCAAAGAAATGACTTCCAGTGACAACGTGGCAAAGGTCCGTGACTCGATTGGATTGAGCAAGACAATGTCTCTGACTCCTCTGTGGCGCTCGAATGCCCGCCGACGCTTTCGAAGATGGGTCAGCATGTGACTCTTCTTGATGTCGGATTCGATGCGTGTCGACGTTTCGAGAAGGAGCATGAGGAGAACGTTGTCGAGAGGATTTTCTTGTGGTTGTCCATCTTCAATGAAGAATGGGAGCGTGGTAGAGAGAAAATTTAGGGACGAAGAAGGGGTTTTGGTGATGATCGTGTGGAAAGTGAAAAGGGTTTGCGACACAGATGAGAGGACTTGAGAAGTTAGGAACGCCGAAGCAAGCTGGATCACTTGGAGAAGAAGTGGCGAGTCTGGTTCAAATGGCTGTATTGTGGGGAGGATTTTGAGAGAGAGACGGATGATTTCATTGTTCGTTCCATAATCTCGGAAAATTCGAGGAGCAAAGTCAGATGCATAGACCTGCGCTTGTTCATTGAAATGATTCCAACAATTCAAAATGATTGTTGGAAGTTTAAATTGGGTGAAGAAGGACTTATCAGGGCATCTGTTCGTGATGAAGTTGAGGCATCCCCAAATGGTATGTGAAAGTTCAACTGAAGGATGTTGGGCAAGACATACAATTTTCTCGACAAATATCGGATCGTAGAGAACAGATATGTCAAGGGGAAGAGATACTAGACAGAAAAGATGGGTAAGAAGAATCTTGTCAAACCGATCCTTAAGAAGAGAATTGCGAGTTGTATCTGGAATAATAGAATAATTACACTACAAACTTGCAGACTCTCGTTTGAAGTTCTTATGAACATTTGTATGAGAGGTTCGATTGCATTTTGTTCAAATAGCGATTGGGCTCCTTGCTCAGTTTCTGATACAGCACATCAACAGAATGAAATACCAACCAGAAATTGCCTGTAGATTGAGAATTGCATGTTGAACCACATCATCATCGGCTACTGAGAGTTGGGCCAAGCATTCTTCGAGACTGATTGGATCCTAATGAAATGGAATGGAAGATTGAAATGGACTGACCTGGATATCGCTGGGAGGAAGTGTGACGGAATCATCGTCAAAACTTCGAAAATTAATGTTATTTCGTCGTCTTCGTCTAATATTTCGTTCAGTCCATTTTTGAGTCTGAATTTCATCTGAATCACTGCTTTCTGTCTCCATTTCCATACATCGCTGACGCATAGCACGTCTTTCATTCAACAAGTCACTTGAACTCAGATCATTCATTGAAGAATCGACACAGAAAATTGAGGGGAAACTTCACACTCATCATCATACAATTGAAATAAAGCTCTGAAATGGAACAAAAAATAAGACAAAAGCAAGACAATGAAGAGCGAATGTCATTTCCCGTTATTCACGTGTATTCACCCATGGGGATTGGAAACGAGAGTCTCAAGTAAGGATTTGGCTCTATATTCTCTCTCCTTCTCGCGGGGGTTTAGAACAGGAGCGTACAAATGCAATGAGATCATATGACCCTTCTTCATGATGGTCATGTTGGTTTTGAGAACTCGAAGATTGAGAGGAGAGAAGTCTCCAGAGAAGGACTCAGTTCCCTGCTCCTGACTTCGATTTCTGAGGGAAAGTGAACGTGCTACACCTCGTTCCTTGAGACAGGCTTTGGAATGGAAAGGCCAATTTTGAATGAAGATGTGGTTGACACAGACGATATCCAAGGGAACCATTTTGCGATCTGAGTTGTGTTGAATCAGAGAGGAGCGAATTTCACGGAGGACAATACCATCTTCCTTCATCATCCGGTCCTTCTCCCTCTCTCGTCTCTCCTCCTCTTCTGCCGTAATCTTCTCCAAAACACTTTTCTGGATGTACTTCACCTTTGTTCGCCAATCCTCTGTTAGTCGCTCAACACGACGCTCCAACACTCCTCTCCCATCTTTCCACTCACCTCCAAATTCGTAGGGAATCGAGACAATATTACTCGCCCATTCCTTCAGTGTGCTCGGTGATGGGATGCGCTCGCCCAGACTTTCAATAACTTCTGTTGGATGCTGTTGTGCTGGACCGAATTCCATTCGCCCCATGAATTGATGCCCAAGAGCAGTTTGCTTGTTGGTGACAAGAGTGTTCTGATAGTTGACGGGGGCCTGCAGTTTGTAGCGAGGTTGGTACCTTGCAACCAACACGTTGACTTCCTTCCCATTCCCATCTAAACCAGTAACAGCATTTGGATCTATCCTCCATTCGCCGTCGACAACATATTTGTAGTAATATTGTCCAGCGGGTATGGACAAATCCGTGCTCCAAGTTTTCACCCATGCTTCACCTTTTGATGCGATTGAATGCCATTTTTGTCCCTTCTCCACCTTCTTCCGACTGGATTCTATTCCAGCACGGATTTCTTTAACACGTTCAGGAGCGATTCGTCCATCTGCGATGATTTCGTCTGATGGTCCTGAAAGATCATCTTCAATAAAAGGAATTTGTTCCAATTTCATTTTTGTTGCCCATCTATTAAACGACCCACAGACATACACCGATTTCATTGCACCATATTCCCATGTAAATGTAACGGGAACAAGTCCAGGTTCTGACTCACCTGCTCCTGGTGCAGAGTCTTCTTCGTGAGGTGTAGTTGTGATTTTATCTTGAGCATAAAAGTCAGAGTCATCGCTGTCCTCAATCTCATCTGTGGGTTCAATTTTCTCATGCTTTTGTGAGAGAGGATTTGGTAGCTCAGCTTCGAGTTCAGAAAAGAGTCGTTCATCATTTTCTGCCATCAGTCGGTTGTATTCCTTAGCATTAAATGTCTGTTCTGGGGCTAAGTGAGGATTTACTGGAATATGAGATGAAAATGAACAAACATTTTGCATAGCGCAATTCTCGGTCTTCTTTTTCTGGAGGATCACAACAACCACCCATGAGTTCCAAGAATGAGTTTATTGAACTGAAAAGTGGCGACGACAATGCTGATTGAAAGATAAAAAAGTATGACCCATCGACAGGAGAATCTCTTCAGTTGAAGGAAAATGAATATTCACAAGGGATAAACCCCGAATTTTCTCTCGAATAATTCATCTATGATTGTTAGAAGGATCTAAGACCTTCATTCATGGAGAATTGCGATGAATGAAAAATTGGTGGGTGGTTTCACAGAGGAATTGAAGTGAAAAATGAAGAATGGTATTCTCACAGCTACAGGCTCGAATACTTGAATTAAATGCAAAATGGATAGCGATTTGCGTTCGTATTTGGACTACTGGAAAGAATCTAGTTGTGACTTAATCTTTTCCATCTCAGACAGGAATGCAAAGAATTGAAGAAGAGATAATTCTAGAAAAAGGACATGTATAGAGAATTTAAGTAAAATAATGGAGATATATCGCACCGAAGAAGACATCTTTGCCATCGATTGTCATTTTCATTTGGAGAAATGTTTGGCCTATTTTATTGATATCACTTGATGCTGAGGACACAGCAAATCTCCAATCAAGGTTATCAAGTTTGTTAACGCTGAGTTGTGTCATGAGAGGATGAAACCCATTGAGAGAAAAAAGAAGAATGTCTCTCCAAATCTATCGCAACACAACACTTGGGGAAACGCTTATTGGTACATTAGATTCACTCATTTCCCAGGGACGCCTTAATGAACAACAGAAAGAATTAATTCTCCAAAAATTTGATGAGGTTTGGGAAACTTTTTTCTTCATTTTTACAGTCAATTGAAACCCGAATGAATGAAATGACCCATCTTTCCTGCAAAATCAAAGTTTATATATCTCTTTTTTACTTGATTTTATGTTTTTTGGATATCTTCCAACTTAGGGCGAAATTCAAACACGAAACTTTGTTGATGATGTGTACACAATAAATGCATCAAAATGCACCCTATACCCGGACAAGGGACGCCCTATTGAGTTTGATAAAATTCATTTAATTTGCTGCAACTCAAAACTTGCCGAACCGACACAACATCATCCAACTGCACACGAGGGAAGGAGACGAAATCAAGTCCAAATCGAGGCAGATCTGAGCGAAGACGAGTCTACTCCAGAAATGGAAGTTATTACAAAAACCAAGCGACGGAAAAGCACGAGAGTCTTCTCTCCTGACCCATTCTGAACCTTTTTCTGCTTCAACTTTCTTTCACAATCGACCTTGCATTCAATTCATTTTATTAACAGATTAACTCGACACTTTTTCAGTATCTCGATGATTCTCGCCTTCCGAACACACCCAACCATCTTCCAGCAGATTCCGGACAGATGCTCATGAGTTCGCAGATTTCTAGAACATGGAAACAATCAAAACAATTGAGCGTATACTCGGAAATCAACCAGATTATTCTTCAATTGTCAATTCTCTCACTCCTCACTCACGCGAATCAAACTCTATCCACTTCCCATCTATTCCGAGCACTCTTAATCCAACCCCATTTTCTGTTCGCACATTTACCTCAACCCTCTTGGGGGAGGATGATTTTGAATTCTTCTCTCCCTTCTCTACCGAAAAGAAGCCAAAAGAAAAATCTCAGCGAAATCCGTTCAACCCACTCGATACTCCGACATCTTTAACACCCTCCAACCACATATCCTTCTATGATACTCTCACCGTTTCACCAATCCCGTTGGCGACATGCTCTCCAAAGACTCCCATTCATTCAAACACACCATCGATCCTACCACCATTCATGCATACACCGTCAACCAATCCACCAGAGTTTCAGCAGACTTCCTCAGACAGTGCAGATTCATTCGGAGTTTTGATAGACACCCTTCATCATGCACTCGAGCTAACTCAAGAACTTGACGACTGTATCACCCAAGCATCAGATATCATGAAAATGAGAATCAAAGAAAATGCATCCTCTGAATATGCTATTCACCCTTTGAGTTGATCGAGTGACTTTTTGGGTTGTCAAGTTGTTTTGAGCTTTACCCAGAAGTCTCAAAGAAGAGAGAAACAATCATAACTTTCGTGTGTTTTCAATAAAAAAATTCGTGAATAATTAATATTTCAACAGAGATGTAGACAAGTAGCGGTTTTCCTCGAACAATTCTGATCGACCCATCAGGGCATCATCAGCAGTTTCGCTCATGACACATCTCGATGCAGCCCGTCAGAGGCTGGATGTTGTTAAAGGTGAGAAACAAGAACGGATCACTGTCGTTCTTTTAACGGTTTTTAATCGTAGTTCATTGATTTTCTTTTCTTCTACAGAACGATGAAAAGGAAAGAGAACGAAGAGAGAAAGAGGTAACCCCTTCCTTTATTCTTTTTATTTTATCGATTATTAACGTGTAGGACCGTGCGATATCAATTCGCCAGCAAAATAGAGAATCAGAACAAGATGAAACAAAAACACTCCAAGCTAAAGCGGAAATGCGAGCGTATCGCTCAAAAGAAAAGACAGACCCTGCTTCCATGAAAGAAGTTTGAACCTTTCATACGATATTTTTTGAATTTTTCAAGGAAATGGAGCAAACAAAGGTCTATTACGAAACAATCATCGAATCGAAGGATAATCTTATCATTGAACTCAAAAACAATCTCACCGATAAGGATCGACAATATATGAAGTCCCTTCAAACACAACGTCAAGATATTGGTTTGTGGTGATTCATTTTCACTCTTTTAAAGAAAACATGCTCCAAACGATGAAGGAAACATATAGTGAAATCGTACAATCGTACCAAGATGAACTTGAGAAATTGGAAAGTATTTATGACAAGGAACGTGGTGAACAACTCGAAACATTCCATGGAGAAGTCGATTCACTTCTTGATAAGAGGCGAAAAACAGAGGTTGCTCAATTGGATACCATCCGATCAACACGTGAAGTGTATGGTGAAAGACTCGAAAAACAACGACAACGGGCAATCGAACAATATAATGAACTCAATACGACTCTCGAGAATGAAATTCAAGATTTGGAACAACAACATGCTGCGATGCGTAACACTGTTCAACTTAACCAACAAAAACTTCAATATGACGTCAAAGTTCTTGCAGCACGAGCAAAAGAAAATTCTCTCACAAAGAGCACACAACAAGCCAAAGCAGCTCGTGTTTCCGAAGCCCTGACCTCAATCAAGGAAAAATTAAAGGAGACAACGACAATGTACCAAACTGAGAACCAGAGGCTCACAGAAGAATATAAGCGTGTTACAGAAAACTTCAAAGAACTTCAGTCAAAGTTTCGCCACTTTGAACTGACTGACGAAAAGCAGTTCCAGGAACTCTATGCAATGCACGAAGAAAACATTCTGGGGCTTGCTCGAAAGGTTCTTCAGGCCGATAAAATCATTACCGAGCAGCAGCTTGGACTGGAATGGGAAGCACCAGTTATTTCTACAGACGATGACGAAGAAGATGCGAATGAAGACGAGAAGGAAGAGGAGGCAGCTAAGGAGGATGAAGAAAGGGAGGAGCGGAAATCAGTGTCATCCACAGAGCTGACAGCAGCAACCCGTTTCCCAACCGCAATTCGTCAAATGCTGTCGATGATTGTGGATGAATGTGGTTTCCTCGCAGTTGGAAGCGAGGGTGTCCCACAACAAACCAACAAACATCATCGAACTGAGGAGGAGGAAGTTCTGATGGCAGACGCAATTCTCAACACACTCAACGTCCGCACACCCAGCGATCTCAATCGTCTCTTTACATATTTCGTCACAGACCCATCAGCTCTTGATGAGGACAGGCAGGATGATGAAGAGGGAGCCGGCACTCCGCAAGCCCCTGACGAAGCCATCTCGATGATCGAGCCGAGCGAAGTGGTGAATGCCATGAAAGCGTTTGCATCGGACATGAACGAGAACAAGCCCACCACAGCCAACCAGCCCAACGCCACTCAGGCAAACCCCGGAGGAGGGCAAGGCCAGGGCGGGCAACGGGGGCAACATCGTCAGATCAAGAAGAAGGTCGTGTATTGGGGGGCCGCTCGACAGGTGATCCCAGACGAGCAGCTGCGAATGTGGGAGATTCTGGAGAACGCGGAGATGGAGTATACCACTCTTTTGCACGATAGGCAACTCTTGATTGAGGTGTGCCTCTCCTTTTCCTTGTTCAATCATCTTTAGAAAGCAAATGCTCTGCGGGAACAGAACCAGGAACTTAAAACACTCCTCAATAGCTACCTCTCGCGGAAGGTTTGGTTTCTTTGTGTTTATCTCTTCTGAAGATCAACGAGGAACTCATTCATCCACCACAACATGTTTTGGAGATGACTGAGCAGGTCGCACCAGAGGCTCTTCCTCATTATGATTATTGATTGTCTTCATTTTTCACTTCAATATATTTTCTTAATTTGGTACATGAATAACTGATCTTTGATCTTCTTTTTTCATCGGTTAACGATTTATTGAGATATTTGTTGTGAGTCGATCACCATCACAAACTCATCGGAATGTCCGATGTGTGTGTATTAATGACCGATAAATGTACTATCCCGATTAATTCCAAAATCCAACCAAAGTGTTGGACTCACCTCTGTGACTGATCAACTTGTTTACAGTTGCGTCATTCAACCGTTCTGTATCATGGAGAATCAGAACTCGAACACTGACACTAAAACAAAGATTTTAACACTTATTGCTGCATTAGGATCGTCTCAAGGCCTTCTGGACGACGCAGAACTAACTCCTGTGAAACACAGACTCTTCCTCGAAAGCAAATCTTTGTTCGTCTGTGACCCAAATGACCAGACGATTCATCAACCTATTCTCTCTCTTCTTCGGCAAATTTCCATTAATTCACAAATTGACCTGGTTGAGGCCGGCTTCCTCGCCCAAACGATCTTTTTCAACTCCACGTTTGCAGTCCAACATTCTTCTTCTATTTATATCATCACAGATCTCCATCAACGATCTTTGATGCGTTATTTGTTCTCTGCGAACTCCCAATCAAGCATGAATCACTCATCCTCTCGACACTCCATCAATTCCATGCTGACCGTACATTTTCGATTGTTACCTCTGCAATCACTGCAAAATCCTCATTGGCTCTCTTCAGATTTGTTTTATTTCTTTTTATTGTCACAAATCGCTGTGTAAACCATCTCTCGCCCAAGAGCCCCTCTCTCATCCCCATCTTGCGCCTCTTGTTTTGGTCTGATCTCGATACCTTTAACTCCATGGATGAACACGAACAACAAGAATATCATAGTACCTTGGAGTCCGTGGATGTTGCTAGCACCTTCTTGAAAGTTTGCTCAACAGTCTTTCGTTATCGAGCAGGACTTGACGGAGCAGACACAGGAACTTTCGGAGGCATCATGTGTGAAACTGAGAACCTCCTTCTTCGACTGATTGCAACCATTTTGAACACATCAACCGACCAAAGTATTCTCCCACGCGGAATCACTGGTCCACTCGTCGTTCCCCTCCTCAACACATGTGCATTGTTCCGTGGGAGAAATGACAACCTTCAGCGGCTCTTGTGGGATGTGAAGGAAATGTGGCCTGCCAATCAATCGCTTCCTGATTGGCAAATCGAATCACAGACCGAATTAGGAATCGAACTCTTCGGAGCGTCGGAGAATCGCCTGAGTGTGATCGGAAGCGAAATTCTCGGAGGAAACACCGGTCCTCATCCAGACGCAGATGTTGACTGGAGCTGGCTATGGAAAACACACGACGAGAGAGCAGGACCTGGACATCACGCCGGACTTGCTCGTTCGATGATCATCTCCCTCCTCACGCTTGTGGAAGATCCTTCTCAGCTGTCGCTCTCGCTCCTGTCTGGAGGACTCCGTCCTTGGGATTCACGGAAACCTGTTTCTGAGATCTTTATGGAAGGGTCAGTGATGAATGAAGCGACACTTGATGAACTGGTTTCAGCGATGTTCAAAGAGAACGAGATGGCAGAGAAAGAGACAGTCGTGATGGAGCAAGTCGTCCTCCGCGAGCTGAAGGGAACCGACGACATGCTGTTGAATGAGAACCAGTCAGATACCGATGACCCCCCATCGCAGCCAATCGAAATCAAGAAAAAGGGAAGGGGAGCCAACCCGAAGGGACGGAAACAGACTCCAACCACAAAGCGAAAGAGAGGAGGACGGACTGACACGGAAGAAGGAGCACCAACCGTCTTGGACGAGATTGAAGACATCGTTTCGGACGACTTTGGCGGCTTTGATGTCAACGAGTGGCCGTCAACCTCAGATCGCCCTCTCACCAATCGAGACATCACCCAGGCCAGAGCAAAGCTTCATGGAGTCATGTCCAAATGCTTCAACCATGTCACAGGCGAGTATTCAGGTCGAGATGTGCTTTGTTTATTTGGATGGACATGGGCAGCGCTGATCCATCACGGAGATGCTCTTTTGTCTGACGAAGGGCTGAAAGAGGCAAGATTGTTGTGTGCGAACACGATTGTCATGATTTGTGTGGAATGGATCGAGAAATGTTTGGAAGAGGAGAAACTCGGGAGGGAAGCAGAGGAAAGAGAAAAAATCACACAGGCTGTCATTCGGAAGAACAGCCATCTCTTCTCAACGAACGATACTCCGCCGTCGTCACTCTTCTTCACGTCTCCGTCATCGGTTGTCTCGTTCACTCAACGAATTGCCCCGCAGTCTCAAAAACAAACTCGTCTTCCACTTCCTGATATACCCACAAGACAGAAAATTAGATTTTTGTTCCGATTATTACCACCAAACCTCGTCAGCGTTGTGAGTGAGTGCGTCGTCGCAAATTGTGGATATAATGTACGAATCACAGCTATATATGTCAGACAACTTCTTGGAATCTGATATATATCCTTTTTTCATTTCAAATTGATTTAAAGCTCGTCGGTATCCAAGAGAAGAGTGCAGAAATAAAAATGTGTATTGTGACGGGTAAATGAATCATTGAATTAAGAAAAGGGAATGATGAGCACCAACTGGATGATGAGTATTGTGTGACTGGTCCTCAACGATCGAGTGAGTGAAATGTCTTTACAGATGGTGTGACTTTAGGATGAGCTTTGTCATAGATGTTTTTAATGATCAAAAAGATGATGAGTCCAATTACTGCGACAATTGCGATGATTATGCAGACAAGGATGAACTGGTTCTGTCTTGCTCGACGTGACATGCCTCGGAGTAGTCTCGCACCTCTTCCCAGGTCAGCTCCAATATCTCGATTCTAATTGTAATCAGAAAACATCACAAAATGCTATTGAAATATAGGCAGAATCATACAACACCACGGGCGTGATCGAGAGTTTCACGTTGCCGCCCCATTTCATTCAATGTTCCTGTTGCGATATCTACTGTGTCCGATGTCGTCCGAATGGCATCGTCAATGATACTCGTTCCTAACGGAGAATTATTGGAGATACACAACACACCTTCATTGAGTGCATACGTATTGTCTTTCAGTTTGCCATATCCATCAAGATCTCCCATCTGGGAATTGAATGGAAAGAGAAAGTATACATTGACATCCATAAGATTCCTAGGTCCGAAGAGACTGTCACGTTGTTCGTCGCTAACAGCGATTTGCTTTCCTGTTGCACTGAGATGCGAGATGAGATAGAAAAAGTCGTACAGCAATGAATCTCTCTTGACTTTGAGAATATCTTTATATTGGATGATTCTACGTTGGTAATCAGAACGATCATCAACTGTAACTTCTAATAGAATGGCCTGAAGGGATTCAATCTGAAATCGTGTAAAATCCATTGAGAATTCAACGAGAGATTGATGGAGAAAGCAAGGGAAAACATCATAAATGAATGATATTAGATATGAATCGAACATACAATTCCATCAGCTTCTCTGAACTTTATGTTTACACTTTGAACAATGTTCATTCTATCAACTCCAGTCGATGTAGGGATATCCAGAATCGAATCATCGATCTGTCTGATGATATCATCGAGTTGTGCAGCGTATAAACTCCAATCAGAAGAGAGATTCATTTTGGCCCACAAGAAACTGGTTTGACATCCAAATTCCGGAGGACATCAACATACATGAAAATATCGCAGCGATGGTTCAGTCAATAAATGATTCAACACAAATATTGCAAAAATAAGTAAATCAACCGTATGAAAATAAGATAGTGGCAAGAAGTGTCCAGAATGATGATGCTAATTCAAATCGCAAAAAAGAGTGAAATGGAAAAAAAGAATCTAGTTAGGATGAATCCCTGCTAGATGTTGATGCATTTGCTTTCCGCCTGCCCGATTCCTTCGAACTATCCGAATTCAGACCATCTTCCAGGATGACCTGATGGTTGCTGTGGTAGAGCTCCTCCTCTTCGTCTGCGTCCTTCTCGTCCCACACATCATCCTCCTTCTCTTCTTCGCATACGCTCCCAATGAGTGTTTCAAGACGAGGTTTCGAGAATTTCGACCACGTTTCTTGGTCGGGTAGGAGCGGAATGCGTGTCTTACTCCGTTCGATCTGCGCGAGTCGTTTTTCCAGATACCTCACCTTCTTTCTCTCCTTCACAAGACGTCGTTGTTTCCGTTCGTCCTGAATAAGCTTCGCGTTCCCGAGGGATTTGGCGAACTTGCAGACATACTCATCGTTCACCGAACTTCGCACGAAATCGGTCATGGCTGGGAAGAGACATGCAAACCCGATCACAACAACTCCGAGCAGGGAGAGCAGGAGTATTGTGATGACAGCGAATTGCTTGCGGCTCGTGGTTTGCTGAACAAAGTCGATCAGGAGGTTGAATTCTTCTTCGATGAGCTCGAGCAATTCGTTGTATTCGTCCGAGTACAAATATTGGAAGGCAGCCATTGTCAATCCATCGTCTCTGGCTGATGAATCCAACGAGGTTTCGAGAACGCGGAGGTGAGAGATAAGTTCTTGCATCCCGCTTTCGATTGTGATAGTCTGGTTGGGCTTTGATGGATGCGGTCGGCTGAGTTTACTGAGCGATGGGTAGAGCGAACGGATTGACCGAACTTGGTACTTGTCGATGTTGGAATCCTGTGTGATGGGGATTCCAGAGTCATCGTCCATGTCTGTTGAGAACAGAAGCTGGTTTCCGAAACGAGTGACGTAGTTGACAGAGTTGAGGAAGGTCAACCCTCGCCCAAGGAGGATCTCAAGTTGGGATCGATTTCCGACGAAGTGTTCGAGCATGTTGAGACTACCTGCGACCGACGAAATTGTATCCAACCAAATTGGAGAAGTGCAGAGGCCCTGTCCACAAACACTTGAGGCGGATGGAGCGAAATAGTCATCCTTGTTGAGAATGTGCGGCTTTCGGTCAAAAACGAATTGTTGAGCAAGGAGCTTGACTGTGAGGATCCCCACCCATCTCTGCCCTGTGATGTAGATGAGAGACGTGAGTGACACTTGATAGTGGTTGGTTGCATCTGTAGAGGCGGGACTGTGGATGAGTGATAATGGTGAGTCCATCGAGTAAGAAGAATACGTGATACAAAGCCAAATGACTACGAAAACAATGAGTAATATGACGATGACTGCTGTGGTGATGCTCATTATAAAATAAGATCGTTTCAGGACCGGCGGTAATGTCCCAGACACTCTTGCGAGATCTTCCATGTCGGGACGAGTGTGAGCAGCATCGTCTGGGAGCTCGTTCAATGTTGCGTTGGACTTGCTATGGTTGATCTTCTTTCCAGGCATTGCAGACGCTTCGGATCGAAGGTCGAGTTCCTGTGCTGACATGTCCGACACGAATGATGAGGCAGAAGAAATCGAGGAGAAGGAGAAGAGAGAGTTTGAACTTGGAATTCGTATCAATTTGGTGTCGGGGCTTTTCTTCTCTTTTTTGTTGGCTCGGAGATTCAGGAGGGCTTTGCTGGCTTCGCGGTTGAGAGTCCGCGAGCCTTCACTTTCCACTTCTTCGACGTCTTCGGAGGACGACCGTTCGGTTGACGAGAATTCGGAGGTGTCTGGATCTGAGTCATCCATAATGTCGAGTGTTGGTTCAGTCTTGGAGTGTGGGCTTGGTGATACATCGAGTTTTTGTTGGGGTTTTGGACCTGGGTTGAGATTGAAGTCAATGTGTTCAACTGATGAGGGGTTCTTGATACAGCCATCAGTTGGATTGGGAACATTTTTGTTCGCGGCCAATGCTTGTCTCCGCGTGATTGCAATTGTTGCTTCCTCATACGAGAAGATGTTCAACAAATGGTCAAAATTAGTTCTGTTTTCTGTTTTGAGTGACTTGAAGGAGTTGACATTTGTTACAATCCAACTAACGACCATGACAACACCTAGGAACAAGAAAATGATGAGAAAGACGAGAATAATGACAGTTACATCGTCTTTCTGGTCCTCCACAATTGTGGCCATGTTGTGTTTGATCATTTCGACAAGCGAGGTTGGGCCGTTGATTAAGATTGTGGTGACTGATGATGCGAAGAGAGGGTCAACCTGTTCTGTCGAAGTTGCGTTGTGTGAGAAGAGGATGTTGTCGACGAGTTCGCCTGAGAGAGCAGTGAATGCGTTGATGCTGTCATAGAGAGAGAGTGGAATTGAAGAAAGAATGAGTGTGATGTTGTCGAGTGATGCTTGAGGGGTATTTGAAAATGATGTGTCCGTGATGTCTGTCTGAGGTGTTGAATGAAAGTCAGCATTCCGAGTCGATGAATTGGCGATTGTGTTGATCAAAGTTTTCCAACGACTGTTTGACATCTGAGCGGACATAGTTCCATCATCTGGGCGTGCGACGATCATCTCGATTGAGCGGTCTCGCCAAATCGTCGGATCGCTCGACGGGAGTTGCTCGTTTGTGATGAGTTTCATTTGTTTTGAGACCATTTCTCTTTCAGTCCGGATTAATTCTGTGAGAGAGACGATGGATGTGTAGTTGAACGGAGAAGCGAAGCTACTGTCGGTGAGAGAGACGAGATCACGAACGTTCACGTTGAGTTGAGAGACTGAGGCAGCAAATTCGGAGAGTGAGTGGATGATGTTGATTCGGAGAGCGTTTCGGTCAAAAAAGAAGACATTAGTCAACAACACCCCAGTGGTGAGGAAGACGAAGATCAAGAACGACACAACGTAGACAGCCAGTTGGACGTTGAACGAGTAGTATACCCTCTGGCTCTCTCTTGATCCCTTTGCCTTCTGTTTCCAGACGCTGTAGAATCGTGGTGACGGTTTCTGGTGGCTGGAGTCGATGAGACGCTGAAAGAGCATTTCCTGATTTGCGAGGGTTGGTTGGGTTAGGCCGTATTCGTTTGCGAGTTCCATTGTGAGTTCTTGAAGCTTCTTGTTGCGTCGATAGTCACGCGATTCAATCATCGAAAGAAGCTCCTGCTCGCTTGTGGTGATGTTGTCTGACTCGGTCTGGATGTATTCGCGGATCTGTTCCTTGTCTTTCTCAATGGTGGAATGCACGCCAGTCATGAGAGAAATGAGGTTGGGTGTCAGTCCGATGCTCTTTCTTCGAAGACGAGCACGGTTTCCTCTCGGCGACGGAGCCACTTCTCTCGGAGATTGCTGCGAGCGATTTGTCTCATCTCCGAAATCCCATCCTTGAGGCTGCATGTCTCGTGGTCCGAAATTCGCTGGGCTCATAAGCCCTGGAAGTGCTTGGCCGAACGACATGATGCTGTTTGTTCTGGCACGGTTTGTTTGATTTGGAAGGAGAGTATGGGCTAATCCCGACGGACGCCGTGGCGATTTCATGGTGTCGTTTGAGAGGAATCCTGCAGGACTGGTTTTGAGTGTTGGTGTTGCTGGACTGGCACCGCCTGGTGGGACTGTTCTTGGACTTGATAATTGAAGCGGTTGAATGAGACTTGTTCGACGGGGGCCGTGCGGACTCCCGAGTCCGATTTCGACTTGCTTTTTCAGGATGTCCAACATTCCGTGGTTTGGGAGCTGTGCATTCGGCTTGGCAAGTTGCTTCAGCTCCTCAATCTTCTTCTTCTTTGTCACAGCCCACTCGTTGATGATGCGGTTGTCGTCCTCAAGTTCAGCGATGATCGTTAGTAGTCTCTCAGCACGGTCGCTTTGCTCAACACAGAGTGGGAGTGTTTTCTGAACTTTTCGATGTTGTTCAGTTGGTTGAGTGCTGTCTGTCAAATTGTCACAATGCTTCTTTCGTTCCTTGTCCTTGTTTTTCGCAAGATCTCGACGGATCTGATCCTCGTTCTGAGAACACTCGCAGATCAGAACGTAAGACAGAAGTGCATCGAGTGCTTGCAACTTTTCCGACCTGACATCATCATCGCCATCTCCTTTGTTCTTCTCACATCGAGCGAGCCTCTTTTTCATGGTGATCACGTTTGCGTCGTACGATGCGGTGAACATGAGCAAACACGCGCCTTGTGTAGCAAACTGCTTCATCAACAAAACTCTCTGAACCATCGCACTCAGCTTAAGCGAGTCGACTGATGGTTTTGAGAGGACGGTCAAGATTGACTCAACCAATTTGTCGTACTGCCGTGAATATTCCATTGTGACGTTTGTCAGATTGTCCATCTTCATCACCTTTCCAAACGACCCTGCCATTTTGGCGATTTCCTTGTGTCGTTTCTTGCTGTCTGCGTTCTTTGATCGTAACACTTGAGCGTTGACGATTGCTTCGTTTTTGTGGGCTTCTTTTGTGAGCTCAGCATTCCAGTCGTTCAGACAACGGTAGATGATCCACATGTCCCAAATGAGAGGATGCTTCTGGCTTGCATTGACGAGCATTCGCATAGCATCTCGGAGTCCATCAGGTTTCACCTCTGTGAATGTTGGTTCATCCAGACTGATCAACCCTGGGACTTCCTTCCCTCCCCCATTGAAGTAGTCAATGTCGCTGTATGGATATGTCGGAGAAGTGATAACATGGGAATGATACATTTCATTCGAGATTTGAAGAAATTTCGCATGTTCAAGTTGATTGTCATCGAATGGATCCGCTTCTTCTTGGTCATCCGATAAACCCGCAACGAGAGAGGTACTAATGGCTTTCTTGCTCTGCTTGTTTTCATTGGTCATTGAAGACCACATTTCCCTTCGTTTGGATCGGATTTTGGGGAAATTATCCTTCAGTTTGCGACCATAGGCATGAGTGAAGAGTGCATAGGAAATGAGCATTGATGGGGAATCTTGGTGACGATATCTCGACAGATAGTGGTAAATCACGTCAACAAAAGCAATCATCGATGGCGAATGTCGAAAGAAATGCGAATATTCAAAGAATGAAAGATTGCTGAGAATTCTATTTTGGTGTCGAAACAGCCGTTTGTCGAACTGTTTACCAACTGGTCGATGTGCACCAGAGGGACTATCGACAATAAGTGGAGATGTAGAGCTGTTTGAGTGCATTGAATCCGAAGAGTCCATTGGTGGCGAAGAGTCAAGTGATGAGAATCGAGGATCGATGTTCATTCGAAGATATGTCTCCAACTTTTCAGGAAGGATAGGGAGATGCGGAACCCTAACTTTACGTGTTGGTTCGCTACCATTTAATGGTTCCTTTGTGAAGAATACGATCCAACTGTGTTCAGTGAGCCAATGGGAGAAGTAAGGGAGTAAAACATTGACAGACACGAAAAGACAGATATAAAGCGCGTAAAAAACAACATGGATGGTGACAAGTGGATTAGATGTTGGTTCCTTGTACGATGAAGTCGTTGGCCAGAGGCTGGGAATCATCGAAAAGAAACTTCCGATGGATAGGGAGATCAGGAGCGAAGCAAATAGTGAGAAAGCCGCATTTCCCCTCCGAACATAGAATGGTTTGAAGAGGATAATGTAGAAATAGAGCAGAAGACCACAGACAAGAGAAAACA
This sequence comes from Blattamonas nauphoetae, assembly GCA_033064195.1. NCBI lineage: Eukaryota > Preaxostyla > Oxymonadida > Blattamonas > Blattamonas nauphoetae. Next base: position 207,378 of record JARBJD010000075.1, read on the forward strand.
GAACGTGTGGGAGAACAACTGACACACTCGGGGAAAACACAATGTTATAAAACGACACGTGAGGAGAGGAGGTATATTGGAGGTGGAGACGAGCAGCATCAAAAATACACAGAACTGTCAAACAAGTTTCAATGAGATATTGGAGGAGTGTGGGCCAAAATGTTCGCGTGGATTGAAATCGTTGGTATTTCATTGAGAAATCAGTGTATGTCAGACGTATTAGCAGAGAAAGCAAGGAATACAAGATAAAGAATATGATTCCGACGATTCGGAAAATGAGGAGGAAATTACCGGAACAGTCAAGGGTTGGAAAGTAAATGTGATTTTTTAGGCCATCACCGGAACAGAGGAAGGCTGGGGCGAATCCATGAAGAACAGGGACATATGCTGGGATAGTTAAGAGTCGAATTGTTGAACATATCGAGATATGGACACTTCGATTCATTCCCTTTGCTGAACGATCCTTGAAATACACGAAAATGCATAATCCTAGGGCAATAAGGAATATTGATATCGAAGCGATGAACCCCACAATCACATAGGCAACATTTATTTGCATGACCGACAGCGTGGTCAGTAATCCAGAGTAGAATGTTATTTCCTGCGGACATGGAGATGGGAATGGTGTGGACTCAAGGAACATAATTATGAGATAGATGCACGGGACTATCCAGCAAAATATGTCGAATATTTCCGAATGGACCCGACCCTTCAATATACGAGGGAAAAAGAGAAATAGATGATAGTAGACTCAATAAAAGAAGCAAGTACCTTCCAGAGTGAATATTGGAAAGAGAATAACCTAGGAATAAGACGGTAGACGTTGGTGAGAAGAAGGGTTGGAATACCATCTAAAGGGTCTGGAAACCATTGACGTCGGGGATTGACCAGAGCCAGGACCCCCTGAGTCCAAGTCAAACATTCCCGGAACGGGGTATGGTCAGTTTTGTTGAGCTAAAGCAACAAGCTAACCGTAATTTAGTTTAATCTCACAAAATTTAAATGATTCGTTTTCTCAATCAATAATCCACATTTAAAAATTGAGTACATTGACTGATCTATGTATACCCTCTCAAATGATCTGTTCACACTGATCTCCCCACTCACCACGAAGACCTACCGATGACATCGTCACTGACTGCTCTCAGACCAGTGGCCAGGTATGGAAAGATCGGTAAGCATGAATTTGTCCAAGCAAGTCCGATTGATGGTATTTTTCCTTCATATTTTGATGGGAACTCGTTCAGGTAACAGACTCGTAGTTGGCACGCAGAGTGGTCATTTAATCTTCTTTAATCTGTCCTCAAAAGATCGTTTGTTTCTTTTGACTCGTGAATTCACATGTTTTTCTTCTGAAAATGGTTTTCTCATCAACTCATTGCAATCGAACCATCCTCTCCTTTCTCGCCAGCAAATCCACAAAATGAGGTTGAAATCGGGAAATTCAAGGATTTTGCAATCATTAATTCGAAACATCTCATTTACTTGCCCGTCAAAGGTTTTAATCTTTCTGAATCATCATCCACTCAGATCCAACTCTCTATCTCTTCGATCTCCAAAGAATGGAAACAGTTGGTCCACTGAAGGAAACAACAGGAACAACTTTCTTTGCTTTAGGATCAAAACAAATGACACAACACTCTTTTGATGGGCAAACCACTACCTTCTTACCAAACGGCCGCACACCTCTCTTAGCCTGTGCTATCGAAAAGAAGTTTGTTATTCCTTTTACACCCCATTCTTTTAGATCCATGAAAAAGACAGATCAGCGGATTCTTGCTTTCTTCTACTGGAATGGACAGTCATTCGATTCATTTGTGAACCAGGTCGTCCCTGATGGAACGAAAAGCATGAAATTTGTTGGAGATCATCTAGTGATGATTCAAAAGAAATCTTATCAATTTTTCAACACGAAAACTCAGCAGCAAACAGCTCAAATTGAGATGAGCGAAGATTGTGGTCTTGTCGCTCCATGTTCCCTCGATCAGCGTCATATCGTCATTCAAACAGATCTTAATTCGTGTGACCGAGTGAATAGTTATACTGGGGGAGGAATGTACTCTGCAATGACATGGTTTGTTTCACCAACTTTTCACCAATCCATTTTTTATCCATACCACCAATTTTCATCCTTCTTCTAGGTTGTCCGTTGATAAAACGAACTATAGTACTGCACTCGTTGGTCTTGAACAAACTCTGAACCAAATGAACAAAGGAGTCTCCCCCATCCAATCACTCTCTCTCATGTATCCATATCTCGTGGCAATGAGGAAGAATTACCTCGAAATTGCACTGTCCTTTGGAGAAACACCTATTCAAATCATTTCTGATGACCAAATCAAGCAAGTTGTTGGAGACAAACATCCTCAATCACTACAGTTTGTCCAGCTTTGCTCCACTGCAGACATTATCCATGGATACTCACCGAATCAAATATCATATTGTTCTGCTCTCAGGAACGAATCTCGTACAAACTTTCGGTTATTCGTCATTCTGAACAAGGCCATCGTGGAACTTGAGCCTACCGAGTTTATCAGTCTCGAAAAAGAACTTCTTCAATCAAAACCAAGTGATGCGGTCACTCTACTTCGAAGCGTTGACGATATAGCTGTTGGAAAGATGAAACAGACTCTCCTCTCGGAAGCACACTTCCAACTGGGAAAACGCCTACTAGAAGCGTACAATTTTCCTGATGCGTTTTACCATCTGTTTTTATCTCAAATTGATCCATTCCAAGTTGTATCATTCTTCCCGCCGCTTGTTGAACATTCAGTTCTTCTGTACGAACTTAATATTGATTACCGAGCACATTCGACCTCAAATAAACTCAGCACAATGACATGGAACGAGAAATCACAGGAGTATCCAATTGCTCTCCGATATCTCACAGCATATCTCAAACATGTTCGCCAAATTTTCATCCACCAACATTTCCAAGATCTATTGGAGCACTCAGAGCTCATCGCGGAAAAAACAAATATCGAATCCCAAAATCTCAAACTTGCGTTGCTTGATGAAGTCGAAACATCTCGTGCCATCTATGCTCAAATGCAAACCAAATGTACGGAATACCCATCGTCCTCGTTCGGATGTAGTTCTCTTTCACATGTCACAAATTCATTTGGTGTTTCCAATCTCGGCACACGGTTTGGACAGGCACCGATAGCAGGACGCAGGTCTCGAGATCGACAGGATGGAACGACTGAAACTCCAAGCGAGATTGTAGGGTTATCTGGGGCTGACGACGAACTTGGATTCCTTCTCACCGTTCCTCTTCTCAACTCACCCAACGAAGACCCGAAAGATCCAAACAATCACATCAACATGGGCACACCTCTCTCCACAAACGACGGACAACCAAAAGAACCATCTGACTCACTCTCATCTGGAAAGAAAGCAAGTACAGAGTTGGATGAAGAGACAGGACAAATTCTGGCTCAGCCACTCCTCAATTCAACAGCCCTCTCCGGACCCATTCGAAGTGCTGTCTGTCCAGAAGCTGTCCCATTCCTCATTTTCACAGATACGTCCATGCTCGCAGCAACTGTTGATGCCAAACTCCAAACACACACTCTCATCTCTCGTCTTCTGAACACTCCGATCTTCTTTGCAGACACGCGGGAAGCCCTCCACAAACTGAACACAACAGAACTTGCCGACTTCCTCATCCACTTTCTGTACCAACGAAGAAAGCACAAAGAAGCACTCGAATTTCTGAGTGGAAAGTCAATCTCCGGACGCTCCTCGGGAGACGGATTATCTGAAACGCCTGCCAAACCGAAAAGCCAGTCAACAGAAACACAAGTTGTTGATTATCTCATCCGACTTGGGCCAGAAAATCAAAGTCTTATTTTCGAATATGTGACACCCATCCTCAACAGTGACAACGATCTCATCCAAACAGCCTTTCAATCGGAAGTGGCAGATGTGGTGAAAGACGAGACAAAAGAGGGCAAGCATATAGACACTGCCTTCCAACACAAAAAGGCTCAGCGCTTCAACTTTTTTGGACTGAAGGATCTCCCCGGGTGTGTGTCGTACGGATACGATGGAAAGGTGATGATGCTCCGATTTGGATACGACCTCCCGCCGTGCGATGTTGACGAGAGTCAGATAAATCGGGACCCAATGGACTCGGATCGCTTCATCGATGTGTCGACGATCAACCCAGAAGCAACGTTTGATGATGAATGGAAAGAGGACGGAGGAGGTATGGACGACGATCCGGATGTCGGGATCACATCCATTCTTCACCCACCACGCCACATTGTCCAAAATGTGAACCCAGATCCTCCTTTTGGCGCAGACCCTTCGTTCGTCCAGTGCATAAAGGAAACATCAGACACTGTTCGAAGAAACAAGGCGGCGACGATATCTACTGTCCATCCACTCCTTGACTTCACCACGTTTTCAGACCACGAGTATGTTCACAACCTCCATCCCATCACAAATCCCAACGACTGGACGCGACGAACCAAACAGTTGAGGCAGTTCGAAAGGGCACCATTGGAAGGAGTCGGAGCGAACCCTGAACAGGTCTACAACGCGTACCTCATTCAGCAGCAGGCAAAGAACACCATGCAGTATGGGATGATGCCAGAAGATAAAGTGGGAGAAGTGGCTGGCTCTCTGTCCTCCTTCCAGCCACCGTCTGGCGACTTCAAGACAGTCAGACAATCGGAACATGTCACGATGGTTCCAATGGTTAGCAAACACCGCCAAAATACAACGCAACCAGCTTCGTCACAAGGCTCATCTCCACCGAATGATTACCACCAAGTCTCTTTCTCACCGTCTTCCCATGTTTCTGATCCCCATTCCCCATCATCTACCCATCCATCACTCTCATACCAAAATTCCCAAGTCCCAGCTGCTTCCTCTCCAGCCACATTCCACGGCGACCACTCGCCTCTCTCTGCTCGCTTCCATCGTCCGTTCCGCCAAATCAAAAACGTCAAGTATCCTGCCGTCTCATACACTCTTTTTGGACCAGCTCCAAAGAAACCAGAGCGGAACCCATGGGTTCAGACGCGGACCAAATTCCTCCCCGCTGGATTGAGGGTCTTCATTCACGACTCGATTCCAGGCATCTCCAGTCTTTCTTCTGACGCTGTCTTGGATCTTCTCGGAAACATGTGCCCCTTCCATAAGATTCCTTATCTTGAATTCTTGATAGAAGAGAAAGATGAACGATCGCCCAAGCTGCACAATGAACTCGCTCTTCTTTATCGCTCTTTCATCGAAAAGTACAGACAACAGAAGATCATCGCCAGAGAATCTCTCTCCCAACAGCCCGAACAACTCCACAGCTCCAAACTCAAACTGAAAACCGACGACAGCTTTGTCCCTGCCGCAAAGACAGTGGGAACTTTGGGCTTCTTCCGAAATCGACTCATCACTTTCCTCAAATACTCCCTCTTCTACGAACCAGACGTCCTCCTCTCGCATTTCATGGATAATGAATATTTCTTCGAGGAGCAAGTCATTCTGCTGAGCCGTGGGAGGCATCATCAAGCTGCACTTTCCATCCTCGTCTCGAAAATCGACGATGTGCAAGCGGCAGAAGACTACTGCACAGTTCATTACGATCCTCGTCCACCAAATGCTGGAGGTCATCAAAGCGAGCACAGCATCCACAGGATCTTCCTCTCTGTCCTTCTCGACGCCAAGAGAATGGATTTGGTGGAAGATTACATGGTCAAGTTCTTCTCGAGGCTCCGAGCTGATGATATCCTCGCTCTCCTTCCATCGTCGTCCACTCTCTCTGACACCATCGCCTTCCTCTCCATTGCATTCAACTCTCTCGACACTCAACACCGAACAGCCTCCATCAATGAATCCCTCCTCCGAAGCGAAGATCTGCTGGCCGAGTCTCGTCGATGCAACCAAATCTCACAGCGAACTGCCATCCACTCAACCACTCGTTGCGGATACTGCGGGAAAGTCTTCCAGGGCCGCCCAATCGCAGCAATTGCTCCAGATGGAACTCCGTACCATCTGCACTGCTACGAAGAATTGGAGCGGAAGACATCGTCGATGCATCCGATCAAGCCAATTGTCGGATTCTCATACAACACTCCTCTCTTCAAGCTGGACGAAGACGGAAAGGGCGTCCCCAAATCTGGCGAAATGAGAGTCGGACGAATTTTACTTCAAGAATCGTCCATCAGCCATGCCATTCCTGAAGCAGACAGGATATTCCTGGACACAGAACTTCCTCACATGTCTTTGAAGCCGGAACCTCTGACAAGTCCAGAGTACAGACAGTTGCAGTCTTTGGAGGAGAGGGGGACAAGAGACGTGATGGACCTTCTCCAAGACCATGTCGTTGATGAGAGTGACTGGAACCAGAGTGAACAGGAGAAGACGAGGAAGATCCAGGATGACCTTAGCGAGATGGAGCAGAGGCAGCGGGAACATGATGAAGAGAGAAACAGGAAGGCGGAGCAGGAAAGGAAGGAACGGTTGGAGAAAGAGAGAAAAGCCAAAGAAGACTTCGAAAAAATGAGAAAAGAAGCAGAGGAAAAGGAGAAGGAAGTTCTTGGTGGATTTGCACAAACATCAGACGATTTCTTCATCCTTGATGCATCATCGTATGCTGTGAATGTTCCTGATTTCCCAACGTTCGACGACTTCTAAGAAATTATGTTTTGTTTATTAATTATTTCATGTCACGCATCTTCATCTGTTTATCGTTATTCAAGAGCTTAATTATTTGGAATCACTCGATCATCCCATTAAGTCTTCAATTCTTTTTTCATCATCCCATGCTTGTTCACTTTGTCTTGCTAGCTTCATCATTTTTCATAACTCCCTTTGAAGCTCGCTTCATGCAGAATTCCAAATCAAAAGCATCTTCGAAACAGAGCAACCAAATGATGTTCCCGTTGACGAGAAAGACCCCAAAACACCAGACTAAACCTGGAGTCCCTCCGACACACGAGGTAGATCCAACAGAACCACTCAAACCCCTTCCTCAACCACCTTCACCTCTCTCTGACGATCCAGTTTTCCCAACACCCCATCCTGTTCGACGATATGTTGATATCCTGGACTCACCACCAGCATCACGATGGCCCAAACTCCAAAACGAGGCGCTTTGTAAACAACGGCGGGATGAAATCAAGGAAGCATTCCTCTACGCTTGGGAGCCTTACGAGCTCTATGCTTGGGGACATGATGAAATCAATCCCATCTCTCGGACACCATACAATTGGCTCAGTAAACAAGCCACTATGATCATCGACTCAGCGACTACGATGAAGATCATGGGCCTTGAGGACAAATTTAAGAAGTGCATGGATTGGATTAAAAATGATATGAAAGTGTATAAAGGGGGATCATCGAACCTCTTTGAAACAACCATTAGGATTCTCGGTGGCCTCATCTCACTCTATGATCTCTCAGGTGATAAACAAGTCCTCGATCGAGCAGAAGAACTTGGCGATGCAATCATCTATTCATTTGATTCAAACACTATCACATCAATCCCTAGGAACTCGTTCAGCTTTTCCAAACCTTCACGAAAGCCAACGTTCGAAACTCGACTCGAAACTCTCATGAATGATCCATCACACAATGCATCGAAACTCTATCTCCCGACCCAACAAGATCTGGAAAAGGGAACGGGAACTAACTCAGCAACATCATGCTTAGCTGAACTTGGTGTCTATTTCGAACTTGTGGCTCTTTCAGATCGAACAGGTGATCCACATTATGCAAAACATGCACTTCGCGCTCTTCAAGTAAGTTTGGCTGCTCCTCGATCCGCTCCTGGTGTTGTCCGTGCATACATTCAACATGATGGTTCAAGAACAACAGGTCCATTTACGATCGGATCGTTCGCTGACTCGTTCTATGAATATCTCATCAAAACTGGCCTCTATTCAGATGAGTATGAAATAGACCTCGTTGGTCATACAGCTAACACGAGCAAGCCGTTGTCTGAACCAAAAAGCATTAACGACCATTGGGAAGAAATTATGAAAGCATTCTATAAGAATGTTCGTACCAATGGGGACGGGTTCAAGTTTATCCCGTCTGATGGGAGCGGGGGAACTTGGGAGCATTTAGCCTGCTTTGCTGGTGGAAATCTTGGTCTGGGAGCATACTATCTTAACAACTGGACTAAACTCCCCTCGCAGCAGGTCATCGAGCATCCTGTGAATGAAAAAATGCCAAAACGACAAGATAAAACACCCACAACTCGGGCGGATTGGCTAGACACGTTTTTCCAACTTGGGAAAGATCTCACACACACCTGCTATCAAATGTACCATGGATCGCCATCAGGGCTATCTGGTGTGGAAGTTAACATGAATGTTCTTCCAACTGGCTCCAAACCAATCAGAGAATACGATCTTTGTCCTGAAGCAGTGGAAAGTATCTTTTACATGTGGAGATTAACAGGGGATCCGATCTGGCAGGAATACAACTGGGAAATCTTCCAAGTCTGCATTTGTTCATTTCTTTATTCGTCCTCTTCGATACTATCATTCATTTAGTCAATCAAACGACATGCACGTCTTGACGAGCGCACTGAAGGGACAACAGTCGTCCCCGGTGGGTACAGTTGCATCAGCGATCCATCTTCAGCCACTCCTCATTCACGTGATAAGATGACCACATTCTTCCTCTCAGAAACTCTCAAATACATCTATCTCACCTTCTGTGATCCTGACACTGTAATGCCTCTTGACAAATGGGTATTTTCCACAGAAGCTCATCCGTTTGCCCAGAGGAAGTATTTGAAAGTGATTAAACCTTGAGTCTATTTCGTTTCCACCTGTTTCATTCATTTCACATTAATTTTTTGATATAATGGCTATGTGAATGTTCGGTGACTCAGAAAACGTCATGCTCATCGAATTACGCACATAACGGAGGATATTTTCGGTTTTGAGTGGTCAAATGAAGAGGTGAAATGGAGTCACGAATTATTCCACCATACACACTAAAACAAGAGCAACAACCACAACAACAACATAAACAATTCCCCATGCTTGATATTTTTTCTCTCCTGAAGATATTACTGATTAAGAAGGACAGACGGCAGAAGGCTCCAGATTCCCAATTGATCAGATAATTGGCTCCTTTGGTAACCTGCAGATAGTATAGATGAGTACAATAACAGCAAACGGTGTTAATTGTCGATTCTGTTTGTTTGTTGCAAATGAATCGAACACTTAGGAGAGTTGAACAAAAGATGTACCAAACCCGTAGAGATGATCCACTGCCTGCACACCGTTATCTGTGAAACATGCTAGATTGAAGGAATTCGGTTCATCAATATCTGCAGACGTGAGGTTAAATCGTTGGAGGCAATCTTCGATAGCATGAGTGTCTGAATATGGAATCTCTGTGTATGTAAAGGAGAGATTTGTTTCGTGATCCTCACGAAGAAAATTACTGTCAGGTCCAACAAGAAATTCATCACAGGGATGATAGAAGATGGTGTATTCTGGAATGAATCGATGAAAAAAAGAGGGTTGTGTAGAAACTTTCGTGTTCAATCAAGAAAATTTTTGTGTCAAAATATGATTCCATTCGATCATCATTCGTTCGACATTGAAAGTCTTCAGCATTTGTCGCCGAATTGCTTTGTACTCGTTTCGTTTTGTGCTTTCGAGTGGAAGCGAAGGCGAAGAACCAGAGAACAAGACATATCCTCATCAAAGATCAAAAATTTGAGACGAAGAAACGGTTGGACGATCGGAGGCGAATGTTGTTTCAGATTAGAGAGACAATCGCGTTGAGGAAAATATTTGAGGGTCAAAGAATGGAAGAAGAGGAATGAATGAGTTCAATCGATAGAGAAAAATGAAATGAATGAACGAGAACAGTTATTTAGAAGACGATATGTGTTCCTTTCTTTCCAGCCAGTGCATCAACAGCTTCTTCCAAAGATGCGATAATTGCGCGTTTCTTGGTTTTCTCAACATGACGCATGCAGGCACCAACCTTCGGTCCCATTGATCCAGCTGAAAAATGGCCTTCCTTCACGTATTCTTCCATTTTGGGATATTTGACTTCACCAATGAGTTTTTCCTGGTTGGGTTTGCCAAAGTTCACGCAGGCCGCATCGATATCGGTGAGAATCATGAAGATGTCGGCAGAGACAGAATCAGCAAGGCATGCACCAGCGAGATCCTTATCAATGACTGCCTCAACTCCCTCATACCCTTCTGGAGTTTCAACCACTGGAATTCCTCCGCCACCTGAAGCAATGACAACAACACCAGAGTTCACAAGAATTTTGGCGGTTTCTGCCTCAACGTTGCGCAGTGGGTTGGGTGATGGAACAACACGTCTCCAGCCTTTTTCAGCGGATGGCTTGACATTCTTGACAATCCATCCCTTTTCTTTCTTCAGGGTCTCTGCCTCCTCCTTTGAGAGGAAGTTTCCGACGGGTTTTGAAGCATTCTCCCCAACAAATTCGGGATCATCACGAGACACGAGAACTTGGTTGACCAGGCAGATAACTTGACGATCAATACCTTCTGCTTTGAAGGCAGCTTGCAAACGATTCTGGAACATGTATCCGATTTGTCCTTGAGTCATCGCTCCCACGATATCGAGGGGCTGAGCTGGAATCTGAGCCTTGGCAATATCTTGTTGAAGCGCAAGGTTACCAGATTGGGGTCCGTTTCCATGTGTAATAACAATCTCACGGGTGGGATCATCTTTGATGATCTTGGCAATTTGGCGAGCTGTCACATCGCAATTGTGCATTTGTTCTTCTTTGGTTCCCTTCTCATGTGCTTGTTTAATTGCATTTCCTCCAAGAGCAATAAGAATTCTCTGTGAAGAGTGAAGAGATTTGATGTTAATTTGCTGATGAAGTGCATACCACCATTGAAAGTCTGGATCAGATCCATTGTCGTCAAAAATGTGTCACACAAAATCGTGAATCATCTCACGACTCATTCGATACCCGAGAATGACTCTTTCTATCAGTACATTCAAAATATTAAGAATTCTTCCTTCATACAAGTGATGACCAGTAATTCCAATGGATTTTCCAGCACAGAGTTTCCTCTGTTGCCAGAATGGCATATCGGTTAAGAAACATCATCAAGATATCAAATTGTGATATATATATGTTAGGAAGATTTTATAGAATAAAAGTCCGTATAGAGTGAATAAAAGCACATATGATTTCAGCCTTTGAATCCCAGATAATTATATACCTACCAGATCAGTTTTGTTTTCAATTTTATAAACTGTTCGTCTGTTTTGAATACATACAGAGCTCAGATGTTGACTTTGTGAAAAAATTGTAACACTCAAAACTCCAACTCTGATTCTTTTCTGGATCCAACTCTTCGAACAAGGAAAAAAGAGTATCAACACCGTAAATCCCAGAAAATAAGCTTCAAAATGGATGTATTGAATCATTGTGTCAGACAACAATCGAGATTTCTGCGCCTATCCCAAAAACAGGGAGGATTACAACTTGACGGTTTTCTCCACAATGACAAAATAATGAAACATGAAAATGCAATATCATGATTGTGTGTTCAATGCAACATGAAGAGATCTCAATTGACCTGTGAAACGCATCCATTCATCAAAACAGAGTTTTTGTCGCTCCTCTGATGAAAGACGCTCAGGGTCGATTCATGAAATCGGTGCAAATTGTTCGTAAAATTTGGGCATTTGTCAAGAATACCATGAGAAATTGTTCAAGTTGGTGATGTTTCCCAAGCAGGTATTGTGTGAGGTACTTTTTAAGAAGGTCGGTGTCAGAAATCTCGATTTCGCATTCGTAGTCTGGGTGTTGGAACTCGGCTGTGAAGGAATTGCCATCTCGAGTCTAAGAAAAAATAGAGATGGGTTTAAACGATACCATGACTTCCGTTAAATCGATTCGAAACGCTGGTAGTATGAAAGAAATGCGTTTTTTGAGCCTTTGTTGGAGAAGAGGTGATTGCACAACTTCATATGGTGCCTCTGGAAAAATGTGAAAAGAATTGGAGATACCATTGATTTCCCAGGATGATGAGACACGAAGATCAAACTTAGACTCTGGGCAAACCATATTCAGTTTCGTTTGTTTTTTTGACTTCCTGATGCACGCTAGAGTAAGTCTTGGATCCTCTGCACTTACTGTGATTCTTCCATCAGCATGGATTAGATCAAGTGTGGTTGATTCTTCGTAGAGAAATCTCTAACGGATTCAGGAAGAGAAAAAAGAAAAACTCGGCTTAGGAGGAATGATCGGAGATGATTAAATGCCTTCGCAGGGAGGCTCGATTCGAATTTGTGATCTTGTGGCATTCTGATGAAAGCATCTGAGAGGCATGGACTCGTGTACCGCCGTAAGCTCGTGGAGTGAATGATTCGTCCAAGACGAATTTCAAGCTGAATAAAACGGTCCAAAACAATGGAAATATGCTAACCTCGAAAGATGCATCTTCGACTTCTTGCTGATATGAAGAAACAAGATATCTTGTCAAATGATTTAGCAAGTCGTTTGGACCAACTGCAGGGGCAATCTAGAACGTGAATGAAGTTAAAATTATGAGAGAATAAAATGATACGAGGTCAGTTGCTTGCGATAAGTAGTATGGAACGACGTCAGCTTGCTGAGGTCGTGCAATACCGGCCATGAACAAAAAGTTATGGTAAAGAAGCGAAGTAAAACCAGAAGCAGGAATATGTCTGAAATGAATTAGAACACGATGTAAACGGAAGGAAAAACAACAAAATCATTCGTCTTCTCCATCAAGCCTTGTTTCGTCCATCGTCTCGAGGTACGTTCCTTCGTCAAACATCATCTCATTTGCCATCTGTAGCTGCTCGGCTGGCTTCTCTTCTTCTCGGTGTCGATGTTTGTGTTCCTTCTTCTCCTCCTTGTGCTCACTGTCATCCCTCTTTTTGCGTTCCTTCTTTTCTTCTTTGTGCTCACTGTCGTCCCTCTTCTTCCTTTCTTTCCTTTCTTCTTTGTGTTCACTATCATCTCTCTTCTTTCGTTCCTTCTTTTCTTCTTTCTCGTCTCCTTCATCTTTCTTTTTCCGTTCTTTCCTTTCCTCCTTATGTTCGCTATCCTCTCTCTTCTTCCGCTCTTTCTTCTCCTTCTTCTCGCCTTCTTCACCTTCATCTTTCTTCTTTCTTTCTTTCCTCTCGTCCTTGTGTTCACTGTCGTCTCTCTTCTTTTTCTCCCTCTTTTCTTTCTTCTCTCCCTCTTCTTCGGCATCGTCCTTCTTCTTTTCTTTTTTCTTCTCCTCACCGTCATCCTTCTTCTTTCGTTCTTTCTTTTCCTTCTTCTCTCCTTCCTCTTCCTTCGTTTCACCATCATTCTTCTTCTTTCGTTCTTTCTTCTCTTTCTTTTCACCTTCCTCACCATCATCTTTCTTCTTCCGTTCCTTCTTTTCTTTCTTCTCTCCTTCCTCACCATCCTTCTCTTTGTCTTTGTGCTTTCCATGTTCTCTGTGCTTCTTCTTTTCACCTTCCTCGCCTTCCGCCTTTTCCTCTTCTCCTTCTTTGTCTTTCTTCTTCTTTTTCTCTCTCTTCTTTTCACCACCTTCTTCCCCTTCTTCCTTATCTTCTCCTTCTTCTTCTCCTTCCTTCTCCTTCTTCTTCTTTCTGCTCTCCTTCTTCTCACCATCTTCACCATCCTTTGTATGCTTCTTTCTATCTTTCTTCTTTTCCGCTTCTTCTCCATCTTCCTTCTCCTTGTCTGCATCTTTCTTCTTCTTTGAATCTTTCTTCTTTTCGCCTTCATCTTCATCTTTGTCTCGTTTCTTCTTGTTCTTCTTCTTCCCTTTCTCTTCTTCTTCCTCTTCTTCCTTATCCTTCTTCTTCTTTTTCTTGTCTTTCTTCTCGTCATCTTCTTCCTCATCACGATCTCTCTTCTTCTTTTTCTTCTCCTTCTTTTCCTTCTCCTCCTCTTCGGCTTCCTCTTCCCCGATTCTGTACGGTTTGACGTCCTTCAAAGTCACCACTCCCTTGATGTGATTCTGCAGAGCAAGCAAGATCTCTGGTGAGCCTGCCTCTTTCATCTCTTCCTCCAAATACTCGTACGTCGAGCCAGAAGTTGGCGGGACAACAGACAGAAGAGTGACGAGGGTGATCAGACAGCGCTTGGTCAGTTCATTCGACCCACGACGGAAAATGATGGTTGTGAGGATTTCCACAAGACCTGCACCGATCATCATCTTTGCGCCGTTCAGCTTGTACCGGCAGAGGATGCTGCTGCACGCTCTGGCTGCTTCGTTTTGGATGTTCTCTGTGCGTCCATCTCGGATGAGCTCAACCAGCGAGCGCATGATGAGTGGCTGGTTGAGAATCGGGAGATCAGTCTTCTCGTTCAGAAGACGGAAGTACTTCACAGCCTTCTTCACAGATTTGTTGTTGGGGAGGAGGGTGCTTGTCGGGTGGGGCCGGAACGTGACTTGCTCAATAATCGACGATGTGGCGTACAACAAGGCTCCAATCGCCATCTCCTTCTCTCGTCCTGGTTCGCCTATTCAGAACAGTGAAAGGAAGAGATGAGAATAAAGAATGATGAAAGTGCCAACAGAGGAAGCGTGTTCAAACGAGACAATTGAAGAAGTGGCAAACCGTCGTAGAGTTGTGCATTCTGGTCGATCAGTTGGACAGCAATTTGGAGATCTTCGATTGTTTGGAGAGGGAGAGGGTTTTTGTATGGCTGAACCACAGCTGGCCCCCTCTTCTTCTGCGGCGGCGACTCCTTCACGTGGATGGTTCGGACATCTCCGTTCCCCCACCCCTCCACCATGCACCCATCCAGCGAGCCAATCGCACGATGGGCAGCTTTGAATGTGTCCATCCCAACAAGTGCACATCCCCTGGACCGCCCACTCTTCTCTCGGAACACGTCGCAGAGGACGACCTCCCCAACCATCTGGAACAGGTCGTGCACAGGATACTCGTCTGTGTCTCGATCAAACCCCCACACGAAGAGGGTTGTTGTGCGAGGAAGGTACCCGTCCACCAATTCGGGGAAGTTCTGTTGGTAGCTCACCGTTCGAGACACGGCTTCGATGGCATTTTGGTAGCTTTGCGACGATCTTTGTTGTTCGACGTGTTGGCGTTGAAGCATTTGAAGCTCATTTTCAATTCTTTGATGTTCGGTTTTTTGTTTCTGAAGGTTGGCTTGGTGGGAAGAGATGAGCGACGAGGCAGATTGATTGGGTGTGGCAGATTGAACAGAAATCTGGCTTGGAGTCAAAGACTGGCCTGAAGCAGCGGATGATTGTGAAAGATTTGTTGCCTGGGACGCGAGGGATGGTTGGTAAGAGAGGGACGACACAACAGACGGTGCTGTTGGTAGAGCCCCATAGCCGCCGAGAGATGGCGCAATCGATACACCATCAAGTGTGGATTGGGATAGAGTGAGAGAGACACCAGCTTGAGAGCCAGCATTCGTGATGGCTGAGGGAGAACCAGGGCGTCCTTCTTCGTGCTTGCTTACAACGTCCTCATTTCCATCTTCAGAAAGAGAAGGAAGACTCACAGACGGATGTGATCCTGCGGAATGCATGGAAATGCCTGTTGCCTCAGAATGGATGGATGGAGGCGGGGAGAGGGTGACTTTCTGAGAATGTTCGCTGGCTCCGATGGAGTGGACAGAGGGCATATATCTCATGTTCGAACCCGGTGCTCCATCTTCTGAGGGCATTGTGATGGTGCTCATCCCATCGTGCTGTGGGCGTTCACGTTCTAATTTCTCGATGAGATCAGCTGCTGTTCCTTCCTGTAAGTGTCCCTGTCCCAACTCATCATCATCATGAATTATTGGAGCCCCATCTGGCCCAACTTCCTCTTCTGATTGTCCACCTTCTTCGCCTTCTTCGCTGCTTTGTTCACCGCTCGAGCTGAATGGCCCGCTCCCACTTTCAGAAAAGCTTCCACTCTCCCCACTGCTGCGACCACCACTTTCTGAGCGATGTTGTCCCCCTCTTCGACCTCGTCGAAGTTGGAATCCTTCTCCATCCTGTCTTTTCACAAATTGTCCAAGAGGTCCAGCTTCCGTTAATAGAGAAACAGGAACAAAACCTATAGTTAGAATGAGACATAAAGATCAATTTGGTAGATGAGATAGTGGTATTGGAAGTTAAATGTGCAGAATATACCCTCACGACCATCCAATGTTCGACAGATGACTCGTTCTTGTTCGTCAGCTTGCAAAACAATCATAATTTCACCGTGATTCAAATGTAACCATTCAGGCTATTGTCAAAAATGTCGTAAAAGTGGATCAAACCTCTTCTGGATGAAAGTCAGCGACTGCAGCGTAAGTTGGGATTTGCATCATTTGTTGTTCTTCTTGGGCCTTTCTGACATCTTGATGGCATAAAACACAGTGTCCATCCTCACTGACCACCTTTCCAACACAATCTGGACAGACAATCTGTCCACAGCATGGGAGTCCATAGTTCTCCGGATGAGGAAGGTTGCAGAGTGCACAAAGAGGATTTTCTACAGGTTGAGGGTCACCTTCAGGGATAGGTTCGTCCTTTTGGGATGGATCTTTCTGCTCTTCTTCAGAGCCCGCCATGTTGTGGATGATCGACCCAGCAAGTATTATCATTCTTTTCTCTCTTCTTTCTGTGGTGAATGATACATTCATCTCCACTATTTTTTACTTTTTTTGGTCATTACTCACTGAATACACCCAATCAAACTATCCCTCCCCAATGTGACGCACTTTTCACAAAATCTTTCCAAACCTCCTTTGATTCGAGAGATCTTACATCATTCTGTTTCCCTGAGAAAACTATTCACAGGGATGTATTCCTTAAGTCAGAAGAGGTCCATCCTTTTTCACTTTTTGGGACAGGAAGAGCACAAAGAATTGGATGGTGCATTCGTTTCGTTCCACAACATCGAAATACTATTGAATGTCTTTGCATTGTTACACAGCATCGATGGATGAGTGTTTTTCCACAAATTCTTCACTTTCTCCTCCAAATGTACAAGCAAACTGACCTTTATTCTCAATCATCACTCCCATCCACCGAAACATCCTCTTCGGTCTTTATGCCTCTCCTGGAACCATTTCAGAATGTGAATCCCTTCCCTCAAGGAGGTGATTCGCTGAATGTTTTTGTTTCAACCGAGTTTTCTTCAGATAAATCCGGAAATATTGTTTATTCTCAATCATCAAAACAACCTTTCACTCTCCAAATTCCACACAGCCTCTATGGAGTCCCCACAGATTTAAACATTTTTTCAATAATATTTCAACAAATTCCTCCCTCGCTATTGCTCAGTCTCCATGTCCATCATCTCCTTGACATCCCCATCATCATAACAGGTGCTTCGCCAGCTGTTATTTCGTACACGTGCTTCAGTATAGTTCATCTCTTTCTTCCTTTCTCTTATTGCGGTCAGTTCATCCCACTCATCCCAGCCCATCTCAGCCATGTTGCAGAAGTGTTTATGCCCTCAGTTATTGGCATTTTGCCAGAATGTCTCTCTTCTGATCTAAGCATATACTCGTCTGCAATTATGGTTAATCTTTCCGATAAACGAGTGATTCTACCGAATAACGACAATTATCGTCAGACTTGTCCCAATGTGATTCCATCTACGATCTCCACATCGTTGGTTTGGCTTCCAAACCCACCAGGTTTAACGCAGGCTACCAGAGATGTTTGGGATTTACTGGTAGAATGTGGGATAAGAAGAGGGGAAGGTGGAAAAAACCCAAATCCACGAGATGATCAAGACGTGGAGACTGACACGTTTTCTGGGGGAGTATCCAGCCTCTCTGATCCATTCACTCCAGAAACAACCGATTTTGAGCAAGAGATTGGGAGTCAGTCAGAAGATATCGACATGGACCGGCCAGAAAGCGATGAAGACTACTCCGATGATTCTGACACTCTCAAAACGAACCGCTTGGCTGCTGGGCGAAAAGCGAACCAGTACAGTTCGATGACCACTCGTGGGCAGAGACTCCGACGAGACGTCTTGGCAGATGAAACGGTGGGAGACACAAACCAATCAGCCACACTTCCGTCAAGTGGGAATCCGGGAAAGCAGCGAGTCTCGGCTTTCATCCCAACTCGAATCGCATCAAAGGATCTTCGATCGGCCACGAACATCAAACATGCCTCGTTGAATGATTTTGGCTCACCGAAAAGGACAGTCCGCAATTCCACTCATCCATCTCATCTTTGGGGGGCTTGGAAGCGGAGGGTGTGCCTTTACAATGGGAAGCTGGAAAGTGTTTGGGGAGTTCAAAACGGAGATTGGTGGCCGGTGTGTCAGAAAGGAGGAATCAGGAACGACAAAATGGGGAGAGTTCTCACCCGACTGGAAAATAGCGAGCAGAGAGACGGGCGACACAACGAAGGCCAACGACGGAAGGATTTAGCTCAAGTTGCGCGTCTTCCCCTTCTGAAATCTTTCTACGTGACTCACTCGTCGTCTGCGACAGGATTTGCGGAGAATGGATGGGTTCTCAAAAAACTCGGAGCGAACCAGGCCTCCTCTCCAAGAAACATCATCTCTGCCCTCTCAAACAACACAGCACAATCATCTCTCTCGTTCTTCGAGGATGAACGAACCCACACGAAATCACAAACCAATTTCAAAGCCACTGAACTTTCTCTAAATCGGCATGTTGTTGGTTTTAACCAACTTCTGGGAACACTCAACAACACCCAAATCATTCCCTCTTCTGTCATCCCAAATAACTCATCGCTAACAAACACGACAGCTGGAATCACTCTCCCGATCGGGCAACTTCACAATGCACGCAACATCCCTTTCTTCCTCTCGCTGTCACTCCCGCTTTCGTACTCTCATCGACTCCTCCTCATTTTTCTTCGGTGGCATGCAGCAATTCTCACCCATGCTCGTCTTGCAGTCAAAACGGACACGAAAACTTTCCAACTTGATCGCTTCGTTGCATCGTTCTCTTTCCTGAAAATGCCGTTTGCTAAGGCGTTTGTCAATACACAACATTTCACAGTGTTTGTGGAAGAGCACACGCCACTCTGGGCGGAGGAGATGGAGAAGCAGTTGATGCTCGATTCGTACTCCATCGATCAGGGAGAGATGGATGTGATTGGTGATGACGGCACCGATCAGGCCACAACCGACCAGAGCATCGATGCATTTTCTTCGCATCACGCTGAAGACGACAGCTCCGATTCATCAGATGATGTTGATGACTTTGACCTCCTGTTTCCGAGTCCAAAACCGAAAGAAATGACTGAAACAAAGCGCAGTGCACTGCTCTCGACTTCTCTGTCCTCAAGTCAGTCGTCTCTCCATTCACCAACACCGACGCAACCTTTTCAATCCAAACTCAGACTCAATCAAGGTCATCCGAAGGCCCTGGGATTGTTGTCGAAGCAAAACAAATTCTTTGGTCAGTCATTTTCTGCCCTCCCTGTTCTCAGCCCCTCAACAGACCCAAACCAAACTCAGTCTTCCACAGAAATGATGACAACTATGAACTCGTCCATGAACACCTCCGATCGAATGACGGACCAATTTCATCTCAATCAAGAGGAAACTCAGCTCGAGCCTGTTATCGTTTCGGATGAGACCCAAACAACTCTTCTTTGGGGGACAACTACTCCGTTTCAGCCGAGGCTGGAGCTGGAGTCATGTCTTATTGATGATGAAGAAATGAATGATGATGAGGAGCCGAGTGGAGGAGAAGAAAACTGGATTGATCGAGAAGAAAACGAGAAGGTTGAGGCCGAAGATGATGATGTTGATGTCACTCTCACGAATTCTCTGGCTTTTCATCGAGCAAAGAATGATTCGGGGTGGTCGCGTTGGTCTCGCAAGTGGAAAGTCAGTCAGGAGGATCGGATAAACGCACATGAACAGTTCCTCTCGCATTCTGGAATGTGTTTAGGTCCATCTTCTTGGAAGCGGAGTCATGTAACAACAACATTCTCCGCATTGTGCTCTCCAGTCTCATCTTTTGTTGGATCTGTTGCCGAGATCCCTTCAGTCTCTGCCGGTCTGACGGGAGGTTTTGGAGGACGGATGAGCGAACCTCGTCATCGAGGTGATTGGGAAACAGGAACGGAGGATGGCTATGTCACTGTTGGTGAAGTGCGAAGGAGGCTTGACCTGGTCAACAGGATTACACGTGTGGCTCAGAGAAAGCCGGTTCAGAACGATCTGAAAGGGGAAAAGACAATCCAGACAAATTCACTCCTCCAACTGACAGACACCATTCCACTCCGATTTCAACGGCCTCAACTTTCGAAGGAGGACGAATCCCCAACACCTCTTGTCATTCCGTCTCAGAAGAAGCTGATCACCAACTCGTACATCCACTCAGGGTATCCGTGGATGAGCCTTGTGAAAGTTATGCCGCCGACTGGAACCCAACTCACTCAGCACCCGCCACTCCATCTTGACGAGGAGGAGCCAGCGAAAGAAGTTGGAAAAGAGACGGTCAAGATTGAGGATGTTCATGTTCATCCGCTTGCCTCGTTCCAGACAGAGTCGAAGGAGACTACGACCCAACAATTGCGGGTCCCACAAAGAAAGCCGCCGTCAGCTCCAATGCCAGCTCCTCCTCCTGTGTTCACGCGATCTGCCCCTCCTCCACCTCCTCCAAAGGCCAAACCTCAGAACACTGGAGTTCCACCTGTCTCGGACTCACCTGATCCGGACGAACATGTTGAATAATTCTCTTTATCTTGTTTTCTCCACTTCAATCCAATCATCATTTCCTCAGCTGAGGTCAACTCTTTATTCTCACTCGTTTTTTGACTTGGCATGAGTTCACAAGGTGATGAGATTCAATAAATAATACATGAGGGAAATGGAATGAAGAAAGAAAGAGTGTGGAATGTTTCATTGCCGATTCCCAGGTGTTGGTCGCGTCGAAATCATATCACTAAACTTGCCTGTCTTCCCCGGAGTGTCTTGTTTCTTTTGTGTCGATTCGGTTTTGAGAGGTTTCTTCGACTCTGTGCTTTTAGACTTTGACGGATCTTCAATTTTTATTTTGACTTCTGGTTCAGCTGCAATGCTTTTCTCAAATTGAATCATCTCATTCTTCTGTTTTGATTCTGTTTCGCGAAGTGAATTCTGATACTTCTGATCAAGTCTAGAGAGGGGAATCGATGAACAAAATTGGCGAAATCTCTGTGCATACAATCCCGAATCGTTCTTTTTTTGGTCCATCAACTCTCGCTTCTCTCTTTCAAGTCTCCTCTGAAGTGTAGACAATTCTTGGGCATGGAGAGCTTTTTGCTGTTTTTTTAGATTCTCAATCCGCTTTTCTTCTTCAAAAGCAAACTGTGCCCTTTCTTTCGCTTCCTTATTGGAATGAAACAAGCGAAAAACGATACTAATTCATCTGCAGCAACTTTTGCTTTGTGTGCTTCTTGGAATCTGAGAGAAGAACGAGTGAAAAAATGACTGCTGAAAGTTAGAAATTGACTTTTTTTCCATCGCTAAATGGATTTCCGATTTCCGTAACGTGGAAAGTTGAACAGAGAATTTTGGTTCTTGTCCTTTATGATCTTCGAGTTGTTGCTCCAGTTCTGCTTGTTCTTTGAATTGGCGTTTCTGGAAATAGAGAAAGCACAAAGCGAGAAATGAATCAAGAATGAGAATAAAACGAAAACCAGACCTCTAGGGCATGTTGTTGTTTCTGAGCATCCTTCAGAAACACCTGAATCTGTTGATCCCAGAGTTCATTGAATTTGACAAGCAAAAAGTCGTGTGCTGCTCTCAAATCATCCTTCTCTGTTTTATGCTTCGTTTGAAGGGCGTTTTTCTTCTTTTCAATGAGTTGTTTCTTTGCAGAAGCGAGTTGCTTTTGAGCATTGTCTGCTTGGAGGTATTGTCCATTTTTGGCATATTTATCAATGCTTTTCACAAGCTTATCAATTACTTTCTGCATTTCCTGAACTTCATCAACTGGAGCTTGCTCGCTAACCTGTTCTTCCTCTGTCATGGGAAAAGAAAAGAAATTGTGGAAGGATCACTATTGAGAATGAGCGCAAACGTCTGAGGCAGTCTCGAATTGAAACAGATTCATTCAAATAAAATGCAATCATCTCTTCAGAATGAAATGATTATTCGATATCTTTGAGGTAATCCTCTGTGTTCATGTCATTCAACCCCAACTCGTCGTTTTGTTCGGCAGTCCGCTCGTATTCCTCAATGCTTAGGTACGGATCAGGCTCGGGATAAAACAGGTTCTGGATGTATGAGTTGGAGAGGGCGTCGTTGATGACGAACGTGAAAGGACCTGTTTCGAGACGCGACATTTTATCGATCTTGTCCAAAAACTCGACCATCGGAAGAGATTCGCTATCTTCTTTGGAATCTCCGTGGACAGTTGTCACACTGAGGTGTTCTCTCACCTTTTGGAGGAGACCCTGTTTGATCAAGTAATTGACGCATAAAAAGACGAAAAATCAGACCTCAACAGTGGTAAAACATCCCCCCAACGTTCCAGTTGTGACTTGGAATCCAATTTCTGGAATGAGAAGGAAGGAGGAATCAGATTTGAGGACATCTCGGTTGAGATCTTCGGGGCGAGTGACTCGGAGGCGGTAAATCTTTCCTTTATCCGAAATATCACCTCCAGGTTTAACCTTAGCAAAGGTGAACAGGAACAAATGAGTATACCTCTGAATTACGATATCCACAGGAATCACAAGTGAAAGCCATCAATACAATCTCCTTGAAAAGAGGAATAGTTGCACTAATCGTTCGGAGTACTCCCTCATGATGGCACATTCCACATTCAAGTGGAATCTCGACAATATTGTCTGGGTCAGCGACTTTCATGACTTGAGATTCCAGGGCAGCAGTCATCGAAGGATCGACGATTGAGCCAACTAAGTTCAGAGAAGATATGAAGAATGGGTAAATTGAGCTTTGGTACAGACCATGGACATTTGGATGATTTTGGTCATTTGTGGGTACGTTTTGATCGGGCACTGGGAGACCGAGAGCTTTGTTCTGTTCGTAAGTACGCTGATACGATTTGACCGTGAGAAGAGGATCAACATAAGGAGCCGAAGGATTTTGGATGAAACTGTTTCCTGTTGGATCATCCAAAATAAGTGTAAATGGAGTGTTCCTCTCGATGAGGTTGTCAATGCGTCCAATGAATCCATCGATTTGAGTAGCGACCTCTGGTGCTTGTATCTGACCGTGTATTATTAAAAAATTGATTTGACACATGAATATGTAAGAAAACAGACCCTTCGGAGAGGTTGACTTTCTTCGAGCATTGATTTGATGTGAGTAAGAATTCCTTCGATTGTAGTAATCTCTCCTTTGCGGCCGGCATTGCCGGGGATCTCAAAATCCATTTCAGGAATAACTATCTTCGCCCATTCAGTACGAATGACTTCGCGATCAAAATCTTCTGGTTTTTGGACTTTGAGTTCATAAAAACAACCTCTTTCTGCATATTCGACAGTATGTAAGTCCGAAGATCGGAAACCACATTCAGGACATTCGAAAGCTGCGAGTATAATGTCCTTGAAGAAAGGAATCGTCTGGCGAAGAAAACGAGTGATTCCGTTCTCCCCGCAAGAAACACAATAGCTTTCGAGTTCTGTGGGAAGGATAATATCATTAACGAGAGTAGTTTCTGTCAAATCGGACGTTGGAAGCTCCTCCTGTCGGTTTGCATCAGTCATGAGGATGGAATGGGTTCAATGGGTCAGGAAAAATAAAAATACCGTAAACAGTTCTCCCTTGAGATGTCCCTGGCTCCAAAGAAGGTTGCTCCTGCTACCAGGGCATCAAAACCCATCCACGAGGTCATTCGTGGCCTTCAGGAGCATCTCGAAGAAGGAGCAGTCTGGATCACGAAATACAAATATGAATCACAAAGGACAAAAGAATTCAATCAAGTTTTCCCTCTCTTATGCCTTTTCATCATTTAATCAGGAATTATCCGACTTCTCAGCTCTCACTGCACAATCGACCGAAACAATGAATGACTCCCTTTCCCTAGTGCATGATATTTACGGTAGAATGAATGGATTGTACTCGGCACATCAGATGTTTGTTTTCCTAAGTTGTTTTATTCATCAGGAATCGATATTGTCGAACGGGAAACCCAATCACGAAGGAAATTGTAGACGCAATGAAAGAAACGTATGATTTCAACTTAATCATGACTTTTAAAGCCATTTCAATATGTCTGGAGATTCACCAAAACAATCTCTGGAGGCAATACTGGAAAAGAACTTCGAATGTGATGAAACACACAAAACAACTAAACAGAACCCCTCACACCCCAAAACTGACGAAACATCCGCCAAAACAGATACAAACGATCATAAACAGTCAGAATCTTCAGGACCACAATCCACTCAGTCGAATGATAGAGAGATCGGAAAAATCGGGTTTCATATCTCATCGATTGTCAATCTCTCAACACTTGGCGATCTACTACTCACAACCAGTGAAGATGGGTTATCTCACGTTGTTTCGATCTCGGGAATCGATCAATTTTCACCAACAATAAAATCTGAACCCACAAAACAATTGTCTGTCAGGACCCTCCAAATGTTCACAAACAAACCGGCCTCTTCAACTCCTTCTTCAGATCCTTCTCCTTCTCCAGATCCTTCTTACTTGATCCAACAACTCACAACCACCTCACTCATCATCCCCCTCCTACACAAAGATGGCGATCCTTCGTTCATCATGGTTGGAACAGTGACAGGCAAAATCCATGTGTTTGCCTATCCTCCCCAACCATCCATTAGTAACTCTTTCAGGTCGCCGATGTACCGCTTCACTATCACCTCCCACCAAGCACCAATCATTGCACTCGATTATTTCATTCAAATCCTCACACAGTCACAACCACCACACCCGAAGCAGCAGAGTCATCCTGGACGCGTTCAACAGCCTCCACCCCAACGCATTTGTGGCCTTATCTTAACAGCATCGATGGATGGGACGTTCCACTTGTGGGATTTTGGGGAGATGCAGACAGCCACTCAGAGTGGGAATCGAGACAGCCCAGAGGACACAATAGGGAACATTGAGTATCAAAACTGCAAAATTCAACCCAGGTTCACCTTCAGAAGTTCAACGCTGGGAATGATATACACGGCGTGCATCATCCGAACAGACAGACTTGGTGTGCTGTTGGGAGGGGAGATGGGACTGCTGTACTTCGTCTGTGTCGGGAACTCCACATCCTCTCTCAGCAAGGACACTCCATCTGCGACAGCTTTGGTTCCGAAAGATACAAAGCCTCCCGGGCCACTCAAAGCGAGACATCCCATCCTCAAACTGCTTGCCAATCCGACCCATACAGAAATCGATATTCTCACAAACTTTTCTGTGGAACGGATCGAAACACTAAAGACGGAGAATGGGGCTCGGCGTCCGGTAGCCAGGGGCGAGTGGACGTTAGTGAATGTGCATCAGGCGAAAGAGAACAACGATTGCTTCTTTGTGGCAATGGGCTCGTTCCGCACACTCATCGCTGTGGGAGACAACAAAGGCTGTACAAAAGTGTTCAATGTGCTTGTGGCGAAGAAAAAGGAAGGTAGTTCAGAACCAACGTCCATCTTTGGTCTACAGCCGACAAACCTTCCTAGCAAACCCGTCACTGCTCTTACTTTTCACACAAAACGACCAATCTTGATGGTCGGAAATGAGATGGGTGTCATCTCGTTCCTAAGCATGATCGGATGAGGTCATAATGTTCCAGTCTTGCTTTAAGCTAATCCTTTTGATTTAACGAGTTTAATTGACTCGGATCGCTTTTCCCAGAATTCCTGCCAAAAAGAGACGAGAGAAATCGAGCCGAAACAAGAATTCATGAAGTGAAAATGAAGATATTCTAATTGCAATGAAGTGTTCAACGAAAAGACATCAAAGCTTTCCCCCGAAGACTGTTCTCCATTAATGAAAACTCATCTTTCCTCCTATTCTCCCCACTCGTCGTCCAATCAGAAGTCTTCGAGCTTGGTATCGTTTTTGGACGGAAAACAGACCAGATCCGGATTGTCTGGTCTTCACTCCCTGTCATCACAAATTGTCCGTCGGGTGATATCGTGGATGACACGATTCTCTGTTTGTGTCCCTTCATGTCCCCAAACTGGGTGAATGTCGGATATGCGAGAACAGCCATGGCAGGAGCAGGAAATCCAGTCACTGCAACCAACTCTCGATCAGCCTTCGACCAGTGGACACCTGTGATCTGTTTCCCCAAATCGTGGGATGCTACCGTCTGTCCCGTGTTTGTGTTCCACACTTTTATCGTTCGATCTGCAGTTCCTCCTCCTGTGACAAGAAGACCAGATTGCCATTCGCACCAACTCATTCCTTTCACCGCACTTGTGTGTCCAGCGAGTTCGTGAAGGGGCTTGGGACGATCGTCCGATGAGTCTGAGAGACGAGTCACTGTCAAATCCTGACCCTTAATCTTCACCCCACACGTTCTTGCATCCCAGATGCAGACAATATTGTCGTTACCTCCGCTGGCAAGTGTGGTTCTGTCTGGCGACCAATGGAGTGATGTGATTTCTTCTTGATGGTGTTCGAGTGTTTTCACGAGAGCTTCTTTTGCTCGAGTGTCCCAAATACGAATATTTCCGTCCTGGCCTCCAGATGCAACGTACGGCCCGTTCCACGAAAGACAACCCACGCGCTGTTGAGAGCTAAGAAGAGTTCGATCAGGTTTCTGTGGATCTTTCTTTGAACAGTCCCAAATTTGAATCCGACCATCTTCAAAGCCTACAGCTAGGAATTGCCGTTGAGTTCCCCCACTCCACTTCACAGAAGAGACAAGAACGGGATTGTCAGGATCTCCTTGATAGAGTGTCGACGTTGTTCCGTTTGTTGCATTCCAAAGGTATACTGCATCATGAAGAGCAATTGCAACGAGATTGTTTGGACCCCAGTCCAGAATGTTGTGATCTAAGTCAAAAAAATGAGAAAAAGAAATGTTGGATACAAAAGTTTGTCGTGATTCCTAATACCAAGAAAATTGAAGATGAAAAATTGATGTAGAGTGAGTCAGAATGAAGATGAGTCAAACCTGGTGCATCGAGGACATGTTCAGCGACACTACTGATGTGTCGTGGAGCGTTAAGAGAATGATTGACAGGAGCTTGTCTTTGTGAAAATAATACGTTCATTCTATTTTCGTAGTCTTTATCAACAGCTGGGGGTGCCGCACACAGCTTCAAAATTCGTGCACCGCCTGTCTGGGACTGAGATGTGTTTGAAACACTTGTAGGGATAGGGAGAAGTCCAGATTCCATATTAGTAAACTCAATGACAGTATTCTCCATGTCTTCACCATCTCGGAGTGGAATAAACCTCGAGGACATGTGAATTAAGAAGTTAGTTTAAAAGAACTCAAGATCTACCCATGAAAGTGGGAGATCTCAGTTCAGAAACATATGTTCGTTACGAGAGGTTTCACATTGTTGAAGTGTGTGAAGTGATGATCACAGAATCGAATGACAAACAGAACCAAGATCAAAAAAACTGCTACTCCTTTCGAACATACGTCCTCCTCAGGTCGTGCGTAATCTCTTTCAAATAAAACACTCCAGAGCCAATGACAGGCCCTGGGTTCTCAGTGGCATAGATGAGAGCGTCCTTTGGTTGTGGAGAGTTCTTGTTGAATGGCTGATGGGTGAGGTTCAACTGATCCTCGCGTGCCTTCATCACAGCCTCGAATTCTGGTACTGTTGTGACGATCTCTGAATCGAGGAGAGTCTGGATGTTACTGAGATTGTGGATGAGTTTTGAGAGTGGGAACTCATCCGAACCTTTGTTGATCTTGACTGACCATATTGCAGCAATAAGTCCAGATCCGTAAGAGAAGCAGAAAACTGACTTTCCGTTC
The DNA here is from genome assembly GCA_033064195.1 of Blattamonas nauphoetae. Lineage (NCBI taxonomy): Eukaryota > Preaxostyla > Oxymonadida > Blattamonas > Blattamonas nauphoetae. The sequence continues at coordinate 235,189 of JARBJD010000075.1, forward strand.
AATTTTTCCTCTGGTTCAGTATGAAGAATGGATGCTAGCGACATGAAGAGAGTCGCCGTGTAACTGTTCCCGATAAGCCTTGGAACGAGGGTACTTGGACCGACTTTCTCGTCAAAAGATTGCTTTGTTTGTTTGACAAGCTCGGTCATGCTTTTTGGGTCTGGAATGACTATCGTTGAAAGATCGGTGGTCGGATCAGTTTTGGTCTGGTCTGCATCAAGTTGGGTCAAGAATGCATGGGCTTTCATAATCATCTTGTTGAAAGGTGCATGGAAAATCTGATAGTCGTAGTTTGACATCGAAAACGTTTTCCCCTTGAGAGAAAATTGATCAAAAGAAGTTGTGAACTAACTTGTGATGAATGTAATTGTTTGATTCCCTGATGAGTTAATGCGAGAGCTTGAAGATAGCAGTCTGTTGACAATTTACCTTCAACGTATGGGAATTCAATGGAAGTGTTTGGTTTGTGGAAATCGTAGACGTGAGCAGACATGACTTTACGATCGACTGAAACAATAAAATCGAATGAAAATAGATACGATCAACAACTAATGGTGCATTTGGGGTGATGAGCATGGCTACAGCACCTGCACCTCCAGTATGGCGGGCGTCGAGAGACTGATCGAATGACGAGACAAATCACAAACAGGACCACCATAGATGGCGATATCAGAAGCAACCACAATGGAATACTTCCCGTACAGTCGAGTATAGTCAACTGCATTGAAGAGTGCTGATGTTGCTCCATAGCAGGCATTGTATGTGTCGCATCCTTCAATGAAAGGATTTCCAAGAAAATGCTCCATCAAATATGTCTTGATTGACTTAGAATGGTCAACAATCTGATGGAAAAGATCAGTGTTTTGACATAGCAAAGGAATAGTCAACTGTTGAGATGAGAAGTGTAAACTGTTTCTGTGCCGACTTCAATACGACCAACTTTCTGGATATCAACGGCATTTTTTTCCAAGAGACGTTGAACAACAGTCTTCGAAAATGAGATGACATCTTCTTCAGGACCTTTGTAGATGGAAGGAAGGGAAAATGGTGAGACAGAGACGTGAGTAATTGATAAAAATGTTTGAGAATTGTTGGATGAATTGATTAATGAAGAAGTTACCTGTGAATGCCATCTTTATTTGCCCGAGACCAATGGTGTAGTTGCCTTTGGAGCGTTTATCCGCTTCTTCGAAATCTTCCTGTTTCACACGCCGGGTCGGGAAGTAGACTTCGATTGCACTAATACCAACATTTGAATATACCGACATGAGACGATGAGGTGGAACAACGATTGTGGAGTCAGGGCGAAAAATTATATGCACCGATCGTTCTCCACGAGCTGTCCAAAAATTTGGACACCTTTGATCGCTTTTCCAGAAAAGTGGACACTTGTCGAAAAAACGCAGAAATGGACACCTGTAATTTAAAAAAATCCCAGGATTTGGACACCCCCAGATTCTGGACACCTGTCTGCCAAAATAGGAGGAAAGGTGTCCAAAATTCTGGATTTTAGGAAAAGCGTGAAAACCAATCAGAAAAGAGTTCATGAGATACAAAACCCAATAAACGGGGAAAAATGAACGAGAAAAATGGTCCTATACAGAGGAAGCGATAGATCATGATGAACGATGAAATGAGAGAATTGAGGAAGATAATGGAAAAAAAGTAAAGAAATAGTGAGTGGAAGGGCCAAACAAGTGAGGGTGTTTCTTAAAGACGGAAACAGTGATGGATGACGAGTTGATGAGAGTTTCGGGTGATGGTCGATGAGATCGTGCTCAGAACAGGAATCATCGATAGTCCGGCAAGTACACATAGTTTGTCGATCATCCTGAACCTATCTGCAGAATTTAACAGCACGGACAGGACACGACTGGGCAATCTGAGAGAAATTCAGATTCTTTTGGTGGAGGTGGGAAAACGGATGGGGGAACGACTTTGGGATCATCTGAACTGGCCCCAGGCTCTCCTCTTTCCATTCGCTTCTTTCCAAATACTCCACGCTGTTGGATACATCCAAAAAATGTCGATTCAAGTGCCACTTCGCTATTTCCAGCCAGAATAGCGGCATAATGAAGAAGAATACATTTGGGAGAGTGGAGATTCTTTCATCTCATTCATATTGTTGGACAACGTGGTGATGGAAACAGGTTGGGCAGAAAAATGTGGACCTTCAACCAATATGTGTCTGCCCTGAGCCTTGCTAGTCACAGGAGTGTGTGAACTCGCTAAATTGGGCAAGTGTAGGCTTGAGTGTCAAGAAGAATGCAGAAGTTGATGACTGGGTCCGCAGCTGCGAATAGACTGTTCAGTTCTGGGCATTCGGCATCTTGAGTTTGGAGAGAAGGTTGATGAATAAATAAGGCTCGTTGGATGACAAGAGTGTGAGGGAACAGGAGTTCAGTGGATGATTTCTCATTCGCGCAGTAGACAACTATTTTTGCGAAAGAATGGGTCAGCATTAGCACATCAGCTCCTCTCTTAACATTACCAATTGACGAAGCTAATTTGGACCGGTTCAACACCTTCTTCATTACACTAAGCAAAATTCGTAATAGTTTCTTCGTCCTCAAGCAAGCTCTTTCAAATGAAACAAACTCACATTTTCCAGTACGCTCTCCGAACTAGTTCGAAATTGTGTGGAGATCAATGGAAGACATTCCATAATGGATCGATTTCAGGCTTTCATCTCGTTGACTCTTTCGTGAGGAACTCAACAAAAGCAAACAGTTCACGGATCATCTGTGAATAGACAGATCGAAATATTGAAGTCACAAATGGTGATATCTTTCTCTTCTTGCACGATGCAACTGCTCTTATTCTCACTGTTCTTGCTGATTGACTGAGTTGCAACGTTCAGAACAGACTTCATTTTCCAAATGCAGAGATGTCAGACATCATCCCAGTGGATGCACCCTTACCCACAAAACTCAAGACAGCAATACCCACTTTGGGGCAATCGGGTATTCTACACGATGATTCGGTGCCTTGGGAAGATTCAAATACAAGACCGCGGTTTCCTCTGAACTACCATGGCTGTATCTTTTTCGAGCATGCTCTCCTCCCCAGGCCATTATGCAACCCCGATTGCGGGATAAATGACCCTCTCATCTGGACTTTCATCGATCCACATCGATCCTCTCAACAATCACTTCTACAATGTCCAATTCTTTCCTCTCACTTGTTTGGCCCTTCCACTCACTATTTCTTTACTTTTTTTCCATTCTCTTCCTCAATTCTTCTTCAATTCTCTCATTTCATCGTTCATCATGATCTATCGCTTCCTCTGTATAGGACCATTTTTCTCGTTCATTTTTCCCCGTTTATTGGGTTTTGTATCTCATGAACTCTTTTCTGATTGGTTTTCACGCTTTTCCTAAAATCCAGAATTATGGACACCTTTCCTCCTATTTTGGCAGACAGGTGTCCAGAATCTGGGGGTGTCCAAATCCTGGGATTGTTTCCAAAAATTGATCCAAAATTTTGGACACCTTTGGCAGGTGTCCACTTTTCTGGAAAAGCGATCAAAGGTGTCCAAAATTTTGGACAGCTCCGTTCTCCACCCACTCACCCAACTCGATAATTTGAGCCACGCAATGTGAGATTGTGAATATGACTCCAAGCTGTTCAGGATACTAATCTTCCGCATTCGTTCCCACTCGATTAGCTGTAATGACGAAATCCTCTTCGTTCGGAGTTCACAGGGACTGGAGTCTTTGTCATCCGAAACCGAAGAAAGAAAGTTCCGAGAAAGGCTATACTTGACACGGTCAACGAGGTTATCAGGAGATATGCGAAGTTCTCAGTCACATAAGGAGTTTGTTCTAATTTGGTCCTCATTAATCACTTTTCGATTGTCCCTACCATCATCGGCCCTGCGTATGGTCTACAAATGGCATCCACATCCTTTCACTCCAGATAGCATTGTCTTTCACGAAAAACTGTCGCAGTTTTGAGAGAATGATTCTCTCGTCTTCACAGAGAAGAAAGACAAATATATGTGTTTGATGAAAAGAATAAATGATCTCTTTGAGAGTGCTAATTGGTGTATGATGTGATGTGTGGAAACTCACACTGATTGTGGTGCTGTCGCTGCGGTGTATTCTGTCTGTGCTGTTGTTGTGCTTCCCCCAGAAGAGATGGGTGATCCACCACTCTTCAGTGGCCCGTGTTTGTCGATGCATTTTGTGAAGTAGAAGACGACATAACAGATCCCGAGGATTAGAGTGAGAACAGCAATTACTGCACCAACCCAAAAGCCACTGGTGAGCGAAGCAGAAGCACTGAGTGGTGGGTATGAGAACATCAGGAAAAACATACTATATAATGGTGATGCCGTATCCGAACCAATTGTCGAGGAATGGGAACCATTTCGACAGAAACTCTGGCCTCCATATGACATAAAACATGAGACCGAGTCCCATCGCAAGTTGGAAGAATGGCCCCATGGCAGCTAAAGGAATGAGAGAAGAATGTTGAAAACGGACCCCAAACTGACGTCCAGCCATGGACAAAATTCCAAATAAAGTTGAAGACCGCCAAAGCAATCATGACAATGGAAGCAACGAGGTCACATATCGCGAAGACAATCTGGATTCCTCCCATCAAAGTTAGGTTGAATTTCTGCCCATAATATTCTTAATCTAACAATTCGGAATCATCTGACGAAAATAACTCCGAAGACACACCATGCATCTGAGTGATCTGGCCTGTCTAAGCGAAAATCGTGTAATTTATCCTTGTTTAACGATCTCATCCTCTCTTTTAACGTGTCTTTGTGGAGCCCTTCGGTAATCTGGAGTAAACGTTTCCAACAATTTGGTAATCTCACCAAGGAGATTTCCAGTGTATGAGAACTGATTGATGATTCCATCATCGCCAAGAGAGTAGAGTCCCTTTGTTCGTATCGATCACATCCCATGACTTTTTCTTTTCGGACCGTTTTCATTTTCCTGAGCTTAGTGGCAACTATATTTTCTTTTTAAGCAAGAACTGATGAGTAAATTGAACCTTGTCAAACTTGATTGTACATCACACACTGATATGGTCCATGCAGTGGAATTTGGAACGAACCAAGAAATCTATACATTTGGTGATGATGGAATCATCAATCAGTTCTCATACACTGGAAATCTCCTTGGTGAGATTACCAAATTGTCGGAAACGTTTGTAACAGATTGCCACAGAGCCCCACAAAGACGAATCCCAACAAGCATCACTAATAAAACTCAGGCTTCGATTGATGATACACTAGCTATTGCTTGCACAGACGGTGTGCTTTAACGTTATTTTCGAGATTTTTCGCAGGGACCTTTCGACTGTTAACACCAAAACGGTTTTCGAAAAAGACATGTCACTCTGGTGCTGTTCTGTGTGTTAGATGGTCATGGGATGGATCACAACTGGCTACATCTGGAGAGGACGGTCACTTAATGATCTTGACAAAGTCAGGTGAATCGCTGAAGGTCGCAAAAACAGAATCTCCAATCTTCGCCCTCTCTTGGGGAGCAAGTGATGATCAGATCGCGTACTGCTTGTTTGACTTGTTGTTTTTTTGTCATTTTCTTACTTCTCAGTGGAAATCGTATTGCTATTCGCCTCCTTAATGTTTCACGGAAACAGAATGTATGGCATGCGCACAGTGGTATTATTCTCACGCTTGACTGGTGCCCATCCAATGGAATCATCGCAACAGGTGGAGAAGATCGCACATATCGATTATGGACAAAGGAAGGATTGAATTTATACACATCCCGTGTTTTTCCATATCCAATCACATCGATTGCGTGGGCACCGGACGGTGAGACATTCGTGGTTGGATCATTTAATACAATTGTTCTCTGTGATAAGTTTGGTTGGGAAAAACATCTCTTTCATGAAGACACTGGCTCTATCGAATGCCTCAGATGGTCATCGAATGGAATGCGAGTTGCAGCAGGCGGATGCAATAGTACGCTGTTAATTGTTGATATTCCCCCCAAACCTGTCAGGTGGGAGAATTATGTGGTCTCACAGGAGACTCATGGGCATTTGAACGTCAGGGACGTTGCTCTGGATGTATCCTCTCCTTTTTTCATTTTTTTTTCAGACAACAGAAACAATTGACCTCAATCTCCATCACCGAGATCCAAACAGCATCCCTTCCATTCAGCATATGTGTGTAAATGCAGGACATCTCGTTGTTGTCACACAAAACCAGATTCTTTCCTTCGAAATGCCAAATGTGAATGCCAATCCACCAACCTCCATCGGCCTCCCAGCCCCTCTCATCGTTCTCTGTGTCCTCGCCCCCAACCACTTCGTCATTGTGTCCTCATCGCAGGCAGGCCTCCTCTGCACTGTCTTCTCATACGACGGAAAGACCATCTCCGAAATCAACATCGGCTCGTACGTCTCCAACACAAGCTCCATCACCAAAGCCACAGTCACGACCAACCACACCTTCCTCGCGTTCATTGAAGGGTCGGACGGGAAGGTTGTCCGGATCTTCTCAGTGCAGAGTGGGAAGCAGCACGGGCAGCCGCTCCGCGTGGACGGTGGAGCAGCCGAGATCAGCCTGTCCCAAAAAGGCAAACAGTCGATGCTCGCGATTGTCGACAAGTCGCACTCGCTCGAGCTGTATGCTGTCCGAGTGGGGGAACGGATGAAGGTGTCCTCAGTTGTGGACAGCATCAAGTGGCACACCACAACCGACCAGCTGGCTGTCATCATGGAGAATGCATTGTCTGTCATCGTCTATCCATTCGGCGTGTTCGTCGATGCCACTTCCATCACAAAGTTCCGCCACGTGTATCCCCTCCAGCTCTCCTCAAATCCCCTCCAGCTTGGCGGGATCGGCTCAGCAATGGGAAGTGGTGCTGCACAGGCAACTGCGAACATGCACGTGAGCGAGAACGTGTCGATAGAACACTTCTACGGCAACATGGTCTTTTACTGCCGTGCTTCTGATGGTGTTACGCAGTGTGTGGGGACGAAACCGTACGGGAAGATGCTGCACGAAGCAGCTGAGAACGGTCGTTGGGAGGAGGCAACTCGTCTCTGTCGGTACACAAACGACAAAACACTGTGGCACAGCTACGGGGCAATGTCACTCGAGGCAAAAGAGTTGAACAGTGCAGCATTGGCGTACTCGTCGCTGGAAGATGTGGAGAAGGTGAAGTACATTTCTCACATCAAAGACACACCCACTCCCGAGGGCAAGTCGGCGGCACTGCTCGTCTTCCGACGGAAGCCAGACGAGGCAGAGAAAGTGTATTTGAGTGCTGGACTGAAGAGGGAGGCAGTGAAACTGAATGTTCGATTGTTCAGATGGGAGCGAGCTCTGGAAATTGCGAAGGAAGCAGAAGGGGAGAGTGGCGGCGAATCGCAGGTGAATCTTCTAGAGTATTGTGTTGGACTTCGGAAGAGGTATTTGGGGATGACACACAAGAAAGAGGAAGACTTGGAGGAATATCAGGCATACACCGATCTGGAAGTGGATTTGATGAGCATCAAGAATCAGATCAAAGAAGAGAAAGCGCAGAAGAAGAAAGCAATCAGTCTGTCTCACACCTTCTTTGTTCATTTTCTTCATTCTCAGGAAAAGCAAGAGCTGCACAAAAAGAAAAGAGAAAGGTTGAGGAGGATTAGGAACATTTCATTCTTTTCTTCTTTTCTTAGTGTTCATTTCAGTTTTTGTACTAATTTCTTGAACATTGGTGAATTAATGGTAGAATTTCGACAATTGAGTGAAGTGTTCCAAAAGTTACTCGAGATAAACACAATTGGATTGTTCTCTGAATGAGAGAAAGTCGAAGTTCACCACCCCAATGTCTCTTTCCACCACCATGTCGTGAAGGGACGATATAAGGTCGGATCTATCAACCGTTTTTCTCCTTTTCTTTGTCTTCTGAGTCTTTTCTGCGTGAATCTCTGGGGAGAAGGACAAGGATAACCCTGAAAGGTGTTCGAATGACACTGAAGGATGCACGGAAAACATAACCAACGAATCGTAAGGCACCCTGACCAATGTTGGAAAGAACGGAGAGTGGTGTTGTTGGTTCCTTTGGAGTGAAGGAGTGTAATAATTCGCGAGAACCCTGTGATATGCTCGATGAGACGGCTTCGATCGTTCTCGAAAGTTCTTGTTTCGGAGGTGACAGGCTGGCTGGTGTTTGAGAGGGTACAAGTGAGATCGTCAGTACCCCTACACTCACTGCTTCTGTCATGCGCAGTATTGCATGACTCCCTTCCTTCAATAAACTGACCAAGAATTGTTTGGGATAGTCAGTCCATCGTGGATTTCTGCCTCTGAGACGTCCATAATCAACGACAAATGCATTCACAATTGTCAGAGGACTCCCGATCAGATCTAATCCAGCAAGAAGTCGCGGAGTGTTTTGGATAACTTGAACAAGATAGTGTCTTTTCAACTTAATAATGAGGTCATCGAAAGAAGAACGATTCGGAGACGCGGAAAAGCCATGGAAAAACAATGTTGTTGTGAGTGAACCAAGAGTGTGGAAGATAGTGAAGCCAACTGTTCCAAGAAAGGATACAGTGTGACTGGAAGGCGATGAAGATGTTTGAACAGTGAGAGAGATCGAGATAGGATCAACAAACATGTGGCGTACTTTCATACGGCCTCTGTTCAATGGAGTTGTTGTTGATGTTTCTCTCTTCCTAGTGAGCAAATGTATCGCTGGGAGATATTGACTTTTCAATTGGGTTTCGGTGTGGAGAATGACTGATTCGGAGAGGAGGGCCTTAATTGGTGACAATCGAAATTGTATCAAATGAACAAGAAGTGAAGGTCTTCTGGATGGAAATGGGACGGGCGAATGTGATCCGAATGAGGCTCTGAAGAGAAAGAATGGAGTTAACTGAGACGATGTATTTGAGGAGATGAGTGTAGTCATGGGGATACCAGGAGATCCTGCAGAGAGCAAAAAATCGGAAGAAGTAAGCTCGAGGGTATGTTGGAAAGTATTCGTTGATACGAGAAAGCGTAGGTCTGGGAGAGTGATTGAAAGAAATGGGTTCTCAATGGGCTCCGAGAAAACTTGGAGCGAAAGTTGAGGAATCATGAGGGAGGTGTGAATCAAGAAGAGAGGGAGGTTGGGTGTGTATTCTTCCTGATCCGAGGCCAATTTACATATGATAGTTGTTCGACCAGATGAACTTTGTGTTGTGACAAGAACTTCTTCGTCGATCCCATCTACATGGAATATATGCGATGTGGGATCTTCTTGGGTAGGGCTGATTGTTAGCGACGACGATTGGCCGCGAAGTGAGAATGTGATGTCGATCGACTCTTGTGAACTAGTTGAAAATGACATGTCACTTGAAGAAAAAGGAAGAAGCTCGAGGGTGTTGTCTTTCTCGTCATGTTCTGCAATGGTTGCCGAGAACCTTGTGGCATTTTGGAGAGTGACAGAAGATGAAAGAGTTGGATGTAAGAACGAATCAGAGGTGTCGTGATCTTTCTGGAGAAATTCCGAGAGATTATGTACAGGCATCCTCGGGACGAGAGGAGAAACTGTCCTGTGGACTTCACATATTCTGATGGAACAATAATTCTTGCTGATGAGATGATTGGATATGAGTAAGGTAATGAATCGACCACCATTCTCAAGTGGAGATCGAATTGCGAGCATTCTTTGTGAATCACTGAAAGTCAGAGAGATTGTGGGAGTCCATCGAAGTGATGACTCTGTGATGAACTGTGGGACGATATCAAATGCAAGAAGAGCGAATCGAACGAAAAAATGCATTGGTGTTTGTTTAGTGTCGAGAGTGAGATGGATGTGGGAAGTTGAATCTGGACATATTCGAAGGGTGGTGTTGTTGATGCATTTCTCGTCCTCACTCTCTACAGTTTGGGAAGATTGGGGCTGAGCAAAGAGTGCATATGGTGTTTGGTTCATCAGACAGATGTTAATCAAAGCAGGGTTGTCAGACATTAAGACACCATCAGGTGGATCGGCTTGCATAGTGACGAGATGAATGATGTGTGCCAACGTTTCCACTGTTCTGGGAGTGAGTGCGATCTTAATTAGATCTTCAAAATTCATGGATAAACAGTACGAATCACGGCGTTCAATGATTCGTTGCTGGTAAGAGTGTGGAGTATCAACGGATTGGTCTGAATTGAACAAACACCCGTCTTGATTTGGTGATGTGACTCTCATAGAGAACTTTGCCGGAGTTAGAAGTGGGAGACGGTTGTGCGAGTGGTTGCTACGAGGAGTATCAATACAAAACGATCCTGCCATCGAACAGCCGAAGATGGGAGGAGATATGAGCCCCCCTCTGGTTGATGTCTTCATTTGGAGGATTAGGTCCATCGAAATACCGACAAGCTCAGAGTCAATGAGAGGGCACGAGGTTCTATCACTGATTTGGATGGACACATCACCATTTCTGATCAAGATCTTTGCTGTCGGATCTGGTCCACTGGTGGATGACTGAATCGACAGGGATAGAGGAGATGACGAAATCCTTGAGAAAATCGAACCATCTGATGATGAATGAGACAGTTGGTGATTCCACAGGACTTGATCGAGTTTGACGTCGATGTGGAAATCTCGCGAACATGTGAATGAATTGAGGACGGAGTCCTCCAAGTTCTTCTGCTTCTTCCACTCGTTTTGGGATCGCTCAACACGGTTGTATCTGAAGTGGTTGGCTTTGCCTGTTCGAACGAGAAATGGCATGAGGGCGACAAAGTGTTTGAGCGAAGAATATGTCTGAGAATTTGTGGATATTTGTATCGGAGAGAGTGATAATTGATACTGATCCGTTTTGAAAGACTGGACGTCGCTATGGTTGATGGATGTATCGCCGTGGACATCGACAGAATTTCTCGCGAATGCGATGGATGATAGATCAACGCTTGAATCCGAATCTTTTGATTGGATATGTCGAATTGAGATTGCATTCATCTGAAAGATAGACGAAGCAGAACAGAGAGTAGTCTCCTTCATTTTCAGGTGTATTCCATGTGGATGGTCGTGATTCCTGTTGTTGGCCAGGATCATTAGACTCAGGCTTTCCGGAGAATGAATGAACAGAGAAGTGATTTTGGGAGAAGAAGGAGGTACTTGTTTCTTCTTGGGTGACGATGGCGAAGTGTTTTCGTGTTGAAATGTTGCCCTGGCAACTGACATAATGCTGGACACGATTCCACTCATAAATCCAATGGTTTCTCCATCAACTCGACCAAAAAGAGGACCAAGTTCAATCTGTAGCCTCTGTTTTGTTGTATCATCACGATTGGTCGACAAAGACAGATGAACTGCATCATGCGGCAAAATGTCTTCGAATGGCGGGTTATTTTGGATTGGATGGAGATTTGCCTCCTTTCCGAAAGAAATGAAAGAAAGATCTGTTTGCGGGAGAGTCCGACTTTCTTCAATTTGACTGATCTGAAAACTGCCAAGTTTCGCAGAGATCTGATTGGAAAGTGGAGAGAAAGACGAAGATATTCCAAGATTGGAGATGTGGATCAATTCATGAAGCCCTCCTTCTTCCGGTGAATGGATACAGAAGAGGGGTATTGTGATGGAAATTGACATTGGATCTGTCTTTTTCACTTGAAGCGTCTTGTCAACACAAGGTTCCGAGGAAGGAAAAGAGGACAAGGCGTTGATGATTGTGAGAAAGGTTTGAAGAACATTAAGGTACACCTTTTGTTCAATTCTTTCGACAACAGGGTTTATCAAAATGGAGAGTTCAAGTCGCTCGTTTTTTCGAAATACCGAATGGGCTTGATTCATTTCGAATGATATTCCAACAATCGGAGTGGTTGGGATTGGGATCGAGAATGGAGTCGGGGTAGGCTGGACGAGATCAATGTGGTCTGGCGGACTGATACGTCGGAGATACTTTTGAATCCACGGAGGAGTGTGGGAGGATTCACGAACACGACTCAACTGAATGAGTGAGAGTGTCCGTGCAGTGAAAGGTGGTATTATTGGTAATCCGTTTCCATCATCAAATTGAAAAGTGAGGGGGAACTGCTTGGGTTGATGTGTGTCCTGAAGATTTTTGATCAATGGATGAGGATCTGTGACTAAATGGAGACGAGAGAATAGTGACTGTGGACCAGACGGAGTCGGATGAGTAACATTAATGTTTCCGACAGAGAGTTCTCCAGATCTGGAGAGCAGACGATACAAGAGACTCATTTCAACGAGTCTGAACTCCACCTGGATTGTGTAAGGGGCTCTTGTCTCCTTGGCATACGAAGTTACTTCGCTTCCAACTCGAAGAGAGATCAGTCCAACCGTTCCATGCAGAGCACGCACGACAACATCTTCAGATTTGATGTGCTGTCGGATGGTTTTCGTTCCAAATTTAGTCTTTTCGATGAAGCAGACCTGGAGGTGTTTTCGAAGAACAGACATGTTGTAGAGAAGCCTGTTGGGAGGCATGGCAGGAATTGATCGGGAAAGGGCTTTGTTAATTCTCGAATAATCTTGAGTATCAAGAAGAATTGCACGAAACTGATCTTCTGATGGAAAATGAGATGATTGTTCTGGAAACAAAGATGCTAGTCTCTCCGTCTGATTGGTGAAAAGAGGGACAAGGTTCTTGACAATGTTCAAGAAGCGTACGATGTGGTCCTTGTTGACGATCAAGCTAATTTCTCCAATGTTGACAAAGATAAGTCTTTGTGGGATCAATGATGAATGTTGAAAGAGAGAGAATTGGATAGTGGATTCGACTGTAATATTCTCACAGAGCCATTGGATCTTGTCCGGATCAAAAGTGACAACGACCTGTTCCTCAAGGTTGGCAGATGAGTAAGTCACAGCTTCGGTGTCCACCTCATCCAGATCAGGATCTTCTGCTGACACTTCGACATCTGTTATCCCCAGTCTCAGTCCAGAGAGAGACATATGGTACTGGTCAAAGAGATTTTCAATTGTCCAGTCGTCGGGGTTGTCATACCATTCGATGGGAGGGAACGGGGGCAGTCCGAATGCAGTTTTTGAGAGAATGGGATGGGTTTGGAGGAAACGCTGTTGTTCACGACTGGAGGATGCACTACTCGAGAAAAGGAGGTTGGAGAAGACACTTCGTTTTCGCATGGACTTCGCTGATGTTGACGGATTAATTGCAGATGATTTGAGCTGCGAAGAATCAGCGATAAAATGGAAAGAATCGAACGAGAACAGGATGGAATCAGTTTTAGCTGAATCTGAATGGAGTGGAACGATTACGTCGAATTGTCCGACTTGAATGATGAGGTCGAGTGGCAGCCGATGAAGAACATTGTCCAACAGTGTTGTCGGGATTGTGTCGAGGAGGGTGAGAAACTGACGAGTCAATTGTTGTTGTTCTTCAGTTTGGCTGAACGGGAGACGGGTGAACGGTGGATGTGGCGTCTGTCGATTTGTATTTTCTGTGGTTGCTTCATCAGGACGTGTGTTGTTGGGAGGGAGATTCCGGAAGAGGAAGATCGACTGGAAAGTATGGGCGAGTCGGAGGAGAAGGGCAGGTGAGAGAACATTCTGTGAAGCTGCAACGGACATATGTGTGAGAATGACGGACCAACTGTTTACGGGATTTGTGGAAAATTCAATTCGGATTAGCGGATTAATGGGTTCAGGTGGAGGTTTCATCGGTTGATTAGAGTTTGAGAATGTATGAGGAGATGCTGTGATAGGAGGAAGACCTGGAGTGGACGTGGGAGTGAAGAAGGTTGGCGATTCAGTTCTGGCTTCATTGATGCTTTGTGGAAGCTTCCTGAAGAGTGTTTTGTAGAGATTTTCTCGCCGTCTTGAGATATCTTGAATGATACCATCATCAATGCACATCACAAGGTCCATCCCTCGACTGATAGGCCGATAACCAAAAGATCCAGTGATGTTCACGAACTTGAGGTCGACGAGTGGGTGGAAGGAGGACCAGCGGCCCGATTGAAGCGCAGAATTGGTAGGGGACTCATAGAGAATTGTGCTGAAGGTGTCGATTGTGTAATTGATTCGAAATAAACTCCATGACTTATCGACTGAAGGCTGAGGTTGGTACGGGAGTTGAGTGGATCTGGTTCGGGCAGAATTGACTGGCGTAGTTGGACCTGAGGATGGTGAGATTGGAGAGAAGTGATCGTGATTGTTGGTTGATTGCGAAGGAGACGAGGCTTGACTGTTTACATCCACATTGTTCGATATCAGTTTGATTGGAATGAAGATTGGAGGAAGATCGTCCTCAATGTCGACAATTTCTTGTTCAGAAAGAGTGTTCACATTGATCTCGATTGGAGAATCAGAATTGTCTGATGGTACATCTGAATTGTCTGACGGTAGTTCAGACGGGAGTGAATCACTGACAATAGAGACTTCGGTTTTCTCAGTTTCTCTTGATTTTCGCAATTCCCTCATTGTCAGGGCTCGATCATCGACGAGAACATCATCTTCCTTTTCTTTCTCCGCAACCCATCCTCTGCCCTCAGCAATTGCCTGACTATCAGCGATGGTTCGGAAGTAGATAATGTCGTCATATGGATAGGAATTCTCCAATTCAATCATTTTCATCAGATTGACTGCATCGATCCCCAGCTCCTTCAAATCACGAGGATTCATCGGTGTGATCGGATCGTCCCCATCAATCTTGAATCTGCTGTTGGTGACTTGCTGATCTTTGAGCATTTGTTTCTCCCAGTTTTGAAGTGCCTTTTCATCAACGGACGATGCCGAACCATGGACAGAAGATTTGCTCTGATAGCGATGTTCTGATCCTCGTGACAGAAAAGCCAAATCTGGCAACTTTTCCATTCTCTGTGTTTTCTTCCATTCTGTATCAACAATTGTCTTCAGTCGAGCAATTTCTTTGACGTGTTCCTCCGAAGCTACAATTGGTTTGTTTGTGACAGTGTTTTCAGCTTCTTGTTCGACCATATTGAGCCAATACAATTCGTATGTTTTCTGGAGCCTTGCTCTGACGAGATGTTTCGTTCGTTCGACCGATTCGTTTGTCCAGAACCGGGCTGGGATTGTCCCCGTCTGGATCTGTTCCAAAGCATTAATCCACTCCATCCTCCCAACGATGTACTGCAGTCGATCTTTCCGTCTCTGCGTCACAATGAATTTTAGGTCGGCACTTTGTCGGCGTTGTCGGACGTCTTTCAGAACACAGAAGATTGCCCAGCCCCAGAGAAGTCTGGATCTTTCTGTAACCAGTGACCGGAGAGTGGTTGTGAAGGCAGATGGTGGGGCTGGGAGGATTGATTGTTCTGATTGGAGTGGCCGGGATGATTGAGATTTTTGGTGTTTGAGTTCGTCGAGGCTTTGAGACTTTCTGAGTGTGTCGATTCCTAAGCGTCCAGTGAATGGTCTGATGTTCTGATAATGCTGCTTTTCATCTGAAGTTGAAGTGTTCAACAACATAGTGATGATTGGATTGAGCTGCTGTTCTCCAACGTGTATTGTGAGAGACTTAATGTAGCATGATGTGTCGATGAGTGGTCTTTTTTCCAAAAGATATGGCTTTGTGAATTTCATCTTCAAAACAGCACAAAGATTGTCAATGATCATATGGAAACCTTTCAGATGTGTCCTATCTTGTGAAATTTCGTGAAGTTTGTTGATGACATCTGTTCCGTCAGTAGAAAGGAATCCCTGTGTCCAATAAACAGAAAGTCCGTTGAATTGTGCTAATTTATATCCCGTGACGTCAGCTCGATTCACGGGTTTCCGCCAGAGCTCGTTTGTAGTTTTAATTGACATCGAGTCAAGGAGAAAACCAAATCCTTGCGGTGAAGATATGTCTGTGGCATCTTCATATCGAATATGCACTCTTTTCATTGAAACATTGGAATTTACGAGATAGTCAACGAGTTTTGTTCTGAAAATGGCTATTGCAGATTCGAGAGTAGATGACACAGAATCAGGTTCTTCAATCGCATATTTTCGATCAAAGTCTCGGAATCGCCGATAAAGTCTATCTTTTTCCTGATGAATTCTTCTTTTTGTGGCAGCTGGCGATGGATCCACCTCTGGAGTCGTCACAAGGAAATAGGCATCTCTGATATCGAAGGAAAATGGAGCTTTCGAGAGTTGAGAGAGGTGAACTTTACCATAGACAGATCCAATGAACCCACTCCTAATGTCGACATTGGGAATCAATTCATTAACTCCAGGTCGGAGTCTCATGTTCACTAATTCAAATGACGTGTTTGTCGCATGAATTCGAATTGATTCCTTGCTAAAATTTGTAAAAAGCTTTTGGAATGATGGACCAAGTCGGTTGACGACAATATTCTTGATCGGATTCATTGAATTTTAGCCTTGAGTGATTGATATTTGTGGCGTAGGTTCTGATGTAAATACAGATGAGTAAGTGAATAGTAGTGTGTTCTATCCCGAAGAAATGGACAATAGATCTGAATAAGTGCTGTTGATGAAGATTCCTTTGGACATGTACGAAAAAACTGGAAATGGGAGATTGGTCAGTAATTTCCCGAATATTTCCTAGAATGTGCACAAATGGTTAATATAATGGAATAATTGCTCGTGAAATGTGAGGTAAGGAGAGATGATATCACAGAAAATTGTCCTTATCAAGAATGAAAGAGTGAAGAATAATCAGTGGGAAATCGATCTTCCTGTCTTTTCAGGAGTGACTTCATTTCTACTTATTTTGAAAAAAATGGATCAAAACTGGCTAAAACGCTGATTGAAGATTCTTGAAAGGACAAAAAGAACAGATTATTCATATTTTTGGCTGTCTTTCACGGCTCCCGTTCTTTCAAGTCGCCAATAAAACCCACCCAAAGTCGAGTTTCTGTCACCAAGCGGCCAAAATCATGACACAAATGAAAATACGAGATTAAAGGAGAGTTCTATGGGAGGTCCATGTTATTTTTCTAGTTTTTTCCCTTCCATCACCAGAGGAGACTAATGTTTTGCTTGGGTTGGACTGAGTTGCTGAATCTGATAACGAATCCTTGAAGCGATAAATAGGAGAGTGTCCAGGTGAGTGGCATTGATTGTTGTCATTGCCTCGAAGAATGCGTTTTGGGGGTTATCCAGTATTAGTCTGAGAACAGAGAATAGGGTATTCTCGGGTGGTTGTGGATCTTCATGCTCGATGACGAGAGAGTGCATGGAACAGGTCCGCGCGAACCTGTGAGGGTGGGAAACCACTCTTGATTGCATGGTCGAATGTGAATTTCTATGCATTTGGGATTGTCGAGAGGAAAAGCTTGAAATTCGGGTGAGAGTGATGATGCTTATTTTTGGCGATGGGTGATGAATGAGTAGATCCAATCTTTACTCGCCCGCTCGATGTGACGGGTAGACCATCAAAAGATGTGTAAGGGGAAGGACGAGAGAATGCGTTGTCAGTTCAGGATAAGCCAAGACGAGAAGGTCCAGACCGGCAGAGGTAATCCTGTCGGAAGTTTCGATGTGTTGTGTGGTTTCATAAGATATGAGGGCATTGAGAAGTGATTGAATGAGTTCGGCGAAATTGTGTGGGATGAGTTCGGTATATTCGGGTGAAAACTGTCTTGGAATGGGTTTGGCAAAATTGCTTTGGATGGGTTTGGCAGAGTTGCTTTGGATGGGTTTGGCAGAGTTGCTTTGGATGGGTTTGGCAGAGTTGCTTTGGATGGGTTTGGCAGAGTTGCTTTGGATGGGTTTGGCAGAGTTGCTTTGGATGGGTTTGGCAGAGTTGCTTTGGATGGGTTTGGCAGAGTTGCTTTGGATGGGTTTGGCAGAGTTGCTTTGGATGGGCTTGACTGATTGGCTTCGAATGAGTTTGGTACATTCGCGTTGAATGGATTCGGTTTTTAGATGTGAAAAATTACCAGTTTCGAGGGATGCAGTGGCGAGGAACGGGACGATGGAGCTTGCGAAGTGAGTGGAGTCGACTGAAGTGTTGAGCGAAAGAGATACCTGGGCAGACTCTGGTGGTCAGGGAGATCCTCAGCAACAAACACGAAGAGAGGCGTCCTCGATGTTTTTCCCATTTCCCGAAGAATCGAATCTACGATTGTTCGAACTTTGTTTTCTGCTTCGTTCTTCGATGATGAAATCTCATGCTGTTCCTTGTCCTCTTCACTGCGCATGAGTGAGTCTCGGACGCCCTTTCGAAAAGTGGGTTGGAAGAAGTTGTGTCAATGGTTCGGAGACTTGTGTCATTTCTTTTTTGAGATCCATTGTTTTGGACTCTGTGCTGAATGGAATCGGGAAAAGACGAGATGCTGTCTCTAGGTCGACATTTTCTGTGGGATTTATTGTCTTTAAAGCGAAGAGATCACTTCCAGCACTTGGTCAGATGAGAGTTGTTTCGATTTGCCAGAAGATGGTCCTGGTTGGCGGATGGCATCGTCAGATGAGAGGAATATTGGTGTGAGAGTGAAAGTTTTGAGGATGTTTAAGAGCCTCTGATATGCTAGAAGACGGTCCTTCTTGGAGAGTTGCTGGTTTGAGACACGACTGGATCCCGGGGAGGAGTGAGAAAATGTTGGAGGAAGTGAATCAGAGAAGCCATATTTCGTCAGAATGAATGTAGAGGAAGTTGCAGTGTTTTCGAACGATGTGGTGGTTCAGAGGTGGTTGGAGAGAGCTGTGGAGGATTGGAGAGTTGGTCCTCTGCTTGAATGAGAGTGTTGAGAGAAGAAGTGAGCGGTGGCAGATCATATTCCGTCGTTGGAGTGGCGATGACGTCTGGGAGTGGAAAGATGTTGTCCAGAAGAACTGTTTCGCAGTGCAGAATCGCTGAAAGTTCGCTTCATCGCATGGTTCGACATTATGCAGTGAACATTGAGTAGTCTAACTTCGTTCGGCGAACCATTCGATCCAGCCAATCCTTCGCCGTCTCCTCATCCTCTGTGATTTGAGAGGGATTGGTTTCACCTGTGGATCCATCAGCTGATGATTTCTGAAAGAGTTCGGACAGTGCTTTCCATCGAAATGACAGAGTGAGGTAGGGATCAGTCAGATCATTCACTGAAGCAAGGGTTATCGCCAACGGATCGAATTCCGTCGAGAAAGTCGGATAGTGTCCGAGATCTGCGAGGATTTTCTCTGTGATGGTATGTGTTGTCAATGTGGGCTGTGATTTGGATGATATTGGCACTATTTGATTGTCGCGAAGGCGAAATAGGTTCGACATGTGCGTCAGGATGTTGTCTCTGAACTTCAGGAGAGACGATACCATGTGGAAGCCCAGAATCCCTGTCTGTGAAGGAAATGTCGGGTTCTTATTTGTTGTTGCATAATTGTAGAGTGCGACAATACCTTCAGACGGCACCAAATGACGCATCGTCTGGAACAGGAGTTGTTGGATGAGTGTAAAGCCTTTTTCTACCAGAGAACGCGTTGATAAACTGGTTCCTTGAAACGGCATGAAAATCGTTTCACTTGTTTCATCATTCCCTCTTGATACAATCACAACTGCAGATTGAGTGCGAGTTCGTTGTAAAACTTGTGCGCAGCATCGAAGTGATGAAACTTCTGCGGATAGATTGTATTGAGGGACTGCTGCAGAGTGTAGATATTGCCCCGGAGCTGTGTGAAGAAAGGGTAAACGGTTGGAACTGAAAACACACTTTCTGAAGACCCTTCGAATTGATCCTCTGAATGTTTTGGGTGGACGTGATGCAATACGAGCAGATGAAGTCATCAAGGCCTCCAAAGATTTCGCTGTGGGAGAGAAGAGGGAGAGAATGAGACATGTTCGAGAATATCGGCGAGTAAGAAGTGATTGACTCAAAAAACTCAAAGTCGAAAAGAAGAAGCGAAGAAGGATGTGTGTCATACTCGGCGTAATCAGGAAGGATGGTTGGGGTGAGATCCTCGCCGTACTGCATCAGCGTCTTCACACACGAAACGACCTGCTTGTGCGGCTCGACTGTCGCGTCTTCTTCGAGAAAATAGTCCTCCTGAAGAAAGAGAGCGAGAAGAGGGGAATGAAGGGGGAAGGAGAGTGGAGATGAGAAAACAGAAGAGAGGGGTGGATGAAAAGAGATGGAGAGATACCTGTTTATTCGCGAGATGCAGCTGCGAAAGAATGAAGAAGCGAATTTCCACTCGGATGATGGTCAACAACTCCTGCTGGAGCTGGATCATCTCCTCGATGTCCGGTGTCAGCATCTCCAACAGCGACACAATCATCTGCGTGGCCGATGGTTGTGGGATGAGTGGATTGACGGGAACTGGAAGTCCTTGTGATCCTCCCAATCGGAAAGCACCCGATTTGGTTTGGATTGATCCTGGACGACGACGAGCCATTGTTTGTGCCGAGTCCAGCTCACCCGAAATAATTGACGCTGCTGTTGCTTGTTGTTCAGCCACAGAAAGAGGAACGTTGAGTGGAGGTTGAAGAAGGAACGCTGGTGCCGACCAGATCGATGAAGAGTCCAATTTCGAAAAGTGTGTCGAAGCGAGGGTGCGAAGAGCTGATGCCGGGATGGAAGGAAGAGAGAGGAGTCGTCGTGTCATCCATCCAATGCTGCGAACAAGCAACGCACACGTGTACATTCTTCTGAAATCGATCGGTTTGCACGTTCTGTGACCGTAGTTCCCAAACCCGTCCATAATCACCTTTCCTTCCCCCTCCACATTGCCCTCTCGAATCATCATCGTCAGCTTCGTCTTGTCCATTGCTTTCATTCGTTGCGAGAAGTTCTTTCCGAGTGGGGTGATCGCATAGGAACGAACTTCATTCATAAACATTTTCAGCACAGCTCGATAAGAGTACTTCAACGAATCGAAAGCAACAGGACAGTCAGATGACAAACTGCAGAGAGCTGTGAGCATCCCAATCACTCCAAGCGATGATCGGACAATGAGGTGTTCTTCTCCAACGTCTTCGACTGCCATCGCTGTTCTGCTGCCTCGTCCAGTGAAGGCGTCTTTCGAATAAATGAATGTCTCTGCGTGGAACTGGAGACTGTTTCGAAGGTAAGCTGGGAGTGCTGTTTGTGTGTAGTCGTCCAAGTCGTCTCGAATCCCAACCACTCCAATCAACTCCTTCTTTCCCTGCGCTGACGAGTCGTCGGTTGTGTAGAGAATGTCTGTCGAGGTCTGTAGATGCTCCGTGACTGACAAGAAAATGTTGGTTGCAGCGAGAAGCGGCAGAGAATTGGAAGGAGATGACAAAATCAAAAATCGATTCGATAAATCATCCAACGACGAGACATGTGCCTTCTGTCCCTTCTTTGGAGGCGGCGGTCGCTTGCTGAAAAGAGCAGACGCGAGTGTCGTGGCGTGCGTGACAGCGCTTGATGTGCTCGATAATTGCTTCAGATGCCTCGACGAGAACATTCGGCTTGTCTTAAAGGCTTCGTTCGACGAACTGAACTTGAAGCCGACCGAGTCAGGATTGTTCAGAATCGCTCGGATGGCGATGATGGCGTTTGGCTGGTGTTTCCCAATCGCATCGCCAGTGGTTGTTGATTTCGAGCGGGTATGGTCGTTGGTGGTTGTCTCTGATTGAGGAGTGACCCTGTACTGGCTGATCTCATCGTCAGACATTTCGCTTTCGTTGTCACCGAACTTGGAGCGGAGTGTTCGGATGTGGCCTGACGGCATCATTTCTTGTTGTTGTGACACGGAATGACCGTCTTCTGCTCGCCTGCGTCGAGAGAGTGTGTTGAATTTGATTGTGTCTGACTTGTTCAAATCAATTGATGACAGATTCGGACTCCTTCCCATCCCACAAATCTCCAGAGAGGTCGATGCTGGTTGTGTAGCGTTGTGGAATGTGAAGAGCGGTGTTTTCTCTCCATCATTCGACCCAGGCGAGGCTGAATTCACTCCAGCGAACTTGGCCAGCTTCATTCTTTGAAAGATGCCGCCTGTGCTTGGACGAACTGACATACGCGCATTGATTCTCGTCATCACACTTCGCTTCCCATCAGGGTTGGCAGTGACAGGGCTGATGTCAGGAAGTGTGGCTTCAATCACTTCGGTGACAGGGAACGGAGGAAGGGACTTCGTCACAATCCGCCTCGTGATGATCAGAAACGCCTTCGGCGACCCTTTGTACAACTGCCGGATCCACGTCGACACAACAAATTTCAGATTCGAGTGCTGTTTGGTCACAGCGTGTTTGAATGAGATTGGACCGCCTCCGGGAACAGCCACCTCCAGCTGGCCAGATCCGCCCGACGAATGCGAGCTGAGCCGAAACAAACCCGACAAGCCAGACACTCTCTGTGTGTATGTGGAACGATACGATTTCAGTGAGCCGCCCCCCGATGGCATGGTGCCTTCTTGATCCAGGAAGAAGTCGTCGTCTTCCAGGGCATCGCCGTTGAGCGAGTCGTTCTCGTCGTCGGCATCGCTGACATCGTCGGAGTTGGATGGGGCGTCAGGGAGGCCAAGTGCGAAGGGATCACCAAACTTGGCTTGGAGGGAGCCAAATGTGGTTGCACTCAGGTCGAGACTTTTTCGGTAAGCTGAGTCGAAAGTGGCAGAAACGAACTTTTTGAGTTGGTTTAATTTAGTGTTCAAGGAGGTGGTGATGGGAACCATAAGTATTTCATCGAAAACCTGCGTGCAGAGTGTGCACACCATCAGAGTAAACTCACCCATAAGATTGACTGTAAGCGATCCAGAATACTGTTCCATTCTAACGTTGCTGTGAAAGCCCTGACGCTTATTTGGGGTGAGTAAGGACTCAAAACCGATCAGGGAGTGGTTGAGAAGAATGGCAGTGCGGGTGAAATGGGAGAAGATGAGGGAATAGAGGATAGAGCAGCGATCACGACCGGTTTTACAGTGTGACAGGACTGTCTTTAGAATGCGTTGAATGACGTCAGTGTGGGTCATACGACGGAGGCCTGGTAGAATAACAGCCTGTTTATCCGATACAAGAGTTTGGAAGGTGTCTGTCAGATCCTTCATGATGAGGAGCATTTCATGGCGGGAGAACGTCTCATCAGCACTAAAAGCGAACGGAGCAGCTCCAAGAGCAGTGGATGACATAGTCATGAGCGCACAATACAATTGGAGAATTTCAGCTAAACTGGATGTAATGTGATTTTGGAGAACTGGTCCCATTCCAGCGAGTGTGCTTGGAGCATTTCCGAGTTCAACAAGGGCACGCATTAATGAAAGGAGATAATTGCATTCTCCGGACTTCTTGGGAGAGTCGAGTTGGGCAGCGAGACGGGAGAAGGAGAGGTCTTGTGCCGAAATGTGAGTCTCAACTTGAGAAGAGAGGAAAGAAATGCATGTATTAAGGGTGGTGGTTGATCCTTCAATGTAGGCGTACGAATTCGCCATTTGGAGTGCCTGGGTGAAGGATCTCAAGATGTGAAGTTGTGGGAACGATAAATCCATTGGGAGATTCATTTTCTGTCCAACAGGAGTGTGACTCAGGAAAAATAGAAAGAGATGCAGTGCATCGAGATCGTTTTCAATGGAGCTCGTTTCTTCATTGGGGAGGTAGTCAGGGAGATTCCATTGGGGTCTTCGGAAGATGAAGCTGAGGTATTGTTCAAGAATCTCGGACTTGAGATTCTGAGGCTCCATGGCAAAGAATTCATTTGCTTCTTTCATCAGATTCAAGGACTTGAGGGGAGTACGATCTAATTCTTGTGATGCCAAGTTGATCAGCTTCGCAGATGTAAAGAACAGCGAAGATTGTTCCAATGCCTGAATCATCTCTTTAGCTTTGAATAGCGATTTTATTGTTCCAATGAATCGCTCGATTGTTTCCGACAAGAGAAGATCTTTGAATCTTGATTCGAGTCCACCAGCGTTGAAGGAGAAGAATTTTTCTGATTGGGACAATCTACTGTCGAGGGTACCAAGATTCTCAGAGATGGTGGAGATATTGTTGAAAATGTTTGTGAAATTGCCAATGGAATCCGTAAACATTCGATAATTTCCTGGAATTGATGAGAAAATGGGTCAGAGCGGAAAAAATATACCTGAAACAACCTCCTTGAGATACTCAGTGACAGAGTTATAACTGTCTTGGAGTTTTGCTCTTCGTGCATCTCTGTCAGGAGCATTCACAATTGTAAGGGCCTCCGTAAGACTGAAATATGTGGGCTGGAGATACTTTGGGTCACTCATGGATCGAAGTTTTTCTTCTGCTTTCTGGATCTCGCCTCGTCTTTCTTGTTGTTTCAGTTCTTCCTGAAGAAGTTGTTGTTGAGCGACTGACTTCTTCACTTTGTGCTTAGACGATTGATATGGTCTAATACAAGGAGAATATCTTGAGAAGAATGTGAAAAAACCTAACGCCATATTTGGATTGGTGGTACATGCTCATTCAATGGCAATGAAACTCGATCAACCCTTGAAACGAGTCAGGTACTGCAATCACACCAGTTGTCACTCACCGCTTCCGACAACTCCTCCAAAACCCGTTCATTTGATTTTTTTGTCTTCACCAAAACTCTTTTATTCAAAACAAATCAAAGATAGACAACAAGAGGGTGAAAAGTGAAGATCTGGTACCCACAACTGTTTTCTGCATCAGGTCCAGAAAAAAGACCTGAAGATTGAGGTGAACCAGTTTGATTGAAGTGAAAATTATATGATTATTGCATCAATGATAGGCTTGTCTGACCGGCCAAAAGTGCCGGTCAGTGTCAGTTCACTTTTTTTCAAAGGGTCCGATCTCACCAGATCAAGAAACATCATATATTCATAAGAAACTGGCACGATTGCAGATAATAATGTCACTCTGTTCTTACTGAAATCATGTGACAGTCACTTTTCAATTCTGTCCGCGATCCGTCCCTCTTTCTTGATTCTGGTGCGCTCGATCACGACTGGGACTAGATTGTGGATTAGAGTGGAAGGATCGGACATGCCTGATGGAAAGACAGTCACTCCGACGGTCTCGTCCGACGGTCTCGTCCGACGAGTCGTCGTCCTCGTTCGCCGTGTCGATCTCGACGACAAGAAAAGGATGGATCTAACCTCCATGATAGGGATGATCTGACTCGCTTCAATCCAACACGACAAACAAAGTGGACTCGTTCAGACATGGAGGAGGACGGTCGTCTTTCAGATTAAGCCCAACTCCGTGATGACAAGCAACGTGAAAAGGAAGAAGAAGGGAAGAAACAAAAGGAAGACGATGAAGTCAACCGAAAACTCGAACAGCAACAACTTGAAGTCAAAATGCGGCGGCAGCTCGAAGAAGAAGCCAAACGAAAAGAAACCGAAGAGATTCTTGCCAAACTCCAACGTAGAAACGAAGAACTAATGCAAAGTGAAGACGAACTTCGCAGAATGCTGTTGGAGGATATTAACTGCACAATCACGAACGCATGCTACCGTTTTCTTGACGAGCTGTCGAGTGAGGCATCGCTTTACACATTCAGTCCTTCTCTCTTCGAAAGAAATCATTGTAGCCGTCACGCACGGATCTGGAAACATGAGTCCAGCATCAGAACCAATTTTGATCCTGCATTCTCCTGCACCAAGACGTGGAGTTGGATGAAGAGTGAAAAGAACTGGCAGTTTGTTCAGGAGCTGACTCACGCCAATCTATCGTGCCAGATGACATCTTCAACCAGAATCGAACATCATCAACAGGATCTCCTCGTTCGCCTTCCCAGGACTCTTCTTTGTTCTCTCTCTTTCTCCACTTCATCATTCACCTCCTCTTCCGTCATCGCAAGGACACAATCGCGATCAACCGATATTCTGCTCATTACGAAAGAGATGCCGACGGATAAATTGATAAAAGGAACGCAAGGATCATCCAATCCTACGAATTGCACTCCTCGACCAGATCATCGTCGATGTGTTCGACTCATCCAAGCAACGACTGTGATTGATTCTTGATATCAACGGGAGAGGAATGGAGAACAGAACATGGGGAAAAGTAAGCTTACAACATGTCACGGAAAGGCGCAAGACAGTGGAAGACTACAGTGTACATATCAGGCCAGACATAATGTACATGGACATCTACTTGGTTTCTTATTTCTTTATTATCAACGAATATGAGATTTCACTTGTTTTTGACTTTTTCCAATCAGCCTGGAACAATTAATGGGTCGATCAACACTAAAAGTTATCGAACCAAAAGATTCGGTTATATACAAAAAAACTACATGAATAGATTGAAATAAGTGATTTGAAACAAAACCAGCTTAGATCCAGAAGAAAAGACTCTGAAAATCATGCAATTGAGTTTCGGTCAATTTAAATCTGTTCACCTTCGGAGAAACGGTAACTCTCGATAATGGGTTTCAGAATTTCTCCGGTCAGTGACCGTCAGTACTTTTCGGCGAAAACTGACCGGTCAGTGCCGGTCAGCCATGCCTAATCAATGAATAAAATACGTGACCACAATTGCAATTGATTCGGATTTTTGTTGTTTTGGTATCCACTTCGGAGAAATGGTAATAGGAGTATCAATAACCCGTACATATTCATAAACCCGTAACATGGGGCTTGAAAAATTTAGATTGGTCAAACTAAGAAAACAAAAATTTGGTTCCGCGCCGAAACCCCTGGGTCGGGAGAAAACCTCAAAATACTGTGAAAGCCAGACATCCACATTTTTTTCTCAACTTTTTGCCCTCTTTTCTCCACAACCAGCCATCCGTTTTGAATCAAATAAAATGCATTGTGATCGTAAAGATCTCGACAAAAGCTGCTCAAAAAATAAACCGTTTTTTTTCTAAGAATTTTTTGTCGAGAAAAATATGGGTTTTTTTCCATTTTCCCAAATATCCAGAATTGTTTCTCCAAATTTTTTTCAAAATGTTCATCTCACCAAAAAAACGTTTTTGGGAAAAATTCCATCGAAATCGGTTCATGGGTTGTGAAGATATTACCGAAACGATTTTTTGGATCGGGCAAAAGGTAGTATTTTGAGATTTTCTCCCGACTCAGGGGTTTCGGCGCGGAACCAAATTTTAGTTTTCTTAGTTTGACCAATATATATTTTTCAAGCCCCATGTTACGGGTTTATGAAAAGTTCGGTTTATTGAAGTAGTTATAGAGAAGAAATGAGAACCAAACTGGTCTCGCTCGAGAAATCAAAACTAAAAGTCAACGCCGATTGACCAATTTGTATCTTGTATTAAAAGGATTTTATGACATTTTAATGACCTCAATTTTTGACCTAAATTCCAAAAATATGACCAATATTTTGACCTCTTGAAAAGTGTCCATTTTGAAGCAAATTTTTGGTCTATTTCAAAAATTTGGGTCATTTATTACCTTCATCAGAATACACTCAAAACGGTCTCGTTTTATTTTTTTTCCAATTTTTTAATTCTATATAAAATGACAAGCAACTCATTCAAGAATCAACCAAAAGATCAAATTGCTGGAGCACTTCTTCGATTAAATATTCATGCAAATCCATTCCAGACTCGTGATGCACTCTGGAAGGAATTGCAAAATGAATTGAATAAACTTGGCTGTAAACCTCCTCACACGACAGAAAAAGTTACTAAATTCATTTCAGATGTTTTCCCACAACTAAAATACAATCATGACAAGCTGGTTATGATTGGTCTCATTGGAATGGATTCTTTAACGAAACTACTGAATCTCATGTATGGTTTCAATTTTCATCTTGATGAATATGCAATGTATGTGTACAGATGTATAGAAGTCATGGAACTTCAACATCTCATCGCACTCGATCTCATTCGATTCTGTGATGAGAAAAATATAGAACTCATTCCTGGGACAACTAAATATGATCAGCTTCTTGAAGAATTCACCAAATTAAAAGCAGAACCAGTTGATTGGAAATCTATTCCTGAGAAGCAGCTTACAACATTTACGACAGGAATTCTGAGCCTGAATCTGCGAAATGACATTGTATGTCACATTGCCAAACTACTCTGGTTTGAATTTTACGATGTGAATTTTGTTCTCTTCATCGGATTCGATAAAGGCAAACCAGTTCAATTCGGTGATGACAATGGAATCCTGAAATTTGACAATATGTGTTTCTTTGAAGCTTTTGGCGTTCACAGATTATCAAAAGAACTGAATACAACGCTTGCAAGTAAAGTGAAGAGATATTTGGATGATCGTCAGAAACAATGATAAATAGTTGACTTATTTTTGTCGTCATTTTTTGGTGTTTTTCCCTTTTTTACCACAAATCAAGTGAAACTAATGTGAGAACCATTTCGAAAAATTCTGAAAAAAATTCTAAAATCTCGGGGACACTGTCGGTCATCGATCAAAAGAGGTTTGATCAAAATCGGTTGAGAATTCGTGGAGTTACGTACCGAACTTTGGTCAAAAAAGTGACCAAAAAGTCGATGTTCCGATTTTGCTACTATGAACCGCTTTATGGCTCAAATTGTGTTCAAACACGTTTGATTGTGACGGAAATCATTTTGAAAGGTAGGATTTTCGATAAAAAGCACTTCTGAGATTTTTGGTTTGATCCGACCCATTGAGGTTTTTTCGCGTTTTTTGAGATTTTTTTAGAAAAGGTATGGACGTTCGGGACTATGTCCTTTTGATCACTTTTCGTCGTCTTACGGTGTTTTTGGGTGTGAAAACGCTAGTTGGCGTCTTGTTGTGTCATTCATCTCTGAAAACTTTTGACACCTCTACGTTCGCACACTTTTTCATGAATTTTCACATTTCACTACTTTCACTTCATTTACTCCGTTATTACATCATTTTAACGAACATAAGTCAACGCGAGACGTATAGCACATTTCCTTAGTTTCATTTTGTTGGTTCTTCGATCACACCTCTGACGGTTAAGTATAGGCGCAGATCCGATTTTCGCTACGCGCAGATCTATTTTTTTGGATACGCGCAGATCCAAATGGATACACGCCGATCTAAAATATTTCTTGCTTTTTTTGTGTTTACTCTTGCCATTTCATGACATTTCACTCTGAATGCTCACAATTCGCTTTGACTCTCGAAAACTCTTCGCAAATCAAAATTTGTCACATCTTCACATGACTGTGTTGATCTTACCATCACCCGTATTCTTTCAATAATCTCGACTTCTTATCCTTCCTCGATATTAGTTGGGTTGATCTGTAATTGACACAGAATGACCATCTTTTTCCATTTTCTTGCACATGAGTCACCCTTCAGGCTATTCAGTGTCTGATCCCGATTACCATCCTTGTCCTCTTATCAACACATCTGCATTTCTTTTCTGTTCGAGCTCAACCATGGAGTGATGATTTCTGATTCTGTACTCGTTTGTGGCATTCATCAAATGTCAGTTCAGACAGAACACAACACAACTTATGAAAGCCGTGATGTCTGGCATGGATCTGGACAAAGCAGGCTATTTTCCGCAGCTATCAGAGTCGAAAAGCATTTCCTGCTCAGTGGTACCAGAAAGAGTAGAGGAAATGATCCAAAAAACGATAATCAGGGACACTCACAAGAAACTGGCGAACATCAAAGAGAATGACACTGGCATGGCGATCTCTCCTCTCACACCCATCCACGCATGGGACTCAACGGAAGAAGGCACTGTTCAGTATCCTGCCCACCCACGAAGACAAAAGAACCATCGCAAAAAACAGAAGAATGCGGATCCGGACCACGGAGCTCAAAATCGCGGGAAATCTACCCAAAATGAAGGAAAAGAGCTTCTTTCTCCAGATTCACGGGAGGTTGACAGATCAATGATCTCTCCATCAATCTCTCCCGCTGCTCATCAGGACGATGTCGAACGGAAGAAACAGAAGCATCCTCTCCGCCTCCAACAAGCCCAAGCTCAAACACTGAAACTCGATGAGGTTCGCCAGTATGTCATTTTGTTGAATGAACTCTTGTCAAAGGCCTATTCAAGGCACGCCAACTGCACTCCCCGTTCTCCCTCCGCTCGCCATCCCATTCTCCGAAACTCCACCCACAACAGCAAAATCAGAAGCCCACGGCGAGCATCATGCTCTTCCTGAAATCCAAGAAAATGCGAAGACGTTGGAGCGGAGGGAAGAAGAGACGGGTCAGACATCGAGAAGAGAGGTCGCGCACACCAGCAGAACACACACCACACGAACAAGAACAGACAGACACGCAGATGACGGGATTCACGAATCAGAATCTTCGGAAGGACACCCGCAGAAGGAGGAGATCTCGCCTTAAAATCAGACAGCCTCGCACCGCACTCCGATCACCCCACTTTCCATCAACGCCTTCCAAATCCCTTCTGCCGTCTCCTTCTCACCCGCTCGCCTCTCCTCTCCTCGCTACAGCCTGCTCAGTCCAACACGTGTCTCACGCATCCACGACGACGACATCACGGTCACCCTCCACTCACTCCTCTCCAAATCTCCCAAACAACCATTCAGCCAAACCCTCTCCACTTTTCGATCTTCATAATACAATAGAAAGCACCATATTATCAACTCTGTCATCATCACTTTCGAAGGCAAAAATCCTCCGCAATCCTTGGTCTTTGTCCCAGTAGTCGGGTCAATGAACATAATCATGGAACAAAGCCAGAATTCTGAATATCACTTCCAAAATCTCAACTTTAAATCGCAAAATGCGACTGTCTCGTTTTTTGGAACCACCCTGCTCGATTCATAAGTTTTTTCAATCCAATTGTTATTCTGAAAGGAAATTAAGAAACAATCGATCAATGGTGAGGTTTTTTGAGACAAAAACGAGATAGATATTCGAAAAGAACAAGCATTGTTTTGGATCTGCGCGTATCCATTTGGATCTGCGTGTATCCCTTTTTTTAGATCTGCGCGTAGCGAAAATCGGATCTGCGCCTATACTTAACCACCTCTGACGACACACTTGCACCAACATTTTGACACTATGGATTTTTTAATCTGAATTTCGTCACAAATCCTTCTTTCTCACGGTATGAGTAAGGTGTGCTCAAATTTTGAGGAGATTTTGTCGGATAGTTCTCCCATAAAGTCACTTTTTCATGTTTTCACTTCTCAACTTTTGACCGTTTTTGTCACTTCAAAACCGACTGTAGTCCCTTTCATTTTATCACTTTTGCTCCCCATTTCACATCTGATCTCTTCACCATTCCTCTTCATTTTGCTCATATCACTTCCATTTTGTGGGCCATTCTCACTTCACTAGCACATCATTTTAGTCGAGTTTTCATCAACTTGTTCACAAAAACAGAGTAAAAGAAAGCGAAACAAGCATGAATGAAGTGAGCAAGTATGAAAATGAGAGGGAAATTGACGAACGTGAAAAGGGTGTGAAATGTGACACCAATAGTGAAAATTAGGTCTGTGTTCCGGTTTTTCTCTCTTAAAAACAACAAAAATGATTCAAAAAAGTATGTGAAATGTTGGATTTTCCGGAAAAATACCGAGATATGAAGTGAGCCGTTGAATGGCGGATCTCTGCAAAAGTCCGGAAAACTCAGTAAACGAGAATTAGTGTGTTGTATTAGAGAAAAAGTTATAGAGAAAGAAACATGAATGAAATGGTTAAAAACAATAAACAATGAGAAAACGAAGACAGAAGTGAGGTCAAAAATGAAAACATAACTAGTGAAAATGAAGTGAAAGTTTGATCAAAAATAGAGAGAACAGAGCTGAAATAAGAGAGAAATGAGAGTGACATACTCGTTTTTACGGAAAAGTACCGAGATCCACGACCGATCCTGAAACCCTGCATAACTCTGCAAAAGTCCGGCATCTTCAAAAAACGGAGCATACCATGATGATCCTGGAGTTCAGGAGAATCTAAAACGCGACGAATTAGAACGAAACAAACACTCTTGAGAAATGAGTGATCGAACCCATTGATCCTCGTTTCTGATGAAAAAGCCAAAACTGAGAAAACAACGAAAGAAAATCAAATTCTGAATTTTTTTAATTTGTATTAAATGAATCCAACAGCGATGTACAAGGAAAGACGTCGAGTATGTTCAGAACAAGCATTAATTGAATCAATGAGAGAAGAGAACTGTTCGCTAGTCTCTGAGTATGTCAGAAATAATGTGCCGGTGACGTATGTTCATGAGGGAGTTGAATGGAGAATAAAACCAAAGTTGTGGAATCAAGGAAACAGACCTCACTTAGCGAAACGTCGACACTACACTCAATCGTTCGTTGAAAATGAACTGAAGAAATACAATTGTGAACTCGTCGGTGAGTACACCAAAGTCCTGGTTCCATTCACATATCGAGAGATTGGTGGAAGTGAATTGTTCAGAATTAGACTTGATGCATGGCTGACTGCTAAGAAAAAGCCCCATCTGAGAAAACAGAAATAAACACTCAACTTTTTTTATTTTCTGATTTTTTATTTTGTAGTAAATGGCACTGCTAAAACCAATCAAAAATAGAATTCAAGAAATTCGAGACCTCTTTCCGAATACACAGTTTCAATTCATTGATGGTCGAACGTATAATCCTGACAGAAACAACTATCAACATCATCGTTCATTTCTCCTGAATATACTTCAACACACAGATCTCGAGTTTCCACATCCAATAAAGAATCTCGATCTTAATCTCATTCCAGATTTTATTGAACAAGTGAAACTTCGACAGCAGATGGCATCAGAAGATCGACTTGCTCACCGAATGATTGTTGAGAACATGAAAGCAAATCCAAGAGTGAACAAAGATGAACTGAAAAAGCAGGTGTTCAGAATGACGTGGAAACTGAAATCAATTGAAGAGAAGTTGATGGATCACTGGATGAAGAATCTGTTGATCATTCAGAAGAAAAATGAACAAATGGAAAAAAGAGAAGTGCAGATATTCGATGGATTTGAAGAGTGTATATTACTAGCTGAACCACGGGACAAAGCAGCGTTCAATTCTTGTCTCTTGGATGCACGAAGGAAGTTCAAAAAGAATGAAGTCGAGAAGGTTGAAGACAATGGAAAACCATATCAATTGTACTTCCACAATCATCTGAAGAATGTTGAAGAAATCACGACCTTCATTAAAGCAGTATTCGACAAGGAGAAGGATCATCCATTCAAGATTAGTATTGACTTTGGAAAGATTATTGAGAGAAAAGACAAAGATGAGACAACATACAAGGATTTCAGACCAGAATTGGAGAACACATCAAAGAGTTTCCCAACAGTGATTAGAAGTGCAGGAGACATCACTGAGTATTCCAAGTATGCGATCAATCTGATCAAAGAATCTCAAGAGAGAACTCTGATGGATACTAAGACAATGTACATCGCATTCCACTCAATTCTTGTTGCAGTCTATCGATTCCCAGTGGCAGGAAAAGCAAATGCCATTCTCACTGAACACATCAAAACGAGAAACGTTCGGTACATCGATTCTGAGTACAACATCTGCTTCTTTCAATCATTGTCATTCCTCACACTTCCTGAAGTTCCAGGTAAGAAGATATCAATCAATATGAGAAACGTTGAAGCAAAACGATTGTTTGCAGAATCAATGAATCTGACTCACCTGAAGCCACATCAACTTACTGAACACTTACGCAATTATCCTGGATTTGATATTGCATGTGATTTGGAGAAAGAAATGATTAGACACAACATCACTGTTCACATTTATGAATACGACGAAGACAAGAAGAAATACTTCCTGAGCCAATCGAATGTCAACGAGAATGATGATGCTCGTGTTCTTCCCATCCTGATGATTCCCCTTACAGCCACTCTCGTTCATGTGATGTTCATTGTTGATCCTGAGAAAATCACTGGATACAAGCTCTGTCCATATTGTCAATCAAGAGGTTTCCAAGTGAAGAATAAAAACTACAGCAGAGATTTTGAGAAGCATCTCAAAGAGTGCAAAGAACTTGATGGAAAACATGTGAAGAAGATCTCCCTGGACAAAACTCCAAGACCATATGTTCCACATATCCTCAACAATAGAACATATGAATTTCTGATGGCACACAAAAGACAAGACGAATTCAAACCAACACAGTACTACATCACATACGATTTCGAAACAATGGAAG
Organism: Blattamonas nauphoetae; assembly: GCA_033064195.1. Lineage (NCBI taxonomy): Eukaryota > Preaxostyla > Oxymonadida > Blattamonas > Blattamonas nauphoetae. The sequence continues at coordinate 269,007 of JARBJD010000075.1, forward strand.
ATCTCGTTCTTGACAATCTATTCTCTGATGACAACACACAGTTGATCTCACATTTGAAACCACTGTCTGTTGCATCAGCAATCAAAACAAAATCAGGAGTGAAGTCAATATACTTTGATCTTCGAGATGGAAAGGACTTTGTGAAGTAGTGGATCAGAGAACTCTTCAAATATGCTGAGACAGTTCGAGAGGACAACTACTACGAGGATCCTGAAATTCCGTCACAAAACCAAGTCAGTATCATTGGATTCAATAGCTCCAGATTCGACATCAATCTCATCTTTCGTGATCTCGTTGACAAGGATTGGAAAGTGGTGAGCTTTCTTGGATCCACAACGAAGTACAAACAAGTTTTGATCAGACACGAGAAAACGCAACAAGTGCTTCGCTTTATTGACATGATGTCGTACACAGGACCAATGACTTTGGATAATGCAGTGAAGGCTTTTGGAGGAAACACCACACTCCAGAAATCATTCTTTGCTTACGAATCATTTGATTCATCAGACTACGATGCAGTGCTGAGCAAACAAGAACCATTCTCTAAATACGAATTCTATTCCAGTCTGAACAATAGTGAAATGTCTGACACTGATTACAAATTGTACCTTGATGATTGGAAGAAGCAAGGATTCAAGAACAGATGGGATTACCTCAAGTTCTACAACATCAGAGACGTCGAATGCATGATTGCACCACTTGACAATCTCATTGATCTGAACTTCCAATACAAAGTGGACATGTTGCACAATCTCTCACTGTCAGCCAATGCATCTGCAATCAAGTATGCCTGTGCCTATAAAGACTTCGATATTGATGATGATTTCAATGGAGTGGATCAATCTGGAGAAATAAAAATCACCAAGCAATACTGGAAGTACAAAGTTGCATCGTACATCTATCAAGACCAGAAAGCTCATCGCAACACTACCAACAATGTCACTGAAGCAGACTACGACTGGTTTGTTCAACAATGCAAGAGAGTGTGCTATATCTGCAAGTGCCACTTCACACAAGCAGTTCGACCAACACTGGACCGAATCGACAATTCGAAAGGACATTCAAAAGAGAACGTAAAGATCTGCTGTGATTACTGCAACACTTACAAGTCAGACCATGATGAGCATCTCACGAGATTGAGAATTCAATTGAAGAAGTACTGCATCTGGAAATCACTACCGATGACTCTGACACACGAACAGACCTATCACAAGTTGAGAGCAGCAGTGACTGGTGGATTATCGAATGTTCAGCACCGACAGAACATCAAAGACGTGACACCAATCAACCACTTCACATATGAAGACGGAAAAGTCAAATCAATAGATACAGAACACATCATGACTCATGTTTGTGGTGTTGACTTTAATTCACTTTATCCAAGTGCTTTCTCATCCATCAAGAACAAGAACAATCCGTACACGAAACACAGAATGTACATGCCAGGAAGATGTTTGTACACAGCAACAGGAGATAAGGAATGTCGTGAGATCATCGAGAACAAGAATCAGAAGACATTGTTCGTTGCAGAACTGAAAGGACACATCGATGAAAAGTACATTAATGATTTCATTAATTTCCCACCAATCTTCAGGAACATCGTGGTCAATACAACAGAAGAAAACATTGGAGAGAAGACTTATTTGTTGATGAAGAAACATGGATTGAAGACTGATGACAAACAAAGAAAACTGACCCAACTCTTGAGCACACACGATCAGTATATGTTCTTTTCGACATACTATCTGTGGTTCCTCATTGACTATTGCCACTTCATTGTAGACGACATCAAGACTGTGATGGTATTCTCGAGACATGCTGGATTTGAACCATTTGTGACATCGTTCATGAATGATAGAATAGAAGCAATGAAGGTTGGAAACAAGGGAAAGGAACAATTCTGTAAGACCAACTTGAATGGAAGTTACGGATATGATGGAATGAACACTGAGAAGTACAACTCAATCACAATCTGCAATGAGAAGAGAACATACTTGTAGCAAATGATGAAAGGATTTGTGGCAACAAGAGAGATCAATGAGGACAACTACATTGTGATCGAAGATCGAGAGAAAGCATCATGCAAGACATGTCTGCAAGAAGCAGTATTCACACTCGACAATGCCAAGTTCTGGTATCTGAATTTCATCTACAACTTCATGTACAAGTGCCTAGACATGAACAAGATTCACTTCTGTGAAGGAGACACAGACTCTGCATATTGGGCAATATCTGGAGATCCAAGTGCTTGAATTCATCAACAATTTGAACACGTGATTGCTGACAAGGCATTTTATGATGCTCACAAATACGAATGGTTTCCAAATCCTGAAAAGGGAGTTGATGATGAGAAGAAGCTGTTGGGATTAGCAATTGAGAAGGAAGGTGAACAGATGATCTGTCTTGCACCCAAGTGTTACTCTCTCGATGAGAAATGCAAAATCAAAGGAGTGTCTCTGAAGAAAACAAATATCACAAGTGACGATTATGTGAAGTGCCTGAATGGAGAGAAAACTGTGACTACGACACTGAACTTCACCGTAAAACGGTTCAAGCATCAGAATGATGCGTTCCAAACAAGAAGAGTTCATTCTGACGATGACACCAATGGATTTGAGATTGCGAAAATACAACAGCAGAAACTCAGTCTCAGTGGAATCCATCTGAAGGCAATCGTACTTGAAAATGAATCATGTCCTCCATTCATTCATGGACTGAAAGCAACTGATTATCAAATGGAATAAACACAAACTTTATTTTTGAATAAATGAACACTCGACAGATCAATGCATTAGTGACAAGATTACTTCGGTGTACACAACACTCTCAAATCAAAATATTCAATGTCAAGTTCAATAGAACCAACACTTTACCAGTATATGATGTCTATGATTCACATGGAGAGTATATTGCAAACGATGAGACATATTTCGAGGATTGGTTCAATGGAGGTCTCTCTCCAAATTTATCACTTTCAGATGGAAGAAAAGTGGTCTCACAGTTTCTGATTGCATTCTTGGGAAAACGTTTTAGTGATTGGAGATGTGAAAAAGCATACAAGATGTATAAAGAATATCATCGAAAGTACAATCAGCAAGTGACACCAATTCTCTCACCAAGAGTTCGAAGCCTTGCAGAGGCAAGACCAATCCCAATCCCAATCCCAACTCCAGTGCAAAGACCAATAGTTATAGAACCACCTGAATTTCCAATAGTGCCGGGATTGAGGAGAAACTTGAAATCAATGGGGTTTGAATATGAATATCCAATGAAGGAGAGGAAGTTCGAAGAGGATGATGATGATGATGATGATGATGATGATGATGATGATGACATTATACCAATTTCACAGATGCAGGATCCAATTGAGAGAAATCCCTTCTTCAGAACAACTGCGGAAAACCACCCAGTGAGAGAGATCAGACGGTACGAACCTACTCTCCGCCCAGGAGGGCTCGAAGCCTTTAGCAAGACGACACAACAAGTACTGAATAAGTTGGTACGAATGAAAGGATTGTTTGATCATCAACAGAGAAATAATTCAGAAGATGAACAGATCAAAGCTGAGAACTCAATAATGAATAATCAAAAGCATATGGAACACTTCATTACCTCACACATTCTGGATGCATATAAAATGAACAGAGATACATTTGTTCGAGCCTCGATTAACAGAACTATTGCGAACGATGATATTGACTTCATTCTGACTCACACAAAACAAATACCATTCGGAGGAAGATCATTTCAGGATTGGTATGAGGAATATGATCACAGATGGAGTGCTGCACATCCGAGGAAAATCCAGAGGGAAAAAGGAAGTGACAGAATGAGAATTGATCCACCAATGATACCAAAAGCAACAGAAAAAATTGTGTATCCATTTCGATCGAAAATGCAGTTCATGTCAAAGTCAATTACTGGTGATCCACAGAAGACTTCAGACAGAAAGGTTCCACAGAATTGTGATCGACCTTATTTCTCTCCCAAGTTTGGATCATGGGAAATTGATCTCGTTTTTATCCAATCACCAACTTCGAAAACAATGTTCCAGATTTACCTCTTCGCAATTAACATCAACACCAAATACCTGGTGGTCATTCCTGTTCTGGATAAATCATGGAGCAAAGTCAAGACTGCAATCAATGACCTGATTAATCATCGTGGAGTTCATGTCAACAACATTCGAGGAGATGGTGAAGCAGCATGGACAAGTGGAGAAGCATCAGAGTTTTTCAAGGATCAGAATGTCAGCACTTATTTCACAAGCTCACCATTCACAAATCACAACAGAATTGTCGATCGAGTGATCAGAACAATCAGAGATGGATTCCAAGACAATGCAACACAAATGGCACATCATACAATGATGAATCAGATGGTGGAATACCACAACATGACTCCTCATCGAGCGTACTGGAATAAGTTCACTCCACAGCAAGCACAAAACAATCGTGAAATCGAAGCACTGTATATCTCCAGTTGTGAAGAGCAATTGAAGAACATCCAAAGACAACAGACATCACAGATGTTATGGAAATACAAACCAGGAAACATTCTTTTGATTCATCTTGATTTGGACAAGACTGTTGCTAAGTTTCAGAAGAAGAGAAGGCAGTTTCAATTCGTGGGGAAATTCATCGAATACAAACACGGTAATGTGGTTGCAAAACTTCTGAATGGTCTCACATGTCTGTCAAAAGTTGTCTACGTTCCAATCCAACACACAAAGTTCCATGCAGACTCTATTGACGACTTAACTCCAGAGTTCATTGCTGAGTTCAATCTAGCGTAGTGCGATCTTCGATCTGAGAACTTTGTTCGTTTTCAATAATGTTTCAAATATTTTTATTTCATTGAAATGTCATCACTAAAGATATTAGAACCGTTTGATCCAGAACAAAAGGAGTTCACAAACATTCACGACTTTCAGAGATACTTGGAGAAGAATAGAAAAGAACTGAATGAGTACACGACACAGAAATTGAATAGGATGATCCAAATTGATGGATATCGAATCACAAAAATAAGAGGTGAGATTGCACTGAGGAAACGATATGTTGATGCTTCCACTCCTCCTAATTCACTCTCGATTGATCAGAGATTATCAGACATTGAAGAATCAATTCGAGCCCTGACAGACACTCTCAGCATGAGGCTTCGAAGTCTTGACGAGACCATTGGAAACTTAATTCAAGAATTAACGGACAGTTCGGTTTAAACCTTCTTTGTTGATCTCAGTCAGTGCAACTGCATCTGTGTTGTATCGAAGTAGAATTGCTTCACATTTTTGTTTCCGTTGATAGAGATTCCAGAAGTGTCGAATGTCAATTGGTGAGTTCAACTGAGGATATACTCGACTAATTCGTTCTTTGTTGAATCCTCCAAAGATCCACATTGAATCAATGTTTGACTTCATATCTGCTGACAAACTGAAGAGTTCATGCATCGTCAGAAAGAATATGAACTTTGGTTGTCGATTCTCTAGTAATAAGTCCATCATTGTCATTCTATTTTTGGACGTTCTACGTTCACCTAGTATTCTGCGACAGTCATCAAGAAGGATAATCGTTTGGAGATTCTTGACTGAGAAATCATCAATATAAAGTGAGTCAAAGAGATTCTCTCTGCATTCATCAGTGATTCTGTTTTGCCACTGATTGTCTATGATCTCTTCATACGCAGCTTTCGATTCAGAGAGTTCCAACAGAAATGGAAGTGCATCATCATATTTGACTTTCACATATGGAACGTTCAGGATTGGTTTGAATTTATCAGAATGTCGGATCGATGTTCTTGTCAGTGACGAAGACAAAGAGGTGAAAGAGTTCGTTTCTGACTTGAACATTTTGGAGTTTGGCAACTTCTCGAAGAGCATTAAATGTTTTCCCACTTCCTCTGTTTCCCACAAGGACGACACTATTGCGATTGAAATTCAGATCTGGATGTATTTGTGATTGCACTTCATGAGAAACATTCCTATTTGATGCTTCACTTAATTTTGTATTCACGTATGCTGTAAGCGAAGAGGCTCTCCGTAACAATGTTGACATTGTTGTTAATGGAGATTTCTTCATTTGTGATTTAACTCTAATTAAAATATACTTTTGGTTTTTTATTTTGTATGAAAACACACAATGTCACAAAGATAGTGTACGTTCAACCACAAAGAAAGCACAAGCGAAGAAACCAAAAATGAGATACGGACCGGAGACTCAAGCAGCATTGAAACGAATCTATGCCGACGATGATATTCAAACCAGACGCAATGATGTTCTGTGCAGTCTTCCATCAGCGTTAGAATACATCAAGAGAACTGGACGAAATTGGACTGCGAAAATAGAACAATACGGACAAGTTCCTGATGTGATGGTGTACGATAATGATACTGGAGATCTGATTGCAGTCAATGGTGCCATGCTAACTCCATACAACAGTAGACCAGTCAAAGAGACATACTACGCAATGAATCCAACACCAGATATGCGAAGACAGAAACCATACACATCGTTCAATCAAGAGAATGGAAGGAAAATCAAAGCTGTACATCGGAATTTCCTCAAAATGGAACATACGATTTGCCAACCAATTATCGAGGACATCAGTTATACAGATTTGAAAACACAAAGATCTCAACAGCCATATGCAATAATGAAGAGAGCTGTTGGTAGACACATGACAGACACATTAAAACTAACTCGTGCAAATCGAAGCAATCCAACTGATCCCAGCAAGAATGTGTTAGACAATATGGTGTTCAATTCAATTCAATCACAGATTGCACCACTAATGTGGGATCAATGGCTTATTGATCATGTTCAGGACTACAATCCCAGTATGAAACAAAAGAAAGCCTTCAAGGATCAGATTTATCCAGTGTTTCTCCAAATGATTACTCAAGATCCAACGTATTTATCGGAATACTGTACTCACTATTCACATCAGATATCAACACAATTGAATCAACTGAAAGCCAAAGCATTCAAAACAGTCACAGATGATGATATCAGTGGATACCAATCTGAGATGCCTGGATATTATCGATTTGCACAGTTGGATAGTTCTGGAATGGGAAATTTAGATCGAACTTGAATTGTGAATTTAAAAACATTAATATATATTTTTATTTTTATAGAAGTGATGCAACCAATTCTAAGTTGTCAGTTGCAGAACACACAAGTTCTTCTTCAGTACCAACATCAATCACCAACAATGTCATCATCGTTATGAGGCTCGAATTCTGGAAGATTGGATAATGA
>JARBJD010000750.1:0-18339 GCA_033064195.1 Blattamonas nauphoetae
TTGGTGGCGATGGGGCGAAGACGAGTGTTTGGTGGCGATGGGGCAGAAGGTGTTTGGTGGCGATGGGGCGAAGCAGGTGTTTGGTGGCGATGGGGCGAGACAGGTGTTTGGTGGCGATAAGGCAGAGTGGGTGTTTGGTGGCGATGGAGGCGAAGTGGGTGTTTGGTGGCGATGGGGGCAGAGTGAGGTGTTTGGTGGCGATGGGGGCAGAAGTGGGTGTTGGTGGCGATGGAGGCGAAGTGGGTGTTTGGTGGCGATGGAGGGCGAAGTGGGTGTTTGGTGGCGATGGAGGCAGAAGTGGGTGTTTGGTGGCGATGGAGGCGAAGTGGGTGTTTGGTGGCGATAGGCAGAAGTGGGTGTTTGGTGGCGATGGAGGCGAAATGCAGGTTGGTGGCGATGGGGGCAGAAGTGCAGGTGTTTGGTGGCGATGGAAAGTAGGTGTTTGGGGCGATGGGAGCGAAGTGGAGTGTTTGGTGGCGATGGAGCAAGAGCGGAGTGTTTGGTGGCGATGGGGAGAAGTGGGTGTTTGGAGTGGCGATGGAAGTGGGTGTTTGGTGGCGATGGAAGCGAAGTGGGTGTTTGGTGGCGATGGGGAATTGTTTGGTGGCGATGGGGGCGAAGTGGGTGTTTGGTGGCGATGGAGCGAAGTGGAGTGTTTGGTGGCGATGGGAGCGAAGTGGAGTGTTTGGTGGCGATGGAGCGAAAGTAAGTGTTTGGTGGCGATGGAGACGGGTTGGGTGGCGATGGGCGAAGTGGAGGTTGGTGGCGATGGGGCGAAGACGAGGTGTTTGGTGGCGATGGGGAGAAGTAAGGTGTTTGGTGGCGATGGAAGTGGGTGTTTGGTGGCGATGGGGCGAAGTGGGTGTTTGGTGGCGATGGGGAGAAGTAAGGTGTTTGGTGGCGATGGAAGAAGGGTGTTTGGTGGCGATGGAAGTGGGTGTTTGGTGGCGATGGAGGCGAAGTGGAGTGTTTGGTGGCGATGGGGAGAAGTGGAGTGTTTGGTGGCGATGGAGAGCCGAAGTGGAGTGTTTGGTGGCGATGGAAGGCGAAGTGGGTGTTTGGTGGCGATGGAGAGCGAAGTGGAGTGTTTGGTGGCGATGGAAGCGAAGTGGGTGTTTGGTGGCGATGGGGCAAGAAGTGGGTGTTTGGTGGCGATGGAGGCGAGTGGGTGTTTGGTGGCGATGGGGCGAAGAGGTGTTTGGTGGCGATGGGGCAAGGGTGTTTGGTGGCGATGGGGGCGAAGTGGGTGTTTGGTGGCGATGGGGAGCGAAGTGGAGTGTTTGGTGGCGATGGAGGCAGAAGTGGGTGTTTGGTGGCGATGGAGGCGAAGTGGTGTTTTGGTGGCGATGGAGGCGAAGTGGGTGTTTGGTGGCGATGGGGCAAAGAGTGGGTGTTTGGTGGCGATGGAGGCGAAGTGGGTGTTTGGTGGCGATGGGAAGCGGACAGGTGTTTGGTGGCGATGGAGAGCGAAGTGGAGTGTTTGGTGGCGATGGGCGAAGTGGGTGTTTGGTGGCGATGGGGCGAGACGAGGTGTTTGGTGGCGATGGAGGCGAAGTGGGTGTTTGGTGGCGATGGAGCGAAGTGGGTGTTTGGTGGCGATGGGGCGAAATGAGTGTTTGGTGGCGATGGAGGCGAAGTGGGTGTTTGGTGGCGATGGGGGCGAGACAGGTGTTTGGTGGCGATGGAGGAGCGAAGTGGAGTGTTTGGTGGCGATGGGAAGAAGGTGTTTGGTGGCGATGGAGGCGAAGTGGGTGTTTGGTGGCGATGGGGGCGAAGTGGAGTGTTTGGTGGCGATGGGGGCAGGCTTGGAGTGTTTGGTGGCGATGGAAGTGGGTGTTTGGTGGCGATGGGGCAAGTGGGTGTTTGGTGGCGATGGAGGCGAAGTGGGTGTTTGGTGGCGATGGGGGCAGAGTGGGTGTTTGGTGGCGATGGAGGCGGAAGTGTTTGGTGGCGATGGGGGCGAGTGGAAGTGTTTGGTGGCGATGGGGAGCGAAGTGGAGTGTTTGGTGGCGATGGGGGCGAAGTGGGTGTTTGGTGGCGATGGAGGCCGAAGTGGGAGTGTTTGGTGGCGATGGGAGCGAAGTGGAGTGTTTGGTGGCGATGGAGGCGAAGTGGAGTGTTTGGTGGCGATGGGAGCGAAGGGTGTTTGGTGGCGATGGAAGGCAAGGAGTGTTTGGTGGCGATGGGGAGCGAAGTGGAGTGTTTGGTGGCGATGGGGCGAAGTGGGTGTTTGGTGGCGATGGAAGAGTGGAGTGTTTGGTGGCGATGGGGAGCGAAGACGAGTGTTTGGTGGCGATGGGGAGCGAAGTGGGTGTTTGGTGGCGATGGAGGCGAAGTGGAGTGTTTGGGGGCGATGGGGAGCGGGGTGTTTGGTGGCGATGGAGAGCGAAGTGGAGTGTTTGGTGGCGATGGGAGCGAAGTGAGTGTTTGGTGGCGATGAGGGCGAAGTGGAGTGTTTGGTGGCGATGGGGGCGAAGTGAGTGTTTGGTGGCGATGGGAGCGAAGTGGGTGTTTGGTGGCGATGGAGGCGAAGTGGGTGTTTGGTGGCGATGGGGGCAGAAGTGGTGTTTGGTGGCGATGGAGGCGAAGTGGGTGTTTGGTGGCGATGGGAGCGAAGTGGAGTGTTTAGTGGCGATGGGGGAGCGAAGTGGAGTGTTTGGTGGCGATGGGGAGCGAAGACGGAGTGTTTGGTGGCGATGGGGAGCGAAGTGGAGTGTTTGGTGGCGATGGAGGCAGCGATGGGTGTTTGGTGGCGATGGGAGCCGAAGTGGGAGTGTTTGGTGGCGATGGGAGAGCGAAGTGGAGTGTTTGGTGGCGATGGGGAGCGAAGTGGAGTGTTTGGTGGCGATGGGGGCGAAGTGGAGTGTTTGGTGGCGATGGGGAGCGAAGTGGAGTGTTTGGTGGCGATGGAGAGCGAAGTGGAGTGTTTGGTGGCGATGGGAGCGAAGACGGAGTGTTTGGTGGCGATGGGGAAGAAGTGGGTGTTTGGTGGCGATGGGGCGAGGTGAGTGTTTGGTGGCGATGGGAAGCGAGACGGAGTGTTTGGTGGCGATGGAAGTGGAGTGTTTGGTGGCGATGGAGGCGAAGTGGAGTGTTTGGTGGCGATGGAGCGAAGTGGAGTGTTTGGTGGCGATGGAGAGCGAAGTGTTTTGGTGGCGATGGAGGCGAAGTGGGTGGTTGGTGGCGATGGAAGCGAAGTGGAGTGTTTGGTGGCGATGGGGCAAGACAGAGTGTTTGGTGGCGATGGGGAGCGAAAGTGAGTGTTTGGTGGCGATGGGGGCGAAGACGAGTGTTTGGTGGCGATGGAGGCGAAGTGGAGTGTTTGGTGGCGATGGAGAGCAAAGTGGAGTGTTTGGTGGCGATGGAGGCGAAGTGGAGTGGTTTGGTGGCGATGGGAAGCGAAGTGGAGTGTTTGGTGGCGATGGAGAGCGAAGTGGAGTGTTTGGTGGCGATGGGGGCGAAGACGAGTGTTTGGTGGCGATGGGGAGCGAAGACGAGTGTTTGGTGGCGGTGGAGAGCGAAGTGGAGTGTTTGGTGGCGATGGAAGTGGAGTGTTTGGTGGCGATGGGGAGCGAGGCAGAGTGTTTGGTGGCGATGGGGAGCGAAGTGGAGTGTTTGGTGGCGATGGAGGCGAAGTGGAGTGTTTGGTGGCGATGGAGGCGAAGTGGAGTGTTTGGTGGCGATGGGGAGCGAAGACAGAGTGTTTGGTGGCGATGGGGAGCGAAGACGAGTGTTTGGTGGCGGTGGAGAGCGAAGTGGAGTGTTTGGTGGCGATGGAGGCGAAGTGGAGTGTTTGGTGGCGATGGGGAGCGAAGCGGAGTGTTTGGTGGCGATGGGGAGCGAAGTGGAGTGTTTGGTGGCGATGGAGAGCAAAGTGGAGTGTTTGGTGGCGGTGGAGGCGAAGTGGAGTGTTTGGTGGCGATGGGGAGCAAAGTGGAGTGTTTGGTGGCGATGGGGGCGAAGTGGAGTGTTTGGTGGCGATGGGGAGCGAAGACGAGTGTTTGGTGGCGATGGGGAGCAAAGTGGAGTGTTTGGTGGCGATGGGGAGCGAAGTGGAGTGTTTGGGGGCGATGGAGAGCGAAGTGGAGTGTTTGGTGGCGATGGAGAGCAAAGTGGAGTGTTTGGTGGCGATGGGGAGCGAAGACGAGTGTTTGGTGGCGATGGGGAGCAAAGTGGAGTGTTTGGTGGCGATGGGGAGCGAAGACGAGTGTTTGGTGGCGATGGGGAGCAAAGTGGAGTGTTTGGTGGCGATGGAGAGCGAAGTGGAGTGTTTGGTGGCGATGGAAAAATGTCCTCTATCGCAAAGGAAATCTGGTAGAAAAAGAATTAACTAAGAAAGATTGAGTCATATCGTTTTTCCTTCCGCTTCTGAAGTGTACTTGGTGCTATGACCCAAAATCTCGAGGAGAAATTGAGTGAAGGATCGACAACCTACAAAATGAGAAGACAAGAAAGAGAATGATTGTTGATACAAGAGAAGAAATGTGAAATATACAATAGGAATTGTCTAATGAAGAAATCAAGAATGAAAAATAAGTGTTTCAGTGTTGTCCTCACTCATTCCAAGTCCTGCTGTGAACCTAGTACCGGACACAAGGCCATTGATGGTACTAGGCTAGCCCTGTTCGGCCAAAAGGCCTGGCAGGATAAGCCAGGTATGGAAAGAGCGAGGTGGTATTGGTTTAATAGTTATCAAAGGGTGAGGTGAAAAATGAATCAGAATGAAAAAGAATTGGAGAGCTTGGAGGAGAAAGAAGAATAGGAGAATGAGGAGAAGAATGAAGAATAGGAGAATGATAAGATGAATCAATAATTTGAGAATTAGGAGAAGTATCAAAAATAACAGAAGTAGGAGAAGATGAAACAGAAGTCGGAATGCAAGAGTAACGAAAAGAAGTAATAGACTGAAGTCCCGAACTCAACTCATTCTCGTCCCGCCTCTCCACTTCTTCCTTCTCATACACCTTCCGCTCCCTCTTATCCACTCCCCGCTTCTCATGAAAACGTAAGAGAAAAGAAAAAGAAGATGAGTTAACACAAACTGGGGCACCGGTCAAAGAGGTTTCGGAACGTAAAAAACCAAGATATTCTTTGAGACCGGTGATAATAACCCTAAAGTAAGAATGACTGTCTGGGAAGACAGAATGCCTAAAAGTCAGAGAAAAGGTCACTATGGAAAAAGAGACATACTCGGGGAAGTAATGAAAGGTATTACTTTCATTACTGGGAAACTTTTCGAAATGCGAAGTGAAAAACGCACGAAGTTCATCCGAAGAGCGGATGGGGTGTTTGAGGTGATGTGAAACACAATTCGTTAAAACTCCGAATTCGGAGTCGCAGCAGTTTTTACCATGCTGCTCAGCAAAGAAACAATATGAAACTTTCTTCCCTAAAAACAGGGGGTTTTCAGAAGAAAGGAAGTAACCGAGAACATACTGGTTCCTAAAATGAGGACCAGTATCAGAGAAAACAGTGATGTGAGTTTTGGAACTATATGAATCAAGAGCAAATAAATCGGTTAAACATTCCTGAACAAAACGGTGGTCGTGTGAAAGAACGGGGGAAATAAAGTTGTGATATGATTTGGTGATAACAGAATTCTGTGAGGTGAAACAAGTGATACATAAATGAGAAACTTGTGTCTGTGAATAAAAATCGTGTCCGATTTGGTCGTTTGCAAGAGGCAAACGCCAATTTTCTTTAAAATCCATCACGATAACTAAAGAGTTATCGTCGATGTGTGAGGTGCAGTAATTGTAATAATTTCTTTGTTTTTCTGCTATTTCTTTGTGTTTTTTTATTGTTTCTAATTCTTTTTTTTCTTTTTCTGTTAATTTGTTGTTTGTTTCTTGTTTTTTTTGTAGATGTTTGCCTCGCTCACAAATTGAGCAAAGGTCTGTTCTTTTTGTTGCTTTTTTTAGAAAATTTGTTTTTTTACAAAATGAAGAATAGGACATTTTGGTTTTGCCATCTTGAACCAATTTCTGATGAAGGTCCTTCTTTGTTGAGGAGAGGAGCCTTGGTTCTAGTTTTGGTTTGATATTTGTTGAGGTATTTGGAGATATGGTTTGGTGTTGCGAGTTCGAATGATTCAGAAGGAAGTCCTCGTCGTCTTTGTCGAGCGAGTCAAGGACCGAAGGTTCTGTTTGAGAGATAATAAAACAATGAGAATAAAGAGGGCAAACTGTTTTTCTTCTTTTTTTTACTGAGTTTCGACTGTGATTTACAGCTTGGGGATGTATTGTCCATGATGGCTTTCATCAGGACTTCATCTTCCTCTATGTTAATTTTCTGTTGGTGATTATGGAAAAGAAAAGGAAAATTAAACCTGTTTCGAGGCCGGTCTCCGACGAGTTGGTGCTCTCGGTCTTCCATTTATTGTGTCGAAGCGGGAGTGTGCGTAGTAGAAGCCTCCCTCTTCGACACGGAAGCCGAAGGTTTGTGTTTCGTGGAGACTACATACCTGCGAAACACACTGCATCAACCTAACCTTGTCATCATTATTCCTCATTTCGTTGTACAAATGAGATAGTGATGACAATAATGAAGTGAATTTTGCTAAAGTGAAAAAGAATGAGAGAAAAGAGATACAAACTGTTATATACTGCCCGACACGACATCCTGATCCGGCTGTAAAACGGATGTATTTTTCTGAATAGAGGCACAATGTGGTTCAATTTTCTATGAATACTAATTTTGAGAGTTAGACACAGTTTGAGAAAAAATGAGAAGACAAAAAATTCTGAGTGACGTGAAAACTGTAAAACAAAAAAAATGATGGACATGCTCCTCGCGACATGACACGTGATTCACTTCATCCTGCTCGATCCCTCTAACTTGAAATTGTTTTAACTTTACGAGAGTAACACTCGAGGAGTCAATCACTGAATGAGAGAACGGTGTTTTCATTACTTTCTTGTGGGATCGAGTTCTCACCTCGCACGATTTTTAGACAAAGGAAGTCCCTTGTGACGTAACTCGCATAATTTTCAAAAAGAATTGATACAAGCGTTCACGAAATGTGTTTGATGAGGTTAAAGTTGGTAAAGAGTGTTGGAAGGTATTTCTGACCGATATTGACATGTTTGATTCTTGGAAGTTTTATCTTTTTTCTTGTTTCAACTAACACAATCACTGAGAAGGACCCGTGAGTGGTGGTGAGGGTCCATCCTTCCCTCAGTGCGAAATGTGATGAAGGATCATGGCATTGTTTTCCGTCAATGATCTCTTCCGTCACGACAAGTTTTCAGTTTCAACGAATCCCAGTACATCACCAAATCCCAAGTTTGCTGGGATGATCACACAACCCAGATTCTCAGCGTGGTGTGTCTTTTATCTATATGACTTCTTGAATTTCTCTAGTCATCTCTCACACAGATTCTTCACATCGCCAAACTGACAAAGCTCATGAAAGAAACATTTTGAAAGAGTCTCATTTCCAAAGACGCAGCGATTATGAAAATGATGGAGAAAAATGCGAGGCACTCTGTGCCATTTGTGAATACCAATTCGATACACTTTGATAAATCGTTGGAAGAAACAGTGTGATTTTTTGATTTTGATGTCTCTCTTTCGATGAACAGCTGAACTGTATGACACGTTTTTGAATCCAATTCGAACAGAATGCAAAGTCTTGATGGTTTCGTGCTGCGGCTGGCCTTTTCATTTCACGACAAACTGTTAATCGTCGGTGTTCGGCGCATCGGTGTCCTTGGATACTACATTGACAGAGACATGGAGCGAACGAGTTGACATGTGTCTTCCTTTTCCTTTTCTTCATTCAATCTGCGACTATCTTTCACTAGATATTCACCATCTGGGATCCATTCAGGAGTGATATCGGATGTGAATCACGTGTCATGTCGTTCGGAGTATGTCCCCCTACAGTAGCATTTCATGTCATTCTCTCTTATTTTTCACTGTTGATCTTTCAAAAAAATCACAGAGACGTATAACTCAAGATAGTTGATGATAGTGGAAAAGGAACTCTCAACTCTCACTTGTTCTATACAAAAGCAGGCAAGGGTGGACTTTCTGGGCCAAAAAACTCTAAGTAGTGGCAAAAAAGTTGTGCTCGGCGGGAGTCGAACCCCGAGCACAACAGTCGACAGAGGGGTTGGCTACCGCTAGGCCAAACGCGCCGCACGTTCACTACCTAAAAATTGGTGTCTTGAAGGGAGAACTGCCATACACTTTCACTTCACGATAAATCATGATCAATCGCAATGTTTTGAAAAAAAATCTCAAAATACCAGTCATAATGTTGAAATGATTCAAGAAAGCGTAAAGATGAAGAGATATAGTTCGCCGATCGACCTCATCAAACATGATCGAATGATCATCACATCCTCTGAGACGATCTCGACACTATGCACACTATTTCAAAACGAATACGGATTTTCAACTTTATCTGTCACATTATTACGAGAGAATAGCCTAGTTGAACACTAAAGTCACAACACCCCTCGATCACCTTTGGCCCAGAAAGTCCACTCGTGCCCAAAAGCAAAAATTACAGCCGGATCAGGTCGTCGTGTCGGGCAGTATAATGAGCTTGTACAATCTGCCTAATTGGTATCAGTTCCCGACGACTATCCAGAGCTCGGATGAGAGGAGCTGCTGGATAGTCACTATGCTGTTTCAAGAGAAGGTCATAAATCGCCTTCCCGTGGGTACTTGTTGTCGAATCTGATTTTGAGAGGTATTCTTGCATCCTGAAGGAAATTCTTGATGGGATAGTTAGTTTTAGGTTTCTAGAGAAAATGTGTTGGGATGCGACACAAAGAGACAACAAAGGTCTCAATCAACCCACAAGTCAGTTTTCGTTCATATGTTCAACCACATCAGCTCTGTAAATCAACCTCGCATTGTCCTCTTCCCACCTCCAATCCACCTCGAACGACCCTCTTCCCACCTCCAATCGACCTCGCATTGCCCTCTTCCCACCTCCAATCGACCTCGTATTGCCCTCTTCCCACCTCCAATCGACCTCGCATTGCCCTCTTCCCACCTCCAATCGACCTCGTATTGCCCTCTTCCCACCTCCAATCGACCTCGCATTGCCCTCTTCCCACCTCCAATCGACCTCGCATTGCCCTCTTCCCACCTCCAATCGACCTCGTATTGCCCTCTTCCCACCTCCAATCAACCTCATTATGCCCACTCTTCCCCTCCAATCAACCTCATTATGCCCTCTTCCCTCCAATCAACCTCATTATGCCCTCTTCCCTCCAATCAACCTCATTATGCCCACTCTTCCCTCCAATCGACCTCATTATGCCCACTCTTCCCCTCAATCGACCTCATTATGCCCTCCTCCAATCAACCTCATTATGCCCTCTTCCCTCAATCGACCTCATTATGCCCTCTTCCCTCCAATCGACCTCATTATGCCCTCTTCCCTCCAATCAACCTCATTATGCCACTCTTCCCCTCCAATCAACCTCATTATGCCCTCTTCCCTCAATCGACCTCATTATGCCCACTCTTCCCCTCAATCGACCTCATTATGCCCTCTTCCCTCCAATCAGCCTCATTATGCCTCTTCCCTCCAATCGACCTCATTATGCCCTCTTCCCTCCAATCGGCCTCATTATGCCCACTCTTCCCTCCAATCAACCTCATTATGCCCACTCTTCCCTCCAATCAACCTCATTATGCCCACTCTTCCCTCCAATCAACCTCATTATGCCCACTCTTCCCTCCAATCGACCTCATTATGCCCACTCTTCCCTCAATCAACCTCATTATGCCCACTCTTCCCTCCAATCGACCTCATTATGCCCACTCTTCCCTCCAATCAACCTCATTATGCCCACTCTTCCCTCCAATCAACCTCATTATGCCCACTCTTCCCTCCAATCGACCTGAATGTACCCACCTCACCTCTCCAACAGCCCTCACCCTCTTCATAACAACGTTTCGTCTTTCTCGATTTCACATTCCATTCAGAGCCGTCTTCTCCACTATTTCACACCGATATAACCCACTATTTCACACCGGTAAAACCCAAACCTCAATTTGATGGGATTTCCTCCGTCAACATCATTCTCGACTCTGACGTCGCTCAACATGCATTCCACCTGTATGATCCAGCCAGTCCTCGTCTTTTCGACAACAGCGAACAGAAAAATAAGAAACACAGAACGAAAGTTTGCTTATGACCCAGGAAGACGTCAATTTCATCCCAGTAAAACATCTTTTATTACAGCGCTTCCTGTCGTATTTCCATCCACTCCCTGAGCACATTCGCGCATTAGTCCAAATTGTTAGAATCAGCTCCCACAAACCCTTTCATTTTCATTCCTTCGAAACCGATGAAATGGATCATTCCCACCGCCACTGTCCTGCGGAAATAACGCTTCCCATCCCCAGTATCATCACCCAATGATGTAGAGGGACATGAATTCGGCTTTTCTTTGCCAACACGCAGACAGCCCTGCCACTGATGATCCATTTCACAGCTTCCTCGTCAAGCTTCCTTCTCACCCATCTTTCGCAGACAAAGGGAATCACATTGTCCTCGCTTTTATTTCCGTCGATTTAGCAGCCGTCTGTTATCAACCCTCCTGTCTACTGCAGCATTTCACCTGCATTCATCTCAACACATCAGCAAACCCCATCGCCAGCCATCCTTCTCGACCCCAACCTCTCCCAAACCCCAACCCTCTGCACTCTGCCGTATTCTCCCTTCGCAAGCTGAATGGCAATCGACTCTCTCCGACATAGTCGGAGATTATTGATGGAGAAGCCCCAGGCACCAAAACACCTCTGCTCAGCTTGGAACGAAAGCGATTGAACAGCAGCGTCCACACACAACCAACAGAAGGGGATCATTCTCAACAGGAAGACTGGATACTCCCAGTATGGATCACATTCCCTGACAATCTTAATACCGTCACTACGAAAAATGCAGAACAGAAGAACATCTTTTCTGATCATTTAGATCTGGAATACCGACTCTTCAGGAACCAAGAAAGCTAAGATTGATCTGCTCGTCATTCGCCTCTGAAGGATAAGATGATGAAACCCAAACCGGCTTATTGCAACATACAGACCATACTCACTCATTTAATAAGTTGAAAGTCGGAAATCACCATCGTTTTACGTCTCACACAACAAGAATCAATCGACCATCATTTCTTGGAAACAGTTTCAGTTACAACACGTTTGAACGACATCATCGCTAAATTCTTTCAATTACATGATGAATAAGAGCCGTTTATCGCCTCACTATTGTGTAAGCCGGAGATAGAACTTGTTCGGAGAAAAGGAGATTTTGGGCAGCAATCAGGTGAAATGACTGACACTACCATGATATGAAGAATTCGGGAAAATGAGAAACAGTTGAGACTTGGTTGTTATTGAACGAGAGACTTCCAGAATCCTCGCTTTTCTCTAAGCTGTGTGTGGTTCGAAGTCAGGTGTCATCTGGACGCTGGAAAGGATAATTTTGTGCAATTGGATCATGGATGCATTTGTAATGTTCAAGTTGGGGCATTCAAGTCCGCGAACGAGGACAGAGAGAGTGTTTTGTTCGATGAGGTGTTTACTCTAGTCTGTGGTTCCTTGTAACATGTCACGTCGCTACAAATGTATCCTCAACACTATCCACTTGGAATCTTCCAATTTCTCGATCTGCGATCTGTTCAATCCTTCTTTAGAATCGTGGAAATCGCATTGGGACTGTCGTCAGCGACAATTTGAACCAGCAAGCAGCAACTGTGCCCAAACTCGCCCAATAATTCAGATCGAAGAATTTTGGCGAGAGTATTGTATATCCTATTAACGAAAACAGCCGACTTCTTGATTTGAAGAAGCGTTTGGATATCTTGATGACCAAACTCAATGGCCACAGAGTCGACTGCGCTTAGAGAGCTGATTTAATCTGGTTGACTGGATCCATGAATATTACTCAGCTTCATTGATGCATTCAGGCGTGTTGGAGTGCGATGGGTGTTTGGGATGTGGCAGACACTTGTGTCTTCTGTTTTATTTTCTGTGCCAAAGGAGTCTGTGGCTTTGATGATGTAGCAGTGGGCGTGGTTTTAGCTTTGGTCAACCAACTGATGACGTTTGTTGTGGAATGGATGGAGACGATGGGAGAGAAAATGGTCAATAAGATGAAGTGGAAAGCAGACTTTGAGCTGGCAAATGACGTTGTTGTCGTAAAAAGTATTCTTGTTGGAGATCATTCAGTGCGGACAGCTGCGATCCTGCGTCAGGATGTTGATTGTAGACTCTCCGATCTGCGACCGAAAGAACGACAAATAATGAACGAACATAACGGGAGAAACAGCGTGAATTATCAAGAATTCCATATTAAGAATATATCCCATGTGGTCGGGCTGTTACCTGGTTTGAATGATAGGCTTCGCTGAAAATCTCCAGAACATAGACTCTGTTCAGATATGTTGTCAGTAGGGATGTGTGGATATGCTTGGATAAGCTGAGATGAAAGGACAAGTTAGTAGTCGACATAAAAGAAGTTTGATGAGACGGACTACAAAATAGAGATATGCGAATAGGAAGCTCCTTCTCTGACTCCATCTGGTACGTCAGACCCTCTGAGCGCAGGTAGATGCTCTGCTGCATCTTAAGCCCGATGATGTCGTCGAAGATGAGGATGAAGCCCACTTTCAGCTTGATCGCCCCGAATTCCGTGTCGATTTGAGCAGATGCAGTCTACAATCATGAGTGCATAAGAAATGAATCGAAGAATGCACAGAAACAAGATAAACGAAGAAAGAAAGCTGAAACCAGGTGAGATATGTTTAAGGGGTTGGATCGATTAGAAGCAAGTTAAAATGTGAAAAATTAATACGCACCAAATGAAGAAGGAAAGCACCTTGATTAAGGATGCTTTTTCTTCTTGAGTTCAGGAGTGAATGTCAAGGATTTGCTTCTTCTTCCGTTCTTCTTGTTTTCTGTAGAACTCCTCCATGTCCGTCTTGAATCGCTTCCTCTCACGCTCCTTCTTATCGTTTTATTTGACAAGGCTGAGCATATCCTCTTACATTTTCTGAAAAGGAAATGAATTTGAGGAAGAGAAAGTAAGTCACCTCGTCCTCTTTGATCGATCTGCGCACCATTCTCAGGACCGCACTGACAGACAGCGCAATCGCCGCACGGACTGCCAGAAACAAGTTCTCCAGTGCCAACGCAGCAAGAAACTGGATGAAGAAAACAAACGCTGCGTTGTCTGCAGTGGTTGGAGTGTAGCCTCCGTGAAGAGGTCGGTCAGCTTGGCGCGGAAACAGTAATACAGCTCGAGTGTGGTGAGCGGGATGGAGGCCCAGATGATCGTCGTGATCGACGTTTCCATCCACGACGTGTTTGGGCGAGTCGACGGGATCGGGTGTTGCTTTGTGTTGAGCAGCTTGTACCGCGCGGAGAGGGTGTCGAGCACGCCGCTGATGAGAGCCACGAGGGACGAGAGGGCGAGATCGGAGTGAAGAAGGCGATCTGCAGGATGTAGTTCAGCTTGTCCAGATACTGCTGCACGTAATCGTACTTGCCCTTCGACTGCTCAAACTCGACTTCCGACATGCGTTTGTTGTACTCGTTCTCGTACTCCTGAACTCCCTCCGCTTCTCCCGCAGCTCCAGCATCAGCTCGCGTGGCACCACAGTCATTTTGGTGGACTGCCTGACCTTCTTCTTCTACTTTTCTTTCTTCCCCTTCCGCCCCGCACGTCGTCTGCTGTCTCCATTGTGTTCAGCCTGCTTTGTGTCTGGCTATACAGGTCTTGGCTCATCAGGTCCATACCGGGTGTTGGGGTGTTGAAGCGCGACTGGTCGTCGTCCGAAGTTCTTCACAGCGCCCTCTTCTTCCGTTCGTAGTGTCGTGTTTGTGCTCGTCTCCTCCACACAGGGACACTCCCGATCAGATTGCCAATGACAGTGTGTCCGAGCTCCCTCTTCAGGAACTGGAGGATGAGGAGGATGTTCGCACGAAGAGTGAGCTGCTTGAAGAGCTCGTCCTCGTTGGACGCTCTTCCCAGATCGGCTCTGGGCAAGATGATGAAGAACGAGAACGACGAGTTCACCAGCAGAAACACAACCATCTTCATCGTATACCACAATTCGTGCTTTTCCGACCGTTTGTGATTCTCAAACTCGGTCAGCCACACCGCCACTCGTCCATACAGTGACCACAGTACCATCTGCAGCACTCCGTTGATCAGGCCAGGCTTGCATCGGACGAGGAACAGTACAGCCTCCGAATCGGCCTGGACATGAAATGTGCTGACAAGGTCTGCCTCGTAGAACACAGTCGCCCACTGCCCCGCAATCGAGAGAGCGAGGAAGATGGCACTGACGATCCAGCTTACCACTGTCCGACACACTTTGAGTCGGGTGGGGTAGACACGTTCGGTGTGGCCGGTGATGTCTGAGAACTGCATCTTTCCGATGAACACCGGGTTGGATCATGTCTGGCTCGGTTGGTTTGAGGGAGTTTGTGTCGTACAGGCTGCGCGCGTTCTTTCGGCGCCAGAGACGGTCGAAAATGGAAGACCGGACGAAGATGATGACAACATCGACGAGCTACGCAATTGTTCGTGCAGTGCCTGTCCTGTCCACCTGGTCGAGGACGAAGACGACGATCCCAACCAATGCGAGGATGGAGAGTGACTTGATGAGGTATTCGTTGAACGCGAACTGTGCTGCAACCCTCTCAACCGAAATAGCTGGCAAGTGCATTGGGTGGCGTTCCTAGCCCGAACTTGTACCACTTCCACACCGACTTGAGGGATGAGGCTGTCCCCAAAGGAATGTCTCCAAATTTATCGTCGTTGGTAACCTCTATGGAAGTGAGGAGCGACCAGGCAAGTCACTTTCGCTCGGAAGGGTAGAAAAACACATTTGGCCGATCAATCCCCGGAAAATCTTTCTGTGCTGAACGGTGAATTCGATGATGCCGGTGTCATCTTCGTTCGTGACGAACTCTTCTTTGAGAACCTTTTGATGTGGAGACGTTCCGCTTCGATACACAAGGCCTCAAATATGGCAGAAATTCGAAGAAGAATGTTCTTTCCGTCAACGCTCTTCTGTTCGTCGAAAGCGATTCTTCGGTCTGCGAGCTTGGTCATGATGAGCTGCTTGACTTTCTCAATGTCTTTGCTGGTCTTCTGCTTCGACTTGGAAAAGAGTGCCACCTCGTTGACATCATCGTTGTTTTCAGTTTGTGCGACCTCTGCCATTTCAGCCTCTTTTACTGCTTTTCGTACTTTTGGTCTGTTGGTGTTCTCGTCGTTCTCTCGACTGTTCCAGCCGGATCTGTGCAATCTCGTCGTCAACCAAGTCTCCAGCACTTTTGTTAGCATCGCATTCGAGGTTCTCCGGGAGGTCTACCACTTTTAGCACAGACGTTCGAGCAGGCGCTTGATAACGTGTCTGTCTTCGGTTTTCTTTAGATTTTTCTTCTGGATATTCGAGATGAGAATGGATGTGATGAGTGAGAGAATGCGGGTAGAGAACAGAAGATTCCATACGGCTGCCTCTTCAAGGATTTTGTCTCTTTCTCTTTGAACGATGGATGCTCTGTATTTTCAAAGACCAACATATAGTCAACAATCTCAATTGGCTGTGAAGCTTCGTGGAGTTTGATAAGATCCTTCAGCTCGACATCGTCTGCATTGGTGAGAGCCTTCGGGAACGGGTGGTTAGCGTGTGTGAGATTGGAAGAGCAAAATGAATGAATGGAAAATAATGAAGACCGAGAGATAAAAACTTTGACGACGAGTGGAAGGGTTCGAAGGGTATCAATCCAGAGATGACCATATTTGGCCTCCTTTTTATGATTCACTTCATGACCAGATCCATAGTGACCTAAGTCAGATATGGACAATAAGCAATGCGTAACAAAGACAGACCTGGGATGATATGAATGGTGGACGATTGGGTACCCTAAAATCTGAGATTGAAGTGAGATGACGAAATATATAGAACAGACTGTTTCCAGGATACTGATGGCCAATTAATTCATGACAAAACTGCAGTAGACAGACAGCGAAATCGGAAAACACCCTTTTCAGGAATCCTCGGACATAACATCACGATTATGGTTCGATCACACTACATTTGTCAATAGAACAGACTTGGAGATCAAAACATCAAGAATCTCAATTAAGAAAAACATACAATCTCAATTCGTGAAGGATTTACGGATTTTCGGAAATTCTCAGTTTAAGGTTGTGAGCTATGATGTCAAAAATATCCCATTTTGGAGTTTGGCAACTTCTCGAAGAGCATTGAAGGTTTTCCACTTCCTCTGTTTCCAACAAGGACATTGACACTATTGCGATTGAAATTTACGTCTGGATGTATTTGTGATTGAACTTCATGAGAAACATTCCGATTTGATGCTTCGCTAATTTTGCATTCACATAGGCTGTAAGAGACATATTTGATCTTTGCATTTATGATTTATCACTAATTAAAATATAGTTTTGGATTTTTATTTTGTATGAAATACACAGATGTCGCAAAAGATAGTGTACCAAAAACAGCAAGAAAAGCACAACCAAAGAAACCGAAATTGAGCTATTCACAAGATACTCAAGCAGCAATGAAACGAATTTAGGCTGATGATGACAGAAGAACTAAATTCAATTCTGCACTCAGTAGTGTTCCATCAGCGTTGGAGTACATTGGAAAGAACTGGACAAAATTGGACTGTTCAAATGGAAAACATGGAAAAGTTCCTGATGTGATGATTTATGACAAAGAAAGTAATGATCTGATTGCAGCGAATGGGTTCATGCTTGCACCATACAACAGTCGACCTGTCGTCGAGACATACTATTCAATGAATCCGACACCAGATATGCGAAGACAACAACCATATTCATCATTTCGTCAAGAGCATGGGAGAAGAATCAAAGCTGCACACACCAACTTCCTCAAGACTGGAACATACGACTTGCCTGAAACTATCGTGAAGTCAACTACCAAGAAATGCAAGCACAACGATCACAACAACCTTATGCAATAGTGAAGAAAGCTGTTGGTGATTTCATGACTAGTGTTTTGAAGGTGTATCGTGCCAGTAAAGATCATCCAGTAGACGTTAGCAATGGAACATTGGACAATATGGTATTCAATTCAATTCAGTCTAAAATAGCATCAAAGATGTGGGACAAATGGCTTGAAGACAATGTTCAAAACTTCGTAAGCACAAATGAAGAATGTCAGAGAGTCAAGAACAGAAAAGTTTTCAAAGAATTGGTAAATCCACAATTTCTTGATATTACGACAAAAAATCCAACATATTTGAGTGAATTTCTAGGTCAATACAATGTTGAAATATCAACAATTCTGAATCAACTGACAAATGAAGCATATCGAACAAGAGATGCAGGACAATACCAACAAGTGTATATGCCCGAATATGCTCGATTCGCACAATTGGAGAAAGATATGAGTGATTAAAAACATAAATATATATTTTTGAATTTTTGTAGAGAGTGATGCAGCCAATTCTAAGTTGTCGAGATTTTACCAAAACACACAAGTTCTTCTTCAGTTCCAACGTCAATCACCAACAATGTCATCATCGATAACAAAGGAGCATCTTCTGGAAGACCAAAGCTCGAAGATCGAAATGTTCAAGGTGCTAATGTTGAACTAGACAATGTTCCAGGTACATATGATCCTCCACCACTCGAGATCTACCCATCAGCACCAATTCAAAGTCGTTCAATTCCATTGAGAGAATACACTTCTAATATAGCAGCATTCAAAGATCAACTACTGCTAGTGTACAAAAATGCTTTTGCATGTGAAAAGAAACTACTGAATAATCTCATTGAACCATCGAAGAAACTGATCACAAACCAAAGTGATTTATGTGCACTGATTGCTACACTGACTGGAATCAATGATGTGGTGATCGAGATTGGATGATGCTGTCTGATAAGTGCCTATGTCTGAATAAACTCCCAATCTTTCGAACAATTTTCAAGATCCTTGTTGGTGGAAAGATATGAGTATTACCTACAACAGAAGCTTACAACACCATCCTCAATTATGGAATTTCACTCACGAAAGCAATACCGAGATAAAATAATAATGAATTGAATTTTTATTTTACATAAATGGCACCAGGAAGTTTCAACAAACTCAAAAATATTGGCAAACAGTTCTTTCAATTCATCAAACCGCTTGCTCCATCACTGCTTCAGGTTGGAGGTGGCTTGCTCTCACAGACAAACAACAAGTTTGGACAAACAGCAGGAGGAATCCTGAGTGGCTTAGGCGGAATGATGGATGTATACCAACAGAACAAAGCAATCAATCGAGCACCACAACAACAGATGATTGTCTCGCCAGAGGTTTT
>JARBJD010000751.1:0-18304 GCA_033064195.1 Blattamonas nauphoetae
TCTCCATACCTGCCTCGGGTCGAAATTGATTGAGCTATGTTGCTTGTTTCATGACGATCAACAAATGAGTAGTATAGAAGACGAATAGAGAACCACATTGAAAAAGTGGTCGAAGCACTCTCATTTGTGATTTATTTCACAGTGACTTCGTCAAAACAGTGATTTTCTTCATCAATTTGACGCAAAATATTGGAGCAAATTTTTGCACTTTTTCGAAAAATTTGATCACTTTTGTCGATTTTTTCATGAAAATCAACCAGAACAAATTTTGAAGTGATCGTCAGTCTCTCAAGAAAGATGAGTCTACATAATAGAATTAAAATGTTGAAAATATATTTATCATTTTTTATTTTGTACTAAATGAATGCAACCGAAATCTATAACCAAAGACGTCGAACGAATGCAAAGCAAGCGTTGATCGAGTCGATGAAAAGGAGAATTGTGAGCTCGTTTCTGATTACATTCATGGTTCAAAACCGGTCATTTATGTTAATGAAGGCGTCACATATTTTAATAGCCAATAAAGAGCAACCAAAATGAATCGACAAAAATACAATTCACAAATGATTGAAAAATGATTGATCATAATCTGTCGACAATCAATGAGAATGCAGCAGTCATAAACTTACTTCAGACAGAAGTAGAAACGAATCAGAAGGATGTCGACACACTCAAGAAGACAACAGAAGCACAGCAGACAGCGATTTCCTCAATACAAAAGTGGTGAGCACAAATGGATCAATCACTTGTTCAGCGGGAATAACAACACCAACAATTGGAGGATTGATCAATGTGAATGGAGCAAATTGGAATATCTCAGAAGGATCACTTCCGAAGTATCCTGGAACATATCCGGCTTCAACATTCTATTCTGGCCTTTCCATTTCACAATCAATTTCAGAAACTTCGGGAATTCAATTCAATGGTGATGGCATCGTAATGTGGTCTCCTGTGACAGACCAGCTTTGTATTACTATGACGAGGATACTGGTTCAGGAGTGTTTTCAATATCCACAACAGGAAGTTTTTCTCAACTGTCAGACAGAAGAGTGAAGAGAAATATTGAACCATACCCAGATGTTCTTGAACAACTGAATAAAGTGGAAATTGTGCAGTATCAGTTCAACACATTCGACTCGAAGATCAACAAAGTAACGAAACAAATTGAAAATGAAACTGACGAAGAACACTTGAAGAACTGCAAAGAGAAATGTGAATGTCTGAAGAAGGAAAGTGAGAAGAAACACATTGGAGTGATTGCACAACAGATCCAAGAAATCTTTCCTGAAGTCGTTAATGATTCCAATCCAAACTGTCTTCAAGTTGATTATGCAGAACTCTCATGCTTCTGTATCAAAGCAATTCAGGAATTATACTCTATCGTTGGGCAACAACATTCGATCATCAATGAACTCATACAAAATACTCACCCTAGGCGGGTTCGATGACTTGCAAAGGCAAGATAATTCACTGATTAGTATTCCAACATGAGATCAACAAGAATTCATAATACTCTTTGATTATTTTGCCATTGATTGTCTCTTGTGTTTCCATCTCGATTGATTCACCAGAACTGTCTTTGAACCAGATCTTCACAATTGATTGTCGAGTAGTTAATACCCACTTCTTTCTCTTCGCAATCTGTTCGTTACAGAAACAATATATGAATCATTGTGTGCGTCAGTTTGAATCAATCACCATGGATTGTGATGTGCTGAGGAATGTCTTTTGAGATGACAGTTGAGTTACCATTAATCTCTTCTCTCACATGAATGAGTTTGCAGTCAAGGACGGAAGTAGATGTATTTTTGTTTTCTGGAATTGGTAAAATCAGGAGGAGTTGAGCAGTGTTTGAATTCTGAATTGAGAAATATCGTTTGACCATTTGTGATTTCTACAAAAATAAAATATCATATATGTTCTGTTTAATAGCCACGTTTAACTTCTTCATACGCTTCTTGGAGTCGACGATCAATGACATATCGTACTCGTGGTTGTCCATTCTCAATCCAGAACAGCCAGTATGATGCTTGATGTAATGCCAGTATCGGTGGAGGAGGACCTTCTGGAGTTGATGTGAAATATGGATCATGCTGACCTTGAATGATTGGAGTTCCTCTGAAGACAATGTTCACCGATTCGGCTGTCGAAATCCCTTCTTCCCCACCAGCGATTTCACTTCGATCTGTTGGGACCATGAATGTGAAGCAAGTCTCATCTGTGATGGGTCTTCTTCTCGATCTTTGTTTTTCTTCTCTATTGAAGATATATTTATAAACGCGAGATGAACAAATGGAATTCTCAAATTCTTCAGTTGCTGAACAACCAATGAAATCACCATTCACCATCATCATTTGATAGAACTCTGGTGAGATTGTTGACATCGGGAAATTGGGAAAGTTAGATTCCAAGCATTTCGAATTGACCAACATAATGAGGATTTCTAAAGACTGTACATTCGTTTGGTCTTTCCGGGAATAAGCACATCAGATTCATGAGATTGTTGAGTTTGATACTGATGTTCGATCTCACTCCCATCGCATTGGCTTTTGATTGAAATGATTGTGTGTCAATTCTTTCAGCTTTCAGAACATAAAGAGTCTTCGAATACGTGTTGAAGAGGAATTGTTTCGTTGCATCAGTGATTTGATATCCATAACAAACTGTCGTGACTTTATCCACTGATGAAGCAAGAACTGTGGTAGTGTCTTCCATAGTCATAATCTCCACAACATCCCCAGTTGGAAGATTCATTTGTTGTACTGGATTTCCTATTTGTTTACATTCCTGTGTAACAGTTGTGAATTCTCCATGGTACATTAATTCCATGTCTCGTGGACGCTATTTCTGACAAAGGCTTTCCGTTATAACGGTCCGTACTATCTTGAAGTATATTTCGAATGACTGTTGAGGTTCGAATCGGACAATACACGAGCGAATCAGTTGTCAAATGAAATCTTAATCGCAGATTCCCAAAGATGGAATTTGGGTACTGATCAAATGTACTCAGTGGAAGGAGATTCACAAATGGAATCACTAACGGAATCGTAAATGTAAGGGTTGTCCATTCAACGAACCCTCCGAAGGTGTGATAGAATCCACAGACACTCGGATCCATTCTCTGAACATTTTCCCAAAGACTGTAACAATGCTTCATGTTGTTTTCTCTTCATGTGACTTGAATGTGTGATACAGGAATGATTCGTGAATGTGATTATTCTGGAGTGTATTGTCGATAATGTTTCCTTGACTATCAACCAGTCTCATATCTCCAATTGCATCTGAGGATGATTTGTAACCGTAGAACATTCCACGAAGTCCAAGATAAAATTACTGCTACTATCTGCACCCAGTGTTGGAACAGTAACAGTAAGATCGATACGCAAATGGCTCTTCGAAAATTCGGTCACATCATGACCGTCATAGCACAATGGAACTTCAATCTCATCCTGTAATTCTGCATGGCATGGGAGGATTTGTTGGATGCACTTCCTGAATCGAATAGACGTGTGGTTCTGAATCCCACTGTTTCGGCATGTATGATTGCACTTCAATTTGCTCAATTAATGTCGATGTTGGTTTGGAATGATTTGCTCTGATACTTCTCATTTATAGAAAAATAAAAATACAATTCGTTGACAAGACTTTTCAATTTGGGATAATTCCTAAATCTTTGTGCAACGCTTTCAATGTGTGATTTGGATAATACTCAACAATAGGAACGTCATTGCTGAATCGTAGGACCCACCACGTTGTTGCAGTAGTCGCTAGAATCGGTGCTGGAGGATGAGTGAATGTTGTCATATCACCACCACTCTGACTTGGGTTGTACACATTGTAGTATGTGTCGAGATTGCCTTGATATATTGGTTGTGATCTCAAAGTGACCGGAACATTCTGACCTTTAGAACTGATGGAATCATTACAGTTTGTTGGACATCCACTTCTCTGTGTTGAGAAGCACACAAGGAAGTCAGTATTGTCATGAATTGGTCGCACTCTTGTCATTGTTTCATTTGGATAATTCTGATCACCAGTGAGTTTCTCTTCAACGAGAGAATCTGTGAATGATCGCTCCAAATCATCAGGGACAGCTAGATAGGAATCAAGATTGAGAGTCGATAATGCAAACTGATAAAAGCGAGCTCCAATAGTGGAAGTCGGATTATCCGGATAGTATTTGTTCAGCAGATTCACACGAAGATCTTTCTGCATTGGATTGTGGAAACAGGTGACTTCATTATCGTAATGACGGAAGAGGAGCATGATATCCTTTGCATTTGTGAGTCCATCTGCTGTGTGCAATCAATTCCTTGCGCTGTTGGTGTCTTCTGAAATGGATAGAACGAGATTCTCTCTGCTGGGATCGTTCCTGGACGATTCAGTGTACATCTTCCTGAGACTCTCTTTCGCGATTTCTTTCATTTTGTATCCAGCACTCATGCAATAAACGTCATCAACACGATAATCAGTGATGTTTAGTGAAATATACTGATCCACATATTCTGGTTCAGTAGCTACAACGCCAGCAGAATTAAAGTAGATGTCTTTTGTTACTGCTGGTTGCTGAAACGATTGACCGATTTGAACGAAATTCTTGGTGCATGAGTGACATGAGATTGTTCAGAAAGAATGGACGATGTTGAATACAATCGGCTATTGAAGTTTTAATTGACGGTGCTGCTGCGGTTCCAACTACAATTGATGATAGGGTATTTTTAAAAGTGAGTTCAGGATTGACTGGACAGCAAACAAAAGCGTCTTCATTTATGTGAACACACTCAATTTCAGATCTCCAAAGAGACATTTTGGATAGTCAGTCATTCCTGAGAAAATGAGAAGATCTTCAAGATTGATTGATACACGAATCGGCACACGTCAATGGTATCTTTGAAAACACCAGTGCCAGACGTTGTTGTGAAATCCGATAATGGAATGCCAACGCCAGCAACAGATTCATCGTGAGTCCAAGCATTTTGCCATGGTGTGTGTGAGTGTTTTCGATTCTCCAATTGACTCTTTGGTTTGATCATGTTGTAGATATGTGATTCCATCGACACATCATTATTTGCTGTGCTAGTGATTCTTTGATTGTTGTGAAGAACTGTGAACCTACTAAAGATCGATGCCGAATGTTTGAGTCCGACGAAGATGAATATCCTCTCATTCATGAACGATCCGATTTTACCAGATGTAGTTTGTTTCCAATTGTTGACTTTCAATGTCGCTGTCATAGTGAAAGTAATGAATGAATCATCAATTTGACAAACATCTTGATTGCCAGTGAGTGGAATGATGATTTCTTGTCCTTTGTAGAATCGTGAATTCTCAGATGGTTTCAATTCTTCGATCGAAGTACTGTGTGCGCCATCGTTCAATAAGAAATTGACGTGATGCTCGGACATTAGTTGCTGTTGAATTTGACCAATGTCATCTCTGGTGTACTTTATTGCTTCCAGTACTGTTTCCAGTCAATGTTGAGGCTCCATGTCTTTTGTTGGTCAGATGAGTAATGTGTGAGTTCATTTTATCAAAAATTAAAAAAGTCCTTTTTACTCATTTCTTTTCACTTTCATCTTCTTAACTTTCGGTTTCATCTTTGCTTCCAATCTCAATATTTCATCTCTGAGTTTGTTCGCAACTGCCGTTTCCTTCATTGATTGCTTGCTCATACTGTGCCATCTTTTCTGCATGGAGTTGTTGATCCGACTTCACATCTGGTATCATCTCCACACCTGTCTGTGCAATCTTAGAAATCACTGGTCCAACAAAGGGGATGAGATTCAAAAATGGAGCTCCAATTCTGAGAATGGTTTTGCCGACTCCTGCTAATTTTGATAACCAACCTGGTGTCATTTTACTAAAAATAAAAATATTAGATATTTATTTACAAACCTTTGAATTGAATCTTTGAATTTGACGACTGAGGTATGTCATCGTTGGAATAGCGAGCATTTTGTGGAGGATCATACTCAATGATTTGTCTTTGATCTGAGATGTCCTGTCGTTGTTGTTTTGTGACTGATTCATTGCTTTATTTTGCTGATATGCATCCATCATTCCTCCTAATCCATGAAGAATTCCTCCTGCAGTTTGTCCAAATTTACTGTTGGTTTGTGACAGTAATCCGCCTCCGACTTGGAAGTAATGAGGGTGCTAATGGTTTGATAAATTGAAAGAATTGTTTGCCGATATTTTTGAGTTTGTTGAAACTTCCTGGTGCCATTTTAGTAAAAATAAAAATTCAAATCACAATTAATCTAACGGGGATTGCCTTCGTCAATGAAATGCCATAGTTGAGAATAGTGTTGTATGCTTCATTGTAAGCAATACTCATATCTTTTCCTCCAACAAGGATCTTGAAAATGGTTCGAAAGATTGGGAGAGAATTAATGCATGAACATTTTGTTGACAAATCATCCAATTCAATCACGACATCGTTTATTCCTGTCAGTGTCGCAATCAGTGCACATAAATCACTTTGGTTCGTGATCAGTTTCTTCGATGGTTCAATGAGATTATTCAGCAGTTTCTTTTCACAGGCGAATGCATTCTTGTAGACAACAGTAGTTGATCTTTGAATGCTGAAATGTTTGATGTGTACTCACGTAGTGGAATTGAGCGGCTCTGTATCGGTGCTGATGGATATATTTCCAATGGTGGATCGTATAGCACCTCGTTCATTGTTCATCTCAACATTTGACTTTGAACATTTTCTGATCTTCAAGCTTTGATCTTTGTGAGAGTTGATCCTTTGTTATCTTCGATGATGACATTGTTGGTGATTGACGTTGGAACGGAAGAAGAACTTGTGTGTTTTGTAAATTGACAACTTAGAATTGGTTGCATCACTTTCTATAAAAATAAAAAACGATTATTTATGTTTTAGTTAACCGCTTACTCCCATGGTCTTGACCAAATGTGCGTATTGAGCGTATTCAGGCATGTAATCATTTTGGTATTTACTGATGTCTTCAGTTCTTGTTTGATATGCTTCACGCGTCAGTTGATTCACAAGTGTTGAGATGGCAACTGTATGTCGACCAAGGAAAGTATTTAAATCTTCTGTGCTCTCAATGAATTCGAGAAACTGTGGATGAATCTGTTCCTTAAATGCTTTTCTTGTCTTTAATCTCTGATGTTCTGGATTTGAACTGATGAAATTTTCAACGTAGTCTTCAAGCCATTGATCCCACATCTGTGCTGCAACTTTTGATTGAATGGAATTGAAAACCATACTATCAAACACATTGTTGCTGACATCTGCAGGTTTTTCTCGACTTGCACGATAAACCTTCAACGTCTCATTCATGAATTCACCAACAGCTTTCTTCATGATTGCATAAGGTTGTTTCGATCGTTGTTCTTGCATTTCTGAGTAACTAATGTCGTGATATGTTGATGGTACTTCATATGTTCCAGTTTTAAGAAAATTCTGATGGACAGCTTTGATTTTTCTTCCGTTATCTTGACGAAATTGTGAATATGATGTCTGACGACGTGAATCTGGCGTTGGATTCATTGAATAATATGTTTCGATGACAGGTCGACTGGGATATGGTGCAAGCATAAAACCATTGGCGGCAATAAGATCTTTTGTGTCTTTGTCGTAGACCATCACATCAGGAACTTTACCATATTTTTCCATTTTCACTTCCCAATTGTGTCCAGTCCTTTCAATATATTCTAACGCTGATGGTACACTACTGAGTGCAGAATTGAATTTAGTTCGAATGTCATCATCAGCAAAGATTTGTTTCATTGCATCTTGGTTCCTGTGAATAGCTCATTTTCGGTCTCTTCGCCTGTGCTTTTCTTTGTGGTGGATTGAACTTTATCTTTTCAGTCATGTTTTCATACAAAATAAAAAAATGCGAAAACTACATTTTAAATGCAGATAAATTACAAATGAAAAGACCAACACCATCTCTTACAGCATACGTGAATGCTAAATTGAGTGAAGCATCAAATAGGAATGTTTCTCATGAAGTCCAATCACAGATTCATCCAGACCTAAATTTCAATCGCAATAGTGTCAATGTCCTCGTTGGAAACAGAGGAAGTGGAAAAACATTCAATGCTCTTCGAGAGATTGCCAAGCT
Source organism: Blattamonas nauphoetae (assembly GCA_033064195.1). Lineage (NCBI taxonomy): Eukaryota > Preaxostyla > Oxymonadida > Blattamonas > Blattamonas nauphoetae. The sequence continues at coordinate 8,103 of JARBJD010000751.1, forward strand.
ACAAAACGTTCATGTCAGAAATGAACTATTCCATCTGTTTGTCTTCGTCACTGATAAGAACATTGATCCAACATTCGATAAATTCAAACCAATATTGAACGTTCCTTACGTCAAAGTGAAATACGATGATGCACTTCCATTTCTGTTGGAACGCTCTGAATCAAAGGCTGCTTATGAAGAAATTATTGACAACCAGTGGCAGAACAAAATCACTGATGAATGCAGAGATGAACTCTTTGATGCTCTATACATCGATGATTTCTCAGTGAAGAATCTCCAAACGATTATCCTTCTTGATGATTGTCGCAGAATACTTGGTGAACGAAGGACATCCAAAAATAGAATGACAATGATGGACTTACTATTGGAGAATCGACAACCAAAGTTCACATTCTTTCTGACGATGCATGAGCTCTTCAGTTTGTCAGCAGACATGAAGTCAAACATTGATTCGATGTGGATCTTTGGAGGATTCAACAAAGAACGAATCAGTAGAGTGTATCCTCAGTTGAACTCACCAATTGACATTCGACACTTCTGGAATGTCTATCAACGAAAACAAAAATGTGAAGCAATCATTCTTCGATACAATACAGATGGAGTTGCTCTGACTGAGATCAACAAGGATGGTTTAATTCGTAGTGTCCGATAGCTCTTGGATGAGATTACCAATAGCCTCGTCAAGACTTCGAAGCCTCATGCTGAGAGAATCTGTCAACGTGCGAATTGATTCTTCAATGTCGGACAATCTCTGATCAATCGAGGATTCACCTATGCTTTCATTGCTGACTTTCCTCAGTGCTATCTCACCTCTTATTTTTGTTCTTCGATATCCATCAATTTGGATCATCCGATTGAGTTTTTGAGTCGTCAATTCATTCAATTCCTTTCTATTCTTTTCTAAATGTCTCTGAAAGTCGTGAATGTTTGTGAACTCTTTCTGTTCAGGATCAAATGGTTCTAATATTTTCAGTGATGTCATTTCATAGAAATAAAAACTTCTGACTCGACCCTGTCGGGATCGAAGCCTTGCAAAGGCAAGACTTACACTAAATTAAACTCATCAATGAACTCTGGTGACAAATCATCTACGGAAGCCGCATGATATTTAGTGTGTTGAATAGGAACGTACACCACATTCGATAAACTAGTGAGTCCATTCAGTACTGATGCCACGACATTGCCGTGTTTGTACTCAATGAATTGTCCCACAAATTGAAACTGTCTTCGCTTCTTCTGAAACTTGGCAACAGTTTTGTTTAAATCTAGATGAATCAACAATATGTTTCCTGGTTTGTATCGCCAAAGCATCTGTGTCGTCTGTTGTCGTTGGATGATCTTTAATTGTTCTTCACAACTGGAGATGTACAAAGCTTCAATTTCACGATTGTTTTGTGCTTGCTGTGGAGTGAACTTGTTCCAGTACGCTCGATGTGGAGTCATGTTGTAATAGTTCACCATCTGATTCATCAGCGAATGATTTGCCATCTGTGGAGCAGTATCTTGGAATCCGTCCCTGATTGTTCTGATCACTCGATCGACAATTCTATTGTGATTTGTGAAGGGTGAACTCGTGAAATATGTACTGACTTTCTGTTGCTTGAAAAACGTTGATGCTTCAATACTTGTCCATGCTGCTTCTCCATCACCACGAATGTTGTTGACGTTAACTCCACGATGATGAATGAGATCGTTGATTGCAGTCATGACTTTGCTCCATGATTTATCCAGTACAGGAATCACTACAAGGTATTTGGTGTTGATGTGAATACCGAAGAGATAAAGCTGCAGTACAATTTTCGACGTTGGTGATTGAATGAAAACAAGATCAATTTCCCATGATCCTGACTTCGGTGAGAAATAGGGTCGATCACAATTCTGAGGAACCTTTCTGTCTGATGTCTTCTGTGGATCTCCTGTAATTGCTTTCGACATGAACTGCATCTTTGATCGAAAAGGATTTGATATTTTTTCAACCGGTCTTGTTATCTTCGGCAATCCATTGGCGATATTTGCTCGTTGTTTTTCCCGTAAGTTCATAGTTTGCTTTGGATTTGCTAGAGTCCATCTGTGAACATATTCATCGTACCAATCTTGAAATGATCGTCCACCATACGGGATTTGTTTAGGATGAGCAAGAATGAAATCTGTATCATCACTATCAACAGCTCTGGGTATGTGTGATAAAATAAACAAGTCACGATTCATCTTCTTCGAATCGACAATCTGTTTTGTAATGAATTGTTCCATTCGTTGTTGATTGTCCATGATTGAGTTCTCAGCTTTGATTTGTTCATCTTCTGAATTGTCTTTTTGTTGATGATCAAACATTCCTTTCATCACTTCCAATTTATCAAGGACTTGGCGAGTGGTTAATTCCGATCGTGTCACCTCTGATGGATTCATTGACACAATGTCAGGCACCTGTGAAATTGTCAGAAATATATCCTCGTTAAATCTTCTCTCCCTTGCTGGAAAATCATGATGTGATTGTTTCAAACGTCTCTTCTTACCAGCTCTGATTGATGATGAAAGTGTGGAATCGTCTTGCCTTTGCAAGGCTTCGAACTCTCGGTGAGAGTAGGACATTTGCTTTGGAATCGTTGAAGGTGTTGTCTCACCACTGCGAGGCTTCGAACTCATGATGCTAGTTGGTTGCCCAAAATGGATTTGATTAAATTCATAGTAAAATTGTTGATAAGCTTGATATGCTCGTTCAGCGGTGATCTCGTCTATCTGTTTTCCTGTGAATCCGTTTACAAACAATTGAACAACTCTCCTTCCATCAGCAAGTGACAAATTTGGAGATAGATCTCCCGTCAACCAATCATTAAAATATGTGTCATCATCTGCATCATACTCTTCCCATCCATCTTTGTATGATAGACGGGTAAAATTTGAGTTGGATCATTTCTTACATGACTTATTGAACTTCGACGGTGTCGTGTGTGGGTAGCAAGGTTTTTTGACAATTGCAATGATTTTGGAATCATCCATTTATTCAAAAATAAAGTTTGTGTTTATTCGATTTTGTAATCCACTGCTTTCAGTCCATGAATGAATGGAGGACACGATTCATTTTCAAGTGCGATTGCCTTCAGATGAATTCCACTGAGACTGAGTTTCTGTTGTTGTATTTTCGCGATCTCAAATCCATTGGTGTCATCGTCAGAATGAACTCTTCTCGTCTGAAAGTTCAGTGTTGTGGTCACAGTTTTCTTTCCATTGAGGCACTTGACATAATCGTTGCTTGTGATGTTTGTCTTCTTCAGAGACACTCCTTTGATTTTGCATTTCTCATCTAGTGAGTAACACTATGGTGCAAGACAGATCATCTGTTCACCTTCCTTTTCAATTGCTAATCCCAACAACTTCTTCTCATCATCAACTCCCTTTTCAGGATTGGGAAACCATTCATATTTGTGTGCATCATAGAATTCTTTGTCAACAATAACGTGTTCAAACTGTTGATGAATTCCAGCGTTCGGATCTCCACTAATTGCCCAGTATGCAGAGTCAGTGTCTCCCTCACAGAAGTGAATCTTGTTCATGTCTAGGCATTTGTACATGAAATTGTAGATGAAATTCAGATACCAGAACTTGGCATTGTCGAGTGTGAATACTGCTTCTTGCAGACATGTCTTGCATGATGCTTTCTCTCTGTCTTCAATCACAATGTAGTTGTCCTCATTGATCTCTCGAGTCGCTACAAATCCTTTCATCATTTGTTTCAAGTATGTTCTCTTCTCATTCCAGATTGTGATTGAGTTGTACTTCTCAGTGTTCATTCCATCATATCCGTAACTACCATTCAAGTTGGTCTTACAGAATTGTTCTTTTCCTTTGTTCCCAACCTTCATTGCTTCTATTCTATCATTCATGAATGAGGTCACAAATGGTTCAAATCCAACATGTCTCGAGAACACCATCACAGTCTTGATATCGTCGACGATGAAGTGGCAATAGTCGATGAGGAACCACAGATACTATGTTGAAAAGAACATATACTGATCATGTGTGCTCAAGAGTTGGGTCAGCTTCCGTTGTTTGTCATCAGTCTTCAATCCATGCTTCTTCATCAACGAGTATGTCTTCTCTCCAATGTTTTCTTCTGTTGTATTGACAATGATGTTTCTGAAGATTGGTGGGAAGTTAACGAAATCATTAATGTGGTTCTCATCGATGTGTCCTTTCAATTCTGCAACGAATAGTGTCTTCTGATTCTTGTCTTCGATGATCTCACGACATTGAGAATCATTTGTGAGGGTATACAAGCATCTTCCTGGCATGTACATTCTGTGATTAGTATACGGATTGTTCTTGTTCTTGATTGATGAGAATGCACTTGGATATAGTGAATTGAAATCAACGCCACAAACGTGAGTCATTTTGTGTTCTGTATCCTTAGAAATGACTTTACCGTCTTCATATTTGAAGTGATTGATTGGAGTCACGTCTTTGATGTTCTGTCTGTGTTGAACATTCGATAATCCACCAGTCACAGCGGCTCTCAACTTGTGATATGTCTGTTCGTGTGTCAGAGTCATCGGCAATGATTTCCAGATGCAATACTTCTTCAGTTGAATTCTCAATCTTGTGAGATGCTCATCCTTGTCTGACTTGTAGGTGTTGCAATAATCACAGCAGATCTACGTTCTCTTTTGAATGACCTTTTGCATTGTCGATTCTGTCCAACGTTGGTCGCACTGCTAGTGAGAAACTGCTTCTGCAAATGTAACAACATTTTGACATTCATTTACGAACCATTCGTAGTCAGATTCAATGACATTGTTGTCAGTACTGCGATGAGCTTTCATGTCTTGATACCTGTATCCTTCAACTTTGTATTTCCAGTATTGTTTTGTGATTTTGATTGGACCAGATTCGTCATATTCATTATAGTCAGCATCTATGTCAAAGTCTTTGTACGCACATGCATATTTGATTGCAGAAGCATTCGCTGACAGTGAGAGATTGTGCAACATGTCCACTTTGTATTGGAAGGTCAGAGCAATGAGATTGTCGAGTGGTGCAATCATACATTCGACATCTCTTATGTTGTAGAATTTCAGATAGTCCCATCTGTTTTGAATCCTTGCTTGTTCCAATCATCAAAATACAATTGGTAATCAGTGTCTGACATTTCACTGTTGTTCAGACTGGAATAGAATTCATATTTGGAGAAAGGTTCTGGTCTGCTCAGCACTGTATCGTAGTCAGATGAATCAAATGATTCGTAAGCGAAGAATGATTTCTGAAGAGTGGTGTTTCCTCCAAAGCCTTCACTGCATTATCCAATGTCATTGGTCCTGTGTATGACATCATGTCAATGAATCGAAGTACCTGTTGTGTTTTCTCGTGTCTAATCAATACTTGTTTGTACTTGGTTGTTGATCCAAGGAAGCTCACCACTTTCCAGTCCTTGTCAACCAGATCACGGAAGATGAGATTGATGTCGAATCTTGAACTATTGAATCAATGACACTGACTTCATTTTGTGATGGAATTTCTGGATCTTCGTAGTAGTTGTCCTCTCGTACTGTCTCTGCATGTTTGAAGAGTTCTCTGATCCACTGCTTCACAAAGTCTTTTCCATCTCGAAGATCAAAGTAGATTGACTTCACTCCTGATTTTGTTTTGATTGCTGATGCAACAGAGAGAGGCTTCAAGTGTGAGATCAACTGAGTATGGTCATCGGAGAATAGATTGTCAAGAATGAGATCTTCCATCGTTTCGAAATCGTAGGTGATGTAGTATTGTGTTGGTTTGAATTCATCTTGTCTCTTGTGTGCCATCAGAAACTCAAACGTTCTGTTGTTGAGAATGTGTGGAACATACGGTCGTGGTGTCTTAACAAGGGAGATCTTCTTAACATGTTTTCCATCAAGTTCTTTACATTCTGCTAAATGCTTCTCATAGTATCTCTTGAAGTTTGTATCTTTCACTTGAAATCCTCTTGACTGACAATATGGACAGAGTTTGTATCCAGTGATTTTCTCAGGATCAACAATGTACATCAAATGAACAAGCATTGCTGTAAGTGGAATCATTAGAACGTTTAGAACTCTTGCATCATCATTCTCGTTGATGTACGATTGACTGAGGAAATAACGTTTCTTTTCATCATCGTATTCATGGATGTGAACGGTAATGTTGAGTTTTGTCATTGCTTTCTCCATATCACAAGCAATATCAAATCCTGGGTAATTTCGTAAATGCTCCGTTAATTGATGTGGCCGAAGATGTGAAAGATTCTCAAATTCTGCGAACAGTTTGTACGCTTCTGTGTTTCTCATATTGATTGAGATTTTCTTTCCAGGAATTTCAGGAAGTGTGAGGAATGATAACGATTGAAAGAAGCAGATGTTGAACTCAGAATCGATGTACCGAATGTTTCTCGTTTTGATGTGTTCACAAAGGATAGCATTCGCTTTCCCTGCCACTGGAAATCTGTAAACAGCAACAAGAATGGAATGGAAAGCAATGAACATTGTTTTCGTATCCATGAGTGTTCTCCCTTGTGATTCCTTGATGAGATTGATTGCATATTTGGAATACTCATTGATATCCGGCTCGTTTCTGATCACCGTCGGAAAACTCTTTGATGAATTCTCCAACTCTGGTCTGAAATCGTTGTACAGCGTCTCATCACCATCTTTTCTTTCAACAATCTTTCCAAAATCGATGCTGATCTTGAATGGATGATCCTTCTCTTTGTCGTACACAGATTTGATGAAGGTGGTGATTTCCTCAACAGTTTTCAAATGATTGTGGAAGTACAACTGATAAGGTTTTCCATTAGCATTAACCTTATCAACCTCGTTCTTTTTGAACTTCTTTCGTGTCTTCAATAAACAGGAATCAAATGCAGTTTTGTTTCGTGGTTCTCCAAGTAAGATACATTAATTGAATCCATCAAATTGCTTCACTTCTCTGTTTTCCATTTGTTCATTCTTCTTCTGAATAATCAACAGATTCTTCATCCAATGATCCACCAATTTTTCCTCAATCGACTTCAGTTTCCGTGTGATTTTGAACACTTCCCTTTCAATTCAGTTTCGTTAATTCTTGGATTTTCTTTCATGATTTGCATTCTTGCTTTGCTGTCTTCTTCATTCATCATTGCGTTGTTATTATTCTTTTCAAGTTTGTGAATAAAATCGTCGATCTGATAGTTGGTAATATTCCTTATTTCTCCTTCAAAGTGGAGATCTGGATTCTTGAGCATTGACAAGAGATATGCTCTCTGATATTGGTAGTTTCTACTGCTTGGCTTGTATGTTCGATCATAACCATGTTCATCCTTGAATTCAAAGATGGTGTTTTGAAATAGTTCTCTTATTTTCGTGATGCTGTCTGTGACAAATTTCAGTGTCGCCGCCATTTACTACAAATTAAAAATCCGAAAATAAAAAGTTGAGCGTTTATTTCTGTTTTCTCTGATGGGGCTTTATCGTTGCCTTTAGCCAGGAATCAAGTCTAATTCTGAACACTTCACTTCCACCTATCTCTCGATATGTGAATGGAACCAGAACTTTGGTGTACTCACCTACGAGCTCACAATTGTATTTCTTCAGTTCATTCTCAACGAATGATTGAGTGTAGTGTCGACGTTGTGACATGTGAGGACGATTACCTTGATTCCACAATTTCGGTTTTATTCTCCATTCGACACCTTCGAAGACATACGTCACCGGTGTTGACCCGTGAATGTAATCAGAAACGAGTTCACAATTCTCCTTTTCATCGACTCGATCAACGCTTGCTTCGCATTAGTTCGGCGTCTTTGGCTCCACTTGGAAGTGTTCGAAGTCTCTGACGAGACGTTATAGATTTCTCGACCCTATCGGGTTCGAAGCCTCAGTGAGGCGAGACTGTTGCATTCATTGAGTACAAAATAAAAAATGAAAAATGAAAAATGAAACCAACTTTGCTCGCCCCTGGCGGGTTCGAAGCCTTGCCAAAGGCAAGACTCCATAACCACTGATCCGATTTCAATAAAACTTGCGGCAATCGAAAGAGCGCATCGGATATGACCTTGGATGAAAATATTTACGAAATTGAAAAATATCGATTTTCACTGTAGTCAAATACAGGGTCAAAAATGGGATCTTGGCTCCTGACGAAAATTTTTTCCAAATTATTTTTTCTGTTTTCTCATAATTTCTTCATCCTTTGTGTGAAATTTGAAGACGATTTGAAAACATTTTGAAAAACCCCATAATTCGTACTTTTGGCGAAATTCTCACTATAACCGTGACCGTGGTCATAGTAGATTAGTTGGATCCTGAGAGACGTAGTAGTGACTGCAGCACTATGAAATTTCGAGGATTCAGCGAAAAACGAGGAGGAAGCTAGCACCATTAAAAACTTGAAAATTCCGGCCCAGGAAGCCAGAAACGGGTCGATGGGAAGCGCTTGAATGCTCCATCACAGGGATCGCAACCCTGGGACCATTGTAAATCACCAGTATCTCGTGCTTCCTCAAACAATGGTTTTGCAAAATTTACCCTAGATGTATTTTTCGTCCGCTATCGATTGCAAGTGGTTTCAGGTCTGGATCTCTGCTGGTTGTCAAGATATGACCAATTTTTCAAAAATATTTTCAAAATTGTCGATTTTTGACCAATGTTCGACACATATCTCGACGATGGTTCATCCGATTTTGATCGGGTTTATTTTGATCAATGAGTCTCGCCTCTGCGAGGTCTCGAACCCGCCCAGGGGTCGAGTCACATCGTCATTGAGATTTTAGAATGAGTTTCAAAATCTGTTCGGGTTGATTTTTGAAGAAAATTGACAAAAAGTAGATCAAATTGCTTTCGAAAAGTGCAAAATTTGCTCCAAAATTTAAATCGATGGAGAAAATCACTGTTTTTGACGAAGTCACTGTGAAATAAATCACAAATGAGAGTACTTTCGACCACTTTTTCAATGTGGTTCCCAAATCGTTCTGTACACTACTTGAGAAATAGAGCTGTGACGGATGCAACCTGTTTCACTTTCATGGTTCCAACAGATCGAAGTGAAATTGCAGGTGGTGAAGAAGGTATTTCAACAGCAGAATCGGTGAACATTGTCTATCGAGGAACACCAATCAATCAGGGCGCTCTGGATCCATATTTCACATCAACCAAAGATGGACCACCTCCACCAATTCTAGCACTACATCAGGCTACATACTGGTTGTTCTGGATTGAAAATGGACAACCACGAGTACGATATGTCATTGATCGTCGTCTCCAAGAAGCGTATGAAGAAGTGAAGAGAGGGTATTAATGATAAAAGTGTTTTTGATTTTTATTTTGCTAAAAGAACCATGGTTAAACGATATTTCTCAATTCAGAATTCTCACACTGCTCAATTTCCTCATGATTTTGTCAATTCCCGAAAACAAAAATATATTTACTTCCTCGACTGCAAACTCATCCATGTGAAAGAAGAGATTAGTGATCCATCGACAGTCATTTCAAAAGACATTCCGCAGTATATCACAATCCATGGTGATTGGATTCAATCTGATGCACACAATGATTCATATGTTGCTTTCTGTAACGAACAGATTGCGAAGCGAAAGAAGTGGGAACTAACTACTCGACAATCAATGGTGAAGATCTGGTTCAAAACAGTTCTGGTGAATCTATTGAGATGGAGACATCAGAGACGATCAATGGAAAAATAATCATGGAGTACTATGAATTTCTTGTTGATCTCATGTTGGAATACTAATTTTGACATATATTTATGTCAGAACTTTAATGAAAAACAAAATACGTGAAGGTTAGTTCCATTTTCGTTCGTGTAAGTTTCCATAAGACAACCCGATACTCCTTTGGGGACGATCTATCTCAATCCTTCTCAATGACTGCTACGCTCTCACAGAGAATAGCGAGAGTCCTTGAAGGGATAAGTCTTTAGTGGGCATGATTTACGGTCAAATGCTTTATCAGAATCTGAAGCCAACATGAACCCGGGGACAATCTTTCGATCATCCGTCTCAATCCAACCTTCGAATTCGTTCTGCATCAGTCACGAAGGGCACCATTTAGCCTGAGTATCTTGGAACATTACGTCGAGGGGTCTCACACTTGCACTAACTGGACCTACTCTTCATGCAAGACTAAAGAAACTCAAAGAAAAAATCAGCGTGAATTTTGTAGACATCCAGAGCACTAAAATTCTTCTCTGATGGAAACAGGAAC
>JARBJD010000752.1:0-18124 GCA_033064195.1 Blattamonas nauphoetae
ATTTCATTGTCGTAATGACGGAAGAGCTTTGGCATTCACCACTACCATTTTGAGTAATAATCAATCTCTGTCCGTTGGTGTCTCTTGAAATGGATAGAATGAGATCTTTCTGCCGGAATTGTTCCAGGACGATTAGTGTAGCTTCAGATTCTCTTTCCTCATCTTTCATTTTGTATCCAACGCTCATGCAATATGCTACATCATCAATCCGATAGTTTGTGACGTTTAGAGATGTACCGATCGACGAATTCAGGTTCTAGTTGTCACGACATTGGCTGTTGAGCAAACTATGTCTTGTTACTGTTGGTTGCTGAAATGATTGACCAATTTGAACAGTGTTCTTGGCATGAGGTTCTGATTGTTCAGAAATATGGACGATGTTGAATACAATTGAGAATTGCTGCTTTAATCGTTGGTGCTGATGCTGTTCCAGTTACGAGTGATGATAGTGTATCTTTCAAAGTGAGTTCAGGATTAACAGGAACAACAAACAAACGCATCTTCATTCATGTGCACACTCAATTTCAAATCGCTTAAAGAGGCATTTTTGACGAATCAGTCATCCCTGAGAATATCAGAAGATCTTCAAGATTGATTGACACACGAATTGGGACATCTATAGTGTCTTGAAACACACCTGTTCCTGACGTCGTTGTAAAATCCGTCAGGAAGTATAAACACTCAGCAAACCGATTCATCATGTTCCCATGCATTTTTCCACGTGTGTGACAATGCTTACGATTCTCCAATTGACTCTTCGGTTTGATCATATTGTGAGATTCCATTGATACGTCATTGGTTGTTGTGCTGATGATTCTCTGATTGTTGTGAAGAACAGTAAGGTCACGAAAGATTGATGCTGAATGCTTGAGTCCAACGAAGATGAATATCCTCTCATTCATGTACGATCCAACCTTACCAGCTGTAGTTTGCCAATTATTGAGTCTCAATGTCGCCGTCATAGTGAACGTAATGAAAGAATCATCGATTTGACAAATGTCTTGATTACCAGTCAATGGAATGATTATCTCTGCCCTGTGTAGAAGCGTGCATTCTCTGATGGTTTCAATTCTTGAATGGAAGTACTGTGAGCTCCATCATTCATGAGGTAATTAATGTGATGTTCAGACATGAGTTGTTGTTGTATTTGACCCATGTCATCTCTTGTGTATTCTATCCTTCCAGTGGTATTTCCAGTCAATGATGATGCTCCAGTTCTTTGTTTGTCAGATGTGTTAAATGTGAGTTCATTTTAACAAAATAAAAATTACATTTATGCTTTAACTCTAGTTACTTTTTCTTTTGGTTTCTTCGCTTTTGGTTTCAGCTTTTCTTCCAGTTTCAGTATTTCTCCTCTGAGCTTGTTCGCAACTGCTGTGTTTCCTTCATTGATTGCTTGCTCATACTGTGCCATCTTTTCTGCATGGATTTGCTGATCCGATTTCACATCTGGAATCATCTCAACACCTGTCTGTGCTACCTTTGAAATCAGAGGCCCTACAAATGGAATGAGATTCGAAATGGAGCTCCAACTCTGAGTATGTTTTTGCCAACTGCTGCTAATTTTGATAACCAACCTGGTGCCATTTTAGTAAAATAAAAATATTTGAATACTAGTGAATGTTTATCCTTTGAATTGAATTTGGAATTTGACGAGAGTGGCATATCATCATTGAGTATCGTCCATTTCTCGTGGAGGTTCGTACTCGATCATCTTTGGATTGTGTTGTCGATTGATTGCCTTATTCTGTTGATAAACGTCCATCATTCCACCTAAGCCATTGAGTATTCCTCCTGCTGTTTGTCCGAATTTACTGTTCGTTTGAGAGAGCAATCCACCACCGACTTGAAGCAATGTTGGAGCTAGAGGTTTGATGAATTGAAAGAATTGCTTGCCTATATTTTGAGTTTGTTGAAACTTCCTGGTGCCATTTATGCAATTTTGAGAAATTGTGTTGAAGAGACGAAGTCTATTTAAGTAAAAACAAAAATACAATTCATTTATAATTTTAGCGGGGAATTGCTTTCGTCAGAGAAATGCCATAATTGAGAATTGTGTTGTATGCTTCGTGATAGGCAATACTCATGTCTTTTCCACCAACAAGGATCTTGAAAATGGTTCGAAAGATTGGGAGTGAATTAATGCATGAACATTTTGTTGACAGATCATCCAGTTCGATCACCACATCATTGATCCCAGTTAATGTCGCAATCAGTGCACATAAATCACTTTGGTTTGTGATCAGTTTCTTCGAAGGTTCAATGAGATTATTCAGTAGTTTCTTTTCACATGCGAATGCATTCTTGTAGACGAGCAATAGCTGATCTTTGAATGCTGAAATGTTCGATGTATATTCTCGCAGTGGGATTGAACGGCTTTGAATGGGAGCTGATGGATATGTCTCTAATGGAGGATCATAAGCGCCTCGTTCATGGTCCATCTCCACATTTGCGCTCTGGTCATTTCGATCTTCGAGCTTTGATCTTCCAGAATTGGATCCTTTGTTGTCGATGATGACATTGTTGGTGATTGATGTTGGTACTGAAGAAGAACTTGTGTGTTTTGTAAATTGACAACTTAGAATTGGTTGCATCACTTTCTATAAAAATAAAAAATATATATGAATGTTTTAAATTCACATTTCTGCTCGATCTATAGCTCCCATTCCAGAACTGTCCAACTGTGCAAATCGATAATACCCAGGCATCTCAGATTGGTATTGATCGATATTATCATCTGTGACTGTTTTGAATGCTTTGGCTTTCAGTTTATTAACTTCTGTTGATATGTGAGTTGAATAGCGAGTACAGTACTATTGTTCATCAACCCCCAACATTCTTAAACCCACAACATTTTGAGAATGTGTCAGTTTTGTTCTCTCATTTTCTGCCTTATGCCTTCTCATTTCATTTTGTTCTTTCTCTCATCCCTTCTTTTCACAATATTAATCAGGTTTGAGTCAAAACAGAAGAAAACTAAAAGTCTTCCCTGAACGAAGTGATCTTCCCATTTTGTCATTTGTCTGCATCCTCCTGAGTAGTCCCTTATATGACTTCCGTTTTGGTTTTGTTGCATTCATTTTTGGTTTTTGAGCTGGGAGAGCCTGTTTTTTCCTTCTCTTCTTTCTTCTCAAGGTTTTGGCGTGCATTTTCGGATTCCCAACTTCACGTTTGGAATTTTCTTCCTTTCACGCTTGGTCGCTCTTTCTTTGATCTCGTTTTTTTTCTTCTCAGAAATGTACTCCTGTGTCGTCAAGAGGATTCCAGATTTCACTACTGGCTTAACCGATGCAAATGATGCATTTGCAAACTTCTGAATTGTTGACTGAGATTGGTTTTCGGAATCATTTTCTTGCTTTGGAAGTCTGTCGAGAAGTGGTCTCGAATCTAGTGGCTGAATTCCACACCTTCTAAATGCTGCTTCGATGACTGTTCGTCTGAATGCGGTTTGAATTGCATTTGGAAGCGCTCTCGTAATTGCCTGACGATGCCCAACTTGTGTGAATGGGTGTGGAATAGAGTAAGACGATGAGTAGCTTCTTTGGAGATTCTGAAAAATTCGATCGTCGAGTGGCTGAGTGAGGTTGGTGGTATTGGGTGGCAACGTGAGGATGTGGATTTGATTTTGGAGAGCTAGTTGAGAGACGGAAGATGAGAGGTGTGACGAACAATTGTCCATAATGAACAATGCCCACTGACCGGTTTGATTTGCCTTCTTTCTCTTCTTAATGATTGCTGGTTGGATCCAAGTTGTCCACAATTGATGAAATAGATCTGAGTGGACACCACTGTCTCCCTGACAAAGCACCTTAATTCCAAACGTCTCCAACTCGATAAATTCAACCGGTATAGTTTTCATTGGATAAATTAGTCTTGGCTTGAAATATGATCCGTCAGCACACGCATGCAACAAGAGTGAAGTTGGTCACTCTTGTATTTTTCCGAAGGAGGGAGGAGGATCGTTGATGCGATGGATAATTGATTGTTGCGAATGTTTTACTTCGCTAAATCCAGTTTCATCACAGTTAAAAATCAGGTTTTTCTGGATTTTGTTTATTATGATGATGTCTGAAAGTTGTTTGTGCCATTCCATCATATTTGTTTCGTTTGCAGCAGCTGTTTTGCGGAATCCATCCGTTTCGGAACAGAATAGTCAAGGTTGGGGTGATTGGAAACATGATTGTGTGTCCAGTTTGGTGCAATCTGTATCTGCCTCGTCACTTCGTTTGGAGACGAGGAAAGAACATCTTCAAGCTGTATGATTCCAATGAACGAAAGAAACGTGAGATACCTTGGAATGTGCTTCTTTAACAGTGATGTATTTACTCGCATCGACTTGTTTTTGCAGCCAAGATTCAAATAGTGCCAACTCGGCCTGAGGGATTGCAGAAGGTCGTCCATTCTTCTGGATTTGCTTCCCTGATCGAAACATGGTTCGAGCTCGTGAGATTGTATCTGATCTCAAATGAGTAATTTCTTGAATCACTCCCCGCTCGACTTTGGTTTTGTTCGAGAATGAGCAAGGCAAGAAGGGGATTCATCGTCTTATATGGTTGCTTTTGAAGTTTCAATCTGATTTCAATCAAATTTTGTTTCCACCTTGCGGAGTGATGAACAGGTTTTCTGTTTCGGGACAGATTTGATCTCTATGGGTGACATATTGAAGCAATCAAAACAGCAGACAACATACAGCACGTGTAGTGATTCCCATCGCAATTCTTGAAGCTTGGGGACGGAATTTTGGTTCGCAAAATAACGGGAAGATCACTTCGTTCAGGGAAGACTTTTAGTTTTCTTCTGTTTTGACTCAAACCTGATTAATATTGTGAAAAGAAGGGATGAGAGAAAGAACAAAATGAAATGAGAAGGCATAAGGCAGAAAATGAGAGAACAAAACTGACACATTTTCAAAATGTTGTGGGTTTAAGAATGTTGGGGGTTGATGAACAATAGTATTCCGATAAATACGTTGTATCTTGAGTGATCATTTGGAGAAACACTGGATAAATCTGATCTTTGAAGGCTTTCTTTTGTTTCATACTGGGATTGTAGTCCTGAACATGATCATGAAGCCATTGATCCCACATCAGTGATGCAATCTGTGATTGAATTGAATTGAACACCATATTGTCTAACACATTCTTGCTGGGATCAGCTGGATTGCTTCGATTTGCACGAGTTATTCCCAATGTGTCTGTCATGTGTTCACCAACAGCTCTCTTCATTATTGCATATGGTTGTTGAGATCGTTTAGTCTTCATCTCTTCATAGCTGATGTCTCGATAATTCGTTGGCAAATCGTATGTTCCATTTTTGAGGAAATTCCGATGTACAGCTTTGATTCTCCTTCCATTCTCTTGATTGAATGATGTGTATGGTTTCTGTCTTCGCATGTCTGGTGTTGGATTCATTGCATAGTATGTCTCTTTGACTGGTCTACTGTTGTATGGAGTTAGCATGGCACCATTGACTGCAATCAGATCTCCAGTATCATTATCGTAGACCATCACATCAGGAACTTGTCCATATTGTTCTATTTTTGCAGTCCAATTTCGTCCAGTTCTCGCAATATACTCACGAGCTGATGGAAGACTACACAGAGCATCATTGCGTCTGGTTTGAATATCATCGTCGGCATAGATTCGTTTCAATGCTGCTTGAGTCTCCGGTCCGTATCTCATTTTTGGTTTCTTCGCTTGTGCTTTTCTTTGTGGTTGAACGTACACTATCTTTTGTGACATTGTGTGTTTTCATACAAAATAAAAAAACCAAAAGTATATTTTAATTAGAGTTAAATCACAAATGAACAAATCGAATATGGCTAAACCAGAGGTTTCGCGGAGGGTGGAACCCTTGTCTCTTACAGCATACGTGAATGCTAAATTGAGTGAAGCATCTAGTAGGAATGTTTCTCATGAAGTGCAATCACAGATTCATCCAGACTTAAATTTCAATCGCAATAGTGTCAATGTCCTCGTTGGAAACAGAGGAAGTGGGAAAACATTCAATGCTCTTCGAGAGGTTGCCAAGCTCCAAAATGTCCAAGTCAGAAATGAACTCTTTCACCTCTTTGTCTTCATGACTGATAAGAACATTGATCCAACCTTCGACAAATTTAAAACAATATTGAACGTTCCTTATGTGAAAGTCAAATACGATGATGCACTTCCATTTCTGTTGGAACTCTCTGAATCGAAAGCTGCGTATGAAGAGATCATAGACAACCAGTGGCAGGACAGAATCACTGATGAATGCCGAGAAGATCTCTTTGATGCACTTTACATTGATGACTTCTCTGTGAAGAATCTCCAAACGATTATCCTCCTTGATGACTGTCGCAGAATACTTGGTGAACGAAGAACATCCAAAAATAGAATGACAATGATGGACTTGCTCTTGGAGAATCGACAACCAAAGTTCACATTCTTTCTGACGATGCATGAGCTCTTCAGTTTGTCAGCAGACATGAAGTCAAACATTGATTCAATGTGGATCTTTGGAGGATTCAACAAAGAACGAATCAGTCGAGTCTATCCTCAGTTGAACTCACCAATTGATATTCGACATTTTTGGAATGTCTATCAACGAAAACAAAAGTGTGAAGCAGTCATTCTTCGATATAATACAGATGGAGTTGCTTTGACAGAGATCAACAAAGAAGGTTCAAACCGAACTGTCCGTTAACTCTTGAATGAGATTACCGATTGTATCGTCAAGACTTCGAAGCCTCATGCTGAGAGTATCTGTCAACGCTCGAATTGATTCTTCAATGTCGGATAATCTCTGATCAATCGAGAGTGAATTAGGTGGAGTGGAAGCATCAACATATCGTTTCCTCAGTGCAATCTCACCTCTTATTTTTGTAATTCTGTATCCATCAATTTGAATCATCCTATTCAGTTTCTGTGTTGTGTACTCATTCAGTTCTTTTTTATTCTTCTCCAAGTATCTCTGAAAGTCGTGGATGTTTGTGAACTCTTTCTGCTCAGGATCAAACGGTTCTAATATTTTCAGTGATGTCATTTAAGTGAAATAAAAATATTTGAAACATTTTTGAAATTCGATTAAATTGAAGCGAACGAAGTTCTGAGGTCAGAATAGACCGAACTCAGCAATGAACTCTGGAGTTAAGTCGTCAATTGAGTCTGCATGGAACTTGGTGTGCTGAATTGGGACATAGACAACTTTTGACAGACGTGTGAGTCCATTCAGTAGAGTAGCTACGACATTACCGTGTTTGTATTCGATGAATTTCCCCACGAATTGAAACTGCCTTCTCTTCTTCTGAAACTTGGCAACAGTCTTGTCCAGATCAAGATGAATCAGTAGAATGTTTCCTGGTTTGTATTTCCATAACATCTGTGTTGTCTGTTGCTTTTGGATGTTCTTCAATTGTTCTTCACAACTGGAGATATACAGTGCTTCGATTTCACGATTGTTTTGTGCTTGTTGTGGAGTGAACTTGTTCCAGTACGCTCGATGTGGAGTCATGTTGTAGTATTCCACCATCTGATTCATCAGTGAATGATTTGCCATTTGTGTCGCATTATCTTGGAATCCATCTCTGATTGTTCTGATTACTCGGTCGACAATTCTGTTGTGATTTGTGAATGGTGAACTTGTGAAATATGTGCTGACTTTCTGGTTCTTGAAATACGTTGTTGCTTCTCCACCTGTCCATGCTGCTTCTCCATCACCACGAATGTTTTTCACTGTAACTCCACGATGATTAATCAGATCATTGATTGCAGTCTTGACTTTGCTCCATGATTTATCCAGAACAGGAATCACAACAAGATACTTTGTGTTTATGTTGATCGCAAAAAGGTAGATCTGAAGAACTGTTTTCGACGTTGGTGATTGGATAAATACGAGATCAATTTCCCAGGATCCAAACTTGGGAGAAAAGTAAGGTCTGTCACAATTCTGTGGAACCTTTCTGTCAGATGTCTTCTGTGGATCACCTGTAATTGCTTTCGACATGAACTGCATTTTTGATCGAAAAGGATACACAATTTTTTCTGTTGTTTTAGGCATCATTGGAGGATCAATTCTCATCGCATCACCTCCTTTTTCTCTCTGAATTTTCCTCGGATGTGCTACACTCCATCTGTGATCATATTCCTCATACCAATCCTGAAATGATCTTCCTCCGAATGGGATTTGTTTTGTGTGAGTCAGAATGAAGTCAAGATCTTCGTTCGCAATCTTTCTGTTTATCGAGGCTCGAACGAATGTGTCTCTGTTCATTTTATTTGCATCCAGCATGTGTGAAGTAATGAAGTGTTCCATTTGTTTTAGATTATTCATTATTGAGTTCTCAGCTTTGATCTGTTCATCTTCTGAATCATTTCTCTGTTGATGATCAAACAATCCTTTCATTTGTGCCAACTTATTGAGCACTTGCTGTGTCGTCGGTTCATTCTGTCTGATCTCCCTCACTGGGTGGTTGGACGCAGTTGGTGTGAAGAAGGGATTTCTCTCTATTGGATCCTGCATCTGTGAAATTGGTATAATGTCATCATCATCTTCATCATCATCATCATCCTCATCATCCTCTTCGAACTTCCTCTCCTTCATTGGATATTCATATTCAAACCCCATTGATTTCAAGTTTCTCTTCAGTCCAGGAATAATTAGATATTCAGGTGGTTCTATTGCTATTGGTCTTTGCACTGGAATGGGTATTGGTCTTGCCTCTGCAGGGCTTCGAACTCTTGGTGAGAGAATTGGTGTCACTTGTTGATTGTACTTTCGATGATATTCTCGATACTTTTTGTATGCCGTTTCACATCTCCCATCACTGACACGTTTTCCCAAGAATTCAATCAGAAATCGTGAGACTACTTTTGTTCCAACTGAGAGAGTTAACTTTGGAGAGAGACCTCCATTGAACCAATCCTCAAAATATGTTTCGTCGTTTGCTACATACTCTCCATTTGAATCATAGACATCATATACTGGTAAAGTGTTGGCTCTATTGAACTTAACATTGAATATTTTGATTTGAGAGTGTTGTGTGCAATTCAGCAACCTTTTCACTAATGCATCGATCTGTCTTGTGTTCATTTATTCAAAAATAAAGTTTGTGTTTATTCAATTATATAATCAGTTGCTTTCAATCCATGAATGAATGGAGGACACGATTCATTTTCAAGTACGATTGCTTTCAGATGAATTCCACTGAGACTGAGTTTCTGTTGTTGTATTTTGGCTATCTCAAATCCATTGGGGTCCTCTTCGCTCACGATTCTTCTCGTCTGGAACGCATCATTCTGATGCTTGAACCGTTTTACGGTGAAGTTCAAGGTGGTAGTCACAGTCTTCTCTCCATTAAGACATTTCACATAATCGTCACTTGTGATATTTGTTTTCTTTAGAGACACTCCTTTGATCTTACATTTCTCATCGAGAGAGTAACACTTGGGTGCAAGACAGATCATCTGTTCACCTTCCTTTTCAATTGCTAATCCCAACAACTTCTTCTCATCATCAACTCCCTTTTCAGGATTGGGGAACCATTCGTATTTGTGAGCATCATAGAATTCTTTGTCAGCAATCACGTGTTCAAATTGTTGATGAATTCCAGCGTCTGGATCTCCACTACTTGCCCAGTATGCAGAGTCAGTATCTCCCTCACAGAAGTGAATCTTGTTCATGTCTAGACACTTGTACATGAAGTTGTAGATGAAACTCAGATACCAGAACTTGGCATTGTCGAGTGTGAACACTGCTTCTTGCAGACAAGTTTTACACGATGCTTTCTCTCTGTCTTCAATCACGATGTAGTTGTCATCATTGATCTCTCTTGTCGCCACAAATCCTTTCATCATTTGTTTCAAGTATGTTCTCTTCTCATTGCAGATTGTGATTGAGTTGTACTTCTCAGTGTTCATTCCATCGTATCCGTAACTTCCATTCAAGTTCGTCTTACAGAATTGTTCCTTTCCCTTGTTTCCAACCTTCATTGCTTCTATTCTGTCATTCATGAATGAGGTCACAAATGGTTCAAATCCAGCATGTCTCGAAAAGACCATCACACTCCGGACTTCGTCCACAATGAAGTGGCAATAGTCGATGAGGAACCACAGATAGTATGTCGAAAAGAACATATACTGATCGTGAGTGCTCAAGAGTTGAGTCAGTTTTCTTTGTTTGTCATCAGTCTTCAATCCATGCTTCTTCATCAACGAATACGTCTTCTCTCCAATGTTCTCTTCTGTTGTATTGACCACAATGTTCCTGAAGATTGGTGGGAAGTTAATGAAATCATTAATATATTTCTCATCTATGTGTCCTTTCAGTTCTGCAACGAACAATGTCTTCTGATTCTTGTTCTCGATGATCTTCCTGCATTCTTTATCTCCTGTTGCGGTGAATAAGCATCGTCCTGGCATGTACATTCTGTGATTCGTGTATGGATTGTTCTTGTTCTTGATCGATGAGAATGCACTTGGATAAAGTGAATTGAAATCAACACCGCAGACATGAGTCATTTTGTGTTCAGTATCTTTGGAGACAACTTTTCCATCTTCATATGTGAAGTGATTGATTGGAGTCACGTCTTTGATGTTCTGTCGATGTTGAACATTCGATAATCCACCAGTCACTGCTGCTCTCAACTTGTGATATGTTTGCTCATGTGTCAGAGTCATTGGAAGAGATTTCCAGATGCAGTACTTCTTGAGTTGAATTCTCAATCTTGTGAGATGTTCATCTTTGTCTGACTTGTATGTGTTGCAGTAGTCAC
This sequence comes from Blattamonas nauphoetae, assembly GCA_033064195.1. Classification (NCBI taxonomy): domain Eukaryota; phylum Preaxostyla; order Oxymonadida; genus Blattamonas; species Blattamonas nauphoetae. Next base: position 10,751 of record JARBJD010000752.1, read on the forward strand.
AGCAGATCTTCACGTTCTCTTTTGAATGTCCTTTCGAATTGTCGATTCGATCCAATGTTGGTCGTACTGCTTGTGAGAAGTGACTCTTGCAGATATAGCACACTCTCTTGCATTGTTGAACAAACCAGTCGTAGTCTGCTTCAGTGACATTTTTATCAGTGCTGCGATGTGCTTTCTGGTCTTGAAAAATGTATGATGCAACCTTGTACTTCCAGTACTGTTTGGTAATTTTTATTGGACCGGATTGATCCACTCCATTGAAATCATCGTCAATATCAAAGTCCTTGTAGGCACACGCATATTTGATTGCTGAAGCATTCGCTGACAATGAAAGATTGTGCAACATATCCACCTTGTATTGGAAGTTCAGATCAATGAGATTATCCAATGGTGCTATCATACATTCGACGTCTCTGATGTTGTAGAATTTCAGATATTCCCAACGGTTCTTGAATCCTTGTTTGTTCCAATCATCAAGGTAAAGTTTGTAATCTGTGTCTGACATTTCACTGTTGTTGAGACTGGAATAGAATTCATATTTGGAGAATGGTTCGTGTTTGCTCAGCACTGCATCGTAGTCTGATGAATCAAATGATTCGTAAGCAAAGAATGATTTCTGAAGATTCGTTTTACCTCCAAAAGCCTTCACTGCATTATCCAAAGTCATTGGTCCTGTGTATGACATCATGTCAATGAAGCGGAGCACCTGTTGTGTTTTCTCATGTCTGATCAGAACTTGTTTGTACTTCGTTGTTGATCCAAGGAAGCTCACCACTTTCCAATCCTTGTCAACGAGATCACGAAAGATGAGATTGATGTCGAATCTAGAACTGTTGAATCCAATCACACTGACTTCATTTTGTGAGGGTATTTCCGGGTCTTCGTAGTAGTTGTCATCTCGAACAGTTTCTGCATATTTGAAGAGTGCTCTAATCCATTGCTTAACGAAGTCCTTTCCATCTCGAAGATCAAAGTAGATTGACTTCACTCCTGATTTTGTTTTGATTGCTGATGCAACTGAGAGAGGCTTCAAGTGAGAGATCAACTGTGTGTTGTCATCAGAGAATAAATTGTCAAGAATGAGATCTTCCATCGTTTCAAAATCATATGTGATGTAGTACTGTGTTGGTTTGAATTCATCTTGTCTCTTGTGTGCCATCAGAAACTCAAATGTTCTATTGTTCAGAATGTGTGGAACATAAGGTCTTGGTGTTTTGTCAAGAGTGATCTTCTTCACATGTTTTCCATCAAGTTCTTTACACTCTCTGAGATGCTTCTCGTAGTAAGTCTTGAAGTGAGAATCCTTGACTTGGAATCCTCTTGACTGACAATATGGACAGAGTTTGTATCCAGTGATTTTCTCAGGATCAACAATGAACATGACATGAACGAGAGTTGCAGTGAGTGGAATCATCAGAAGTGGGAGAACACGAGCATCATCATTTTCGTTGACATACGATTGACTTAGGACATAGCGCTTCTTGTCTTCGTCAAATTCATAAATGTGAACTGTGATGTTGTGTCTAATCATTTCTTTCTCCAAATCACAAGCGATATCAAATCCAGGATAATTGCGTAAGTGTTCAGTAAGTTGATGTGGCTTCAGGTGAGTCAGATTCATTGATTCTGCGAACAATCTTTTTGCTTCAACGTTTCTCATATTAATCGATATCTTTTTCCCAGGCACTTCAGGAAGGGTGAGGAATGATAGTGCTTGAAAGAAGCAAATGTTGAACTCGGAATCAATGTATCGAACGTTTCTCGTTTTGATGTGTTCAGTGAGAATTGCATTTGCTTTTCCTGCGACTGGGAATCGATAGACTGCAACTTGAATTGAGTGGAATGCAATGTACATTGTCTTCGTATCCATCAGTGTTCTCTCTTGAGATTCTTTGATAAGATTGATTGCATACTTCGAATACTCATTGATGTCTCCTGAACTTCTGATCACTGTTGGAAAGCTCTTCGATGTGTTCTCCAATTCTGGTCTGAAGTCTTTGTACGTTGTCTCATTACCATCTTTTCTCTCGACGATCTTTCCGAAGTCGATACTAATCTTGAATGGATGGTCTTTCTCTTTGTCGAACACTGCTTTGATGAATGTTGTGATTTCGTCAACGTTCTTCAGATGATTGTGGAAGTACAGTTGATATGGTTTTCCATTATTTTCAACCTTCTCGACTTCATTCTTTTGAACTTCCTTCGTGCATTCATGAGACATTCATTGAATGCTGCTTTGTCACGTGGTTCAGCAAGCAATATGCATTCTTCAAATCCCTCAAATGTATACACTTCTCTTTTTTCCATTTGTTCGTTTTTCTTCTGAATGATTAACAGATTCTTCATCCAATGATCCATCAGCTTCTCTTCAATTGATTTCAGTTTCCACGTCATTCTAAACACTTGCTTTTTCAGTTCATCTTTGTTCACTCTTGGATTTGCTTTCATGTTCTCAACAATCATTCGGTGAGCGAGTCGATCTTCTGACGCCATCTGTTGTCGAAGTTTAACTTGTTCAATAAAATCTGGAATGAGATTGAGATCGAGATTCTTTGTTGGATGTGGAAACTCGAGATCTGTGTGTTGAAGCATATTCAGAAGAAATGAACGATGATGTTGATAATTTTTGCTGTCTGGAATATACGTTCGACCATCAAGAAATTGAAATTGTGTGTTCGGAAAGAGGTCTCGAATTTCTTGAATTCTATTTTTGATTGGTTTTAGCAGTGTCATTTACTACAAAATAAAAAATCCAAAAATAAAAAAAGTTGAGCGTTTATTTCTGTTTTCTCTGATGGGGCTTTTTCTTAGCAGTCAGCCATGAATCAAGTCTAATTCTGAACACTTCACTTCCACCAATCTCTCGATATGTGAATGGAACCAGAACTTTAGTGTACTCACCGACGAGCTCACAATTGTATTTCTTCAGTTCATTTTCAACAAATGATTGAGTGTAGTGTCGACGTTTTGATAAGTGATGTCTGTTTCCTTGATTCCACAACTTTGGTTTTATTCTCCATTCAACTCCCTCATGAACATACGTCACTGGCACATTATTTCTGACATACTCAGAGACTAGCGAACAGTTCTCTTCCTTCATCGATTCAATTAATGCTTGTTCTGAACATACTCGACGTCTTTCCTTGTACATCGCAGTTGGATTCATTTCATACAAATTAAAAACCAAAAATATATTTTCTTTCGTTGTTTTCTCAGTTTTGGATTTTTCGTTGAAATCGAGGATCAACGGGTTCGATCACTCATTTCTCACAAGTGATAGTTTCGTTCTGATTCGTCGCGATTCTGATTCTCTGGAACTGTAGGATCATCATGGTATGCTCCGTTTTTGAAGATTCCGGACTTTTTGCAGGAGATATTTGAGGTTTCACAACCAGGTCCAGATCTCGGTAAAAGTATGCATTCTTCATCATTTCACTCTCATTTTCTTCTTGTTTTAGACTTGTTTTAACTGTTTATGGTTGAATTGTCACTTCATTTTCACTAGTTATTGTTTCATTTTTGACCTCATTTCAGTCTTCATTTTTTCGTTGTTTATCCATAATATCCACTTCATTCATGTTTCTTTCTCTGTAACTTTTTCTCAAATACAACACACTAATTCTCGTTTACTGAGTTTTCCGGACTTTTGCAGAGATCCGCCATTCAACGGCTCACTTCATATCTCGGTATTTTTCCGGAAAATCCAACATTTCACGTACTTTTTTGAGCACTTTTTGTTGTTTTTAAGAGAGAAAAACCGGAACACAGACCTAATTTTCACTATTGGTGCCATATTTCACACCGTTTTCACGATCGTCAATTTCCCTCTCAGTTTCATACTTGCCCGTTTCGTTCATGCTTGTTTCGCTTTCTTTTACTCTGTTTTTGTGAAAAAGTTGATGAAAAGTTGACTAAAATGATGTGCTAGTGAAGTGAGAACGGCCCACAAAATGGAAGTGATATGAGAAAATGGAGAGGAATGGTGAAGAGATCAAATGTGAAATGGGGAGAGAAAGTGATGAAATGAAAGGGACTACAGTCGGTTTTGAAGTGACAAAAACGGTCAAAAGTTGAGAAGTGAAAACATGAAAAGTGACTTTATGGGAGAACTATCCGACAAAATCTCCTCAAAATTTGAGCACACCTTACTCATACCGTGAGAAAGAAGGATTTGTGACGAAATTCAGATCAAAAATCCATAGTGTCAAAATGTTGGTGCAAGTGTGTCGTCAGAGGTGTGATCGAAGAACCGACCCTCCAGAGAACTATAGGTGATGTACAACCAGAATTCTCAAAAAGCGTCGCTTGAGTGCGATTGTGAAGTGGTTGACGTGAAATCAATGAGAAATGAAAATTGACAAAAATTGTGAAAACGATCGTGTGTCGAGGATCGTCAGAACCGAATGACGCGAATACCTGTCCACTATCGATTTGTCATGTTTTGAGACCATCAGAGGGCGAAAAGTGACGTGTAGGAGAAGAGCGAGACGTCACTTTCTCCTCCTTAAAAATTTTGTCATTTTCAAAATATGTTGTGGGGTCGGATCAAACTTTTTTCAAAAGTGCTTTTTCCTAAAATTTCACCTATCAACATCAATTTCGTAATTTTAGAACGTGTTTGAACACAATTTGAGACATAAAGGTGTTCATAGTGGCGAAATCTGAACATCGACTTTTCGTCACTTTTGGACCTAAGTTCGGTACACAGTTCGACGAATTCCCAACCGATTTTGATCAGGATTGTCTTGATCGATGACCGACAGTGTCCCCGAGATTTTAGAATTTTTTGCAGAATTTTTCGAAATGGTTCTCACATTGGATTTCATTGATTTGTGGTCAAAAATAGATTTTCAGTAGTTTCAAGACCTTTCATGGTACTTTTTCAAGTGAGGACGGTCTCCAAAATACAACCAATTGTCCAAGCGAACGTAAAACTCATTCTTTGTTCGTAAATCGCGATATTTGAATGGCTCAAGTACCTTTGTGTATGTTCCAATGAGTTCACAATTCTCTTTTTTCAATTCATTTTCAACAAACGATTGTGTGTATCGTTTTCGTTGACAATTATGAGCTCGATATCCCTTCATCCATTTCGATGGAATCACTTTCCATTCGACTCCTTCGTACCGGTATGTGACAAGTGAATCAGCATACTTGTATTCAGAAATGAGTTCACAATTTTCGTTTTTCATTGACTCGAGAAACTTTGCTTTCGTGCAACAATTGGATACTTGAATGTATCTCTGGCGATTCGTGTGTGGTCTAGATCCTTTGACAAAACGCTGTAAGTACACTCGATAAATGTCATCTGGTTTATCTTCGTGATAATATTCGAAAGTGCTCGATGTGAGATATGTTGTTCCTTGTCGATTGAGAGTTGGTGGAACTTTCATCTTCAAATTTTCTTTGTCCAATATTTCCTGTAGTTGATTTGGTGTTAATACGCAACTCATTTTATCCAAATTAAAAATTGAATAAAAAAGAAATCGACTTTGTTTTGGAAAGTACTCAAAAGCTTCAAAAGGACACTTTTCACGAGGTCCTTTTGGTCATTATTTTAGAATTTAGGCCAAATATTGATGTCATCAAAATGTCATAAATTCCTTTTAATACAAGATTCAAAATTGGTCAATCGGCGTTGACTTTTAGTTTTGATTTCAATGACAATTTCAGATTGGTTCTCTATTCGCTTCTATAACTACTCAAACATTCAGCGATCCTTTGATGGCGAGGTGAATATCCCAGAGATGAGAATAGTCATTGCAAGTTGGACGAAAACTTGCCAATGTGACCTGAATTTGAGTAGTGATCAAATGCTGCAAATGCTGATGATGTTTGATATTGTTCCAAATAAACTTGTTCAATAGTATCTTGAAGGGATCGGAGTTGTCTCGATAGCAAGAGAGCCTATGACGACTTGGATCAGTAATTGGGCAAGGTCGACACAAGGTTGATTGATATGTAAGAGGACCAGCTCATGAGTTGGTCGAGCGTCTTTGACAACAAGTATGTCGCAAGTGTTTTGAGATGGCCGAGAAATTCTGACATACGGTTTCACGTGAAGTTCTCGAGATGGCCGACGAATTTTGACAACAGGTTTGTCGTAGTCAGAGAAACAAAAGTTAGAAGGGAGGTTGGGTAGGTTGATCACATCAATTACACAAGGTAGTTCCCACATGGTTCCATCAAGATTGATGGGTCCAAACAAACCATTTTGGTCCAACCAAGAAAACTATAAAATTTGAGATTTCAATTCCATGGGGAATCGGAGAAATCGTCAAAAACTGTATGTAGTAGGAATACATTCTTCCAAACTTTCTGAGCTCAAATCTCCACAATCAGAGATCCGTTTTCAACCAAATAAAAGTATGTCTATCGTGAATATATCGAAAAGACTCGCAAAAACATCAACATGTTTTTCCTAAAAGTTTTTGTCGAGAAAAATTGCGTTTTTCGTATCTTCCAGAATACCCATAGTTTTTTTAATTTTTCAAAATATTCGTTTCACCAAAAACGTATCTGTGGTTCATTTCATCCAAATCAGTTCACAGATTGTTGAGATATGACTAACACCCATTTAGAAAAGAGACCAAAACGAGGTATTTTGAGGATTTCTCGAATTCCTCAAATAGGAAATTACTCAAATTTATTTTTTCTTAGTTTGACCATCACGGATTGTTTGGACCCCAGGTTCCGGGTTGCTGACACTGACTGGGTTAAGACATTTCTATAAGAGTAAATTGAAAGGTACACCAATGAAATCGACAAAGAAATGACACCCTCGAAGGTTTTGGTATCATGATCGATACTGTTCGTCATTTATTGTTCTTCATCACTTCAGACTTGTTCGATGAATAAGAGTTCTACTCGCATTTAGAGGTAAAAGGAGGAATAAACCGGAGAAAAACATCAGATGAGCCAGATTGATTCATCATTGGAGATTCTCCAAGTCACACTGAGAAAAGCTTCAACCTTCTGGGAATTCAACTACACTCACGACACCAGGTGACACCTGATTGAAAAGCTTCAACTACTTCGACAGTCTCTTGCCACTCTAGAAGCCACACAAATCGGTCATGATCTATTTACTGAAGTTGGGACAAGCTAAGAGCAGTCTGGCCTCGCCAATGGAATTTGCACTTCAGGTTAGTCAAAGGGAAGATGTTACTGCAGTTGGTTCGAATGCCGCTCATCTGACGATTAGAATGGATCTAAATTTGATGCTGACAGTTTAGCGATGCAACACACGTTTGTAAAACAAAATCCATACGAAACGTAGGACTTCTTCCAAGTTGTCTATCCACTTTCGTAACACTTTACTGTTGGCCACGTTTTAATTGTCGGATGGAGGCACGACATCCTTTAACACCAACC
>JARBJD010000753.1:0-18083 GCA_033064195.1 Blattamonas nauphoetae
GGAACGAAAGAACAGGAAGCTTGACGCTGTCTGATCTTGATTGATAGCCACTAGTTGTACCAATTGTTCAAATACTTCGTTAGTTTGTCGAGCCGAGCATAGACTTGGAAAATGATCTGACCAGCTGATGAATACTCTGCGACGATGTCGGAGGAGTTTGTGATGCCGAGAGTGAGAATTTGAGCCAGAAATGAGATGGTATTGCTGTCATCTCCACATGGTTTGACAATTTCTTCCGAGTGGTTGAGAAAGAGTATGGAAGAAGAGATGGAGTGGGTTTGGTATAGTTCTTCGTCAACTATCTCAAACAGGAGTTGCTCAAATGTCTTGAATGTGAGCAGTTCACTAACTTCCCTGTGTCTGTAAGCCGAAAGAGTACTCGAACATCAAGACGAGAAGATCAGGTGATGTTTGTGCGACTGAGAGTTTGTGAGTCCAAATAAGGGCCGCTTTGGGGAATTGCGAATGTTTGAAGAGCTGAAAGGACTTTTGGGAGGTTTTGTTAGTGAAATTGATGAATGGAGTGAGATGAGGAGTTCTTCCACTGGTTCTTCTTCTGAACGAAGGAAATGGAGGAAAATGGGAAGGAAGGATAATAACAAACGCGAATTAGAGATCTGGTCAATTATTTCGGAGGTGATCGATCCAAAAGTCAGCAGAGAGTTTGGCGAGGGGTTTGAAGGTATTTTATATCGCTAGGCGTGATTGGTTTCTGACAATGTTTAAATTTGTCAAAAGATTGCTCAAATGCGAATATTTCCGATTCTTAGAGAGGAATTGGCAGAGTGTGGAGTCCGATAGAGTCGAGATTGTCTGTTTGGGAGTGGAAGGCGACATTCAAATCACAAACAGGAGAATCTGCAAGGCGTGTGTGGAGGGCGACTGACACTCGTCGAGGAGGGTGATTGGGCATGTTATGATGGACGAGGAGGAGAGTTCACGCCGGTGATGTGGCAATGCTGGTGGAACATAAATTGGTGCGGTCAACGTTTGATGATGCCAATGACGCTATTTGTGGAGAAGTGGAGGTGGGAAGAGGGAAGTTTGTGATGGATGGGGAAGGAAGAGGGAAGTTTGTGATGGGATGGGGAAGGAAGAGGGAAGTTTGTGATGGGATGGGGAGAAGATGAGGTCCACCAGTGATAGGGAGTACAAATACGAGGTGGATTGGAGGCGGGAAGCTGGTCATTCGAGGTTGATTGAGGGAGAAGCGGGTCGTTCGAGGTGGATTGGAGGTACAGAGGGTCATCTGAGGTGGATTGAGGGAGAAGCGGGTCGTCTGAGGTGGATTGGAGGTGTTAAGAGGGTCATTCGAGGTTGATTGAGGAGAAGCGGTCGTCTGAGGTGGATTGGAGGTGTTAAGAGGGTCATCTGAGGTACTTCGAGGGGAGAAGCGGGTCGTTCGAGGTGGATTGGAGGTGTTAAGAGGGTCATTCTGAGGTGGATTGGAGGGGAGAAGCGGGTCGTCTGAGGGATTGGAGGTGTTAAGAGGGTCATCTGAGGTTGATTGGAGGGGAGAAGCGGGTCGTTCGAGGTGGATTGGAGGTTAAGAGGGTCATCTGAGGATTGGAGGGGAGAAGCGGGTCGTTCGAGGTGGATTGGAGGTGTTAAGAGGGCTTCGAGGTGGATTGAGGGGAGAAGCGGGTCGTTCGAGGTGGATTTACAGAGCTGATGTGGTTGAACATATGAACGAAAACTGACTTGTGGGTTGATTGAGACCTTTGTTGTCTCTTGTGCCGCTATCCCAACACATTTCTCTAGAAACCTAAAACTAACTATCCCATCAAGAATTTCCTTCAGGATGCAAGAATACCTCTCAAAATCAGATTCGACAACAAGTACCCACGGGAAGGCGATTTATGACCTTCTCTTGAAACAGCATAGTGACTATCCAGCAGCTCCTCCTCATCCGAGCTCTGGATAGTCGTCGGGAACTGATTCCAATTAGGCAGATTGTACAAGCTCATTATAACAGTTTGAATCTCTTTCTCTCATTCTTTCACTTTAGCAAAATTACTTATTATTGTCATCATTATCTCATTTGTACAACGAAATGAGGAATAATGATGACAAGGTTAGGTTGATGCAGTGTGTTTCGCAGGTATGTAGTCTCCACGAAACACAAACCTTCGAGCTTCCGTGTCGAAGAGGGAGGCTTCTATTACGCACACTCCCGCTTCGACACAATAAATGGAAGACTGAGAGCACCAACTCGTCGGAGACCGGCCTCGAAACAGGTATACTTTTGTATTACTCTCCATTTTCGTCTACAGAAAATCAACATTGAGGATGACGAAGTCCTGATGAAAGCCATCATGGACAATACATCCCCAAGCTGTGAATCACAGTCGAAACTCAGTAAAAAGAAGAAAACAGTTTGCCCTCTTTATTCTCATTGTTTCATAATCTCTCAAACAGAACCTTCGGTCCTTGACTCGCCTCGACAAAGACGACGAGGACTTCCTTCTGAATCATTCGAACTCGCAACACCAAACCATATCTCCAAATACCTCAACAAATATCAAACCAAACTAGAACCAAGGCTCCTCTCCTCAACAAAGAAGGACCTTCATCAGAAATTGGTTCAAGATGGCAAAACCAAAATGTCCTATTCTTCATTTTGTAAAAAACAAATTTTCTAAAAAAAGCAACAAAAAGAACAGACCTTTGCTCAATTTGTGAGCGAGGCAAACATCTACAAAAAAAACAAGAAACAAACAACAAATTAACAGAAAAAGAAAAAAGAATTAGAAACAATAAAAACACAAAGAAATAGCAGAAAACAAAGAAATTATTACAATTACTGCACTTCACACATCGACGATAACTCTTTAGTTATCGTGATGGATTTTAAAGAAAATTGGCGTTTGCCTCTTGCAAACGACCAAATCGGACACGATTTTATTCTCAGACACAAGTTTCTCATTTATGTATCACTTGTTTCACCTCACAGAATTCTGTTATCACTAAATCATATCACAACTTTATTTCCCCTGTTCTTTCACACGACCACCGTTTTGTTCAGGAATGTTTAACCGATTTATTTGCTCTTGATTCATATAGTTCCAAACTCACATCACTGTTTTTCTCTGATACTGGTCCTCATTTTAGGAACCAGTATGTTCTCGGTTACTTCCTTTCTTCCGAAAACCCCCTGTTTTTAGGGAAGAAAGTTTCATATTGTTTCTTTGCTGAGCAGCATGGTAAACTGCTGACCTGAATTCGGAGTTTTAACGAATTGTGTTTCACATCACCTCGAACACCCCATCCGCTCTTCGGATGAACTTCGTGCGTTTTTCACTTCGCATTTCGAAAGCCCCCAGTAATGAAAGTAATACCTTTCATTACTTCCCCGAGTATGTCTCTTTTCCATAGTGACCTTTTCTCTGACTTTTAGGCATACTGTCTTCCCAGACAGTCATTCTTACTTTCGCGTTATTATCACCGGTCTCAAAGAATATCTTGGTTTTTTACGTTCCGATACCTCCTTGACCGGTGCCCCAGTTTGTGTTAACTCATCTTCTTTTTCTTTTCTCTTACGTTTTCATGAGAAGCGGGGAGTGGATAAGAGGGAGCGGAAGGTGTATGAGAAGGAAGAAGTGGAGAGGCGGGACGAGAATGAGTTGAGTTCGGGACTTCAGTCTATTACTTCTTTTCGTTACTCTTGCATTACAACTTCTGTTTCATCTTCTCCAAATTCTCATATTTCTGATACTTCACCTACTTCTCATATTATTGATTCTTCTCCAAATTCCCCTATTCTTCATTCTTCTTATCATTCTCCTATTCTTCATTATTCTCCTCCTTCTCCTAATTCTCAAACTTCCCCCATTCAACCTATTACTCCTCCTTCTCCTATTCTTTTTTCTTCTCCTCATTCTCCTATTCTTTTCGATTCAGATACATTTTCACTTCACAACACTATAATTTCTAAATCCCAACACCTCACTCATTCCATACCTGGCTTATCCTGCCAGGCCTTTTGGCCGAACAGGGCTAGCCTAGTACCTTCTATGGCCTTGTGTCCGGTACTAGGTTCACAGCAGGACTTGGGATGAGTGAGGGAAAGCCTGAAACGATCATTTGACATTTTTCCTTTCATTTTTCTCTTGGTTTTAGATTCGATTAGATTTCTAAATTTTCTCTGCCTTCATTCTTACTCACTCTTCTTCCAATTGTCTTAGGACTTCCAATTGCCCACACAACCACCCTATTTCACCCTCAACCACTGGTCCCAATCAGTCTCCATCGTCAACCACTCACCTCCCTTGTCCTCCAGTCACCTCCACTCGTCTGCCTTGTCCTCCACTCGCCTCCCTTGTCCTCCACTCGCCTCCCTCGCCCTCCAGTCACCTCCACTCGTCTGCCTTGTCCTCCACTCGCCTCCCTTGTCCTCCACTCGCCTCCCTCGCCCTCCAGTCACCTCCACCCGTCTGCCTTGTCCTCCACTCGCCTCCCTTGTCCTCCACTCGCCTCCCTCGCCCTCCAGTCACCTCCACTCGTCTGCCTTGTCCTCCACTCGCCTCCCTTGTCCTCCACTCGCCTCCCTCGCCCTCCAGTCACCTCCACTCGTCTGCCTTGTCCTCCACTCGCCTCCCTTGTCCTCCACTCGCCTCCCTCGCCCTCCAGTCACCTCCCTTGTCCTCCACTCGCCTCCCTCGCCCTCCACTAGCCTCCCTCGCCCTCCAGTCACCTCCACTCGTCTGCCTTGTCCTCCACTCGCCTCCCTTGTCCTCCACTCGCCTCCCTCGCCCTCCAGTCACCTCCACTCGTCTGCCTTGTCCTCCACTCGCCTCCCTCGCCCTCCAGTCACCTCCACTCGTCTGCCTTGTCCTCCACTCGCCTCCCTTGTCCTCCACTCGCCTCCCTCGCCCTCCAGTCACCTCCACTCGTCTGCCTTGTCCTCCACTCGCCTCCCTCGCCCTCCAGTCACCTCCACTCGCCTCCCTTGTCCTCCACTCGCCTCCCTTGTCCTCCAGTCACCTCCCCCGTCCTCCACTCGCCTCCCTCGCCCTCCAGTCACCTCCACTCGCCTCCCTTGTCCTCCACTCGCCTCCCTCGCCCTCCAGTCACCTCCACTCGCCTCCCTTGTCCTCCACTCGCCTCCCTTGTCCTCCAGTCACCTCCCCCGTCCTACCAATGTCCTCTCTCGTCATCACTCATTCTTCACTCATCCTCCTCATCCCTCAACTCCCCCCAAACATCCTTCCCAACCCCCACATTACTCTTCTCATTCATCCTCCACTACATCAATTTCATCTCTCTCAATCACCAGCCTTCTTATTTGACTCTTTATCCTATCCTTCTGGTCACCTCTCAACATCAATATTTTCTCTCAAAAAAACATAACTAGTGCAGTGAGGACGATAGTTGAGGCAACATCGCCCACCACAATAAGATCATCCCATCAATTGTTTTTATCTCCATCTGACTAGACTTCTGGTGGGATGATTTTGAAAAAAAACACTCATGATCAGCTATTTGAGGTGTGAAAGAGTTGTTTAAGAGAGATTGGAAAAGTTGACAAAAAGAATGGCGACGGTTGGTTTCGATGTGTGCTCGAACTTTTCTATGATGTCAAAAATATTGACCCATATCGATCTGTCTCTTTTTCTGTGTGAATGCTACGTCTATCTTTCTTTGTGTTTCTCTGGTTTGTTCAACACAGAACTCACTCGATCGTGTGGTTTTGCTATGAAAATCTATTTCGTGTCGAAGTTTGTTGATTTTCCAGAAAGAAATAGGGGAATGAACTGATAGTGGCGTCACCACTTAGTTCCATATCAACAATTTGTGCTTTTTCCCGGAAAAATCACTTTTGGTCAAACTAAGGAAAAATTTTAATATTTGAATTTTCGCCCACGCAATCCCGAGAAAACCAATCTCTATTTTTCAACCCCTGATACCCGGATTAGTTAGTTTTTCAGATTAATCACATGTCAATTAATTCAGGAAATTCTGTCCCAAAAAAAGAAAAAAACCGATTTCATAAAAACAAGTTTCCAGATCCTGTGAGGAAGATAAGTCAGAGAACGGAGTCCACCAATGCATGATCATCCCATTGTTGTGTCATATTTTGCACGATTGATCTTCTAACGTGAATAGTTTGGAAAAAACATTTATGATCAGTTGTTTGAGGTGAGAAAGAGCTTTTGGCGAGAACTTGGAAAGTTCGAAAAAAAGAACGCCTACGGGAAGTCTTGAAAGAGAGGCCGGAGGCGGCGCATACAAACAATGCCGTCATCTTCGACATGGGTTTTGTTTCAATGACATAGAACTTTCCGCTTCGAGTCGACGCAATACACTTCGAGGGGCGACATGCTTTTGATTGGAGGCTGGTCTCATACATTTGGAGGATGAGCTCAAAATCTTCGAATGGATCAAACAGACTACAAAATAAACAGCAATCTCCTCATGCAAATGCCAGATTGGTTCAAAGAGAACAATCCATTTGCACAACTCAAGATCCTCGGCTTCCCTCCAAAGCAACTCACTAAACCGATAAATATTCGATGGTCAATGTATTCTTCGGCCATCTCGGAGGCCCTCAAATATCTTCATCCAATTCTGAACGTCTTGCATGGTGAGGAGAGCCAAGCATCCCGAAATCTCTGTTCATTCTTTGCTGATACAGCTCGACTAGTTCTGCATTTTATTATGATTATGCAGAAATGAACATAATTGTTCAGAAATGTATTTTAATTGTTCAGAAATGAACTGGAATTATTCGGAAATGAACAGAGATTTTTCTGAAATGAACAGTGATTGTTCGTAAATGATCTGGTCTGGTTTCACAAGAATGAGGTTGAATGGTGTCTCCAACAAATCATTGGGAATAGACAACGACCATGTCTGCTTTGTGATGAGACGACATTCGAAAATATGAATTCGAACTTTTTTTTGACATCAAAAATTCTCACCCATATCCTGTCAGGTAATCGCACTGAGAGATTTTAAATACTATTCGACACCTCCATCTAAATACTCCCTCTGCTAAATTCATGCTTATTTCAACAGATCAATCACTCAATCCTCATTCTCGAAATTCTTTACCATGTTCAATTCTTTTGTTTTCCTTTTTAGGCTCCGCTTAATTAAGGAATTCGAAACCCACTTCGTCAACAGTCTGAATAGTTCAAAGTCGAACATAAATAATTCAAAGTCGAAAAACAGATGTTTTTCCATTAGCCTTCGAAATCACCACACAATTCACTCTATTTCTCCTGTGACCATTTTCTACCATTGTGCTTTATCGGGTGAACACGTTTTTCAGGATTGAAAACAATGCATTCTTGCTTTCTGAAGTGATTTTGAGCTTTTTCGATGAAAACAAACTCTTCTTTGGTCTGAGTATAAACAGCCTGTGACACGCAAAAGACAGTAGGATTGAACTGACGTTTGAGAGGCGTGAAGGAGTCATCCGTGTGACTATTTATGGAAACTTTTGGCCTAGTTCAACTTGTGCTGGATCTGATTTGTTGGTTTTTCTGGTCTTCAACGAATAATTACTGTGAAATGAGCTCTAAAATGTGAACTATAGTTGAGAAAGTGTTGAATGATGTCGGATGATACTTGACTACCCAGTACCATGATCATTGAGTCAGTTTGTATGAGCATGAAAGAGTGGTGTGTTAGGTTCACTAGAATAAATTGGTCCAAAAATTTGGTCCTTCGACTTTGAATAATTTAATTCGACTTTGAATTACTTCACTTCGACTTTGAATTATTTCACTTCGACTGTGACAGTAGTGGTATAAGCGAAATGGGAACCAAACTGGCATAGGTGATACTCCTAGGAGAATTGGAACGAGAAATCATTTTGAATCTCAGAGCCAATTGATTTTTTTTAATATGACTCATTCTAATTTCCATCTCACTTACTACTGAAAATATTGACATTTCAGAGTAGTCAATATTTGGCCGTAAATTCAAAAATAAAGGCGAAAAACGGACCTCTTGAAAAGTGTCTTTTTTGAAGCAAATTTTGAGTACTTTTAGAAAACAACGTCGATTTCTTTTTTTATTCAATTTTTTAATTTGTATAAAATGAGCAGCGTCTTGACACCAACACAACTCCTAGAAATTCTCGAGAAAGATAATTTGAAAATGAAATCACCTCCAACTCTCAATCGACAAGGAACAACTTATCTCACTGGAAGTACTTTCGAATACTATCTCGAAGAGAAACCAGATGAAACTTATCAAGTGTACGTCAATAGTTTCGTCAAAGGATACAGACCACATCTGAATCGCCAGAAATATCTTCGACCAGCAAATCGTTGCACAAAAGAGAAGCTCATTGAATCAATGAAAAATGAGAATTGTGAACTCATTTCTGAATACACTCATTCTAGTACCCCAGTAACATATCGACACGAAGGAATCGAATGGATAGTAATCCCATCAAAATGGATGAAAGGATTCAGAACTCATCAGAACAAACGAAAACGATACACACAATCGTTTGTTGAAAATGAATTGAAAAAAGAGAATTGTGAACTCATTGGAACATACACAAAGGTACTTGAGCCATTCAAATATCGCGATTTACGAACAAAGAATGAGTATTACGTTCGCTTGGACAATTGGTTGTATTTTGGAGACCGTCCTCACTTGAGAAAGTACCACGAAAGGTCATGAAAATACTGAAAATCTATTTTTGACCACAAATCAGTCGAATCCAATGTGAGAACCATTTCGAAAAATTCTGAAAAAAATTCTAAAATCTCGGGGACACTGTCGGTCATCGATCAAAAGAGGTTTGATCAAAATCGGTTGAGAATTCGTTGAGCTACGTACCGAACTTAGGTCGAAAAAGTGACGAAAAAGTCGATGTTCGGATTTCGCCACTATGAACACCTTTATGGCTCAAATTGTGTTCAAACACGTTTGATTATGACGGAAATCATTTTGAAAGGTAGGATTTTCGATAAAAAGCACTTCTGAGATTTTTGGTTTGATCCGACCCATTGAGGTTTTTTCGCGTTTTTTGAGATTTTTTTAGAAAAGGTATGGACGTTCGGGACTATGTCCTTTTGATCACTTTTCGTCGTCTAATGGTGTTTTTGGGTGTGAAAACGCTAGTTGGCGTCTTTTTGTGTCATTCATCTCTGAAAACTTTTGACACCTCTACATTCGGACACTTTTTTATGAATTTTCACATTTCACTACTTTCACTTCATTTACTCCGTTATTGCATCATTTTAACGAACATAAGTCAACGCGAGACGTATAGCGCATTTCCTTAGTTTCATTTTGTTGGTTCTTCACATCACCGTTTTGACACAACATTTTCACACAACTTGCACACTATTAGATTTTTGCCCCGATTTTCACAAACAATTCCTTCATTCTCACCATTCGAGAAGGCTGTGCCTGAATTTTCAGAATTTTTCGTCGGATAGTTGTCTCAAAATTTCACTTTTTCGATTCGTCATTTCACAGCTTTTCACAGTGTTTGCATGTTTGAACACCACTTCAGCCCCTTCTTTCTCACATCATTCTCTCCACATTTCACCTCGAGTTGAACCATTACTCCTCTCCATTTTTCTCACATCACTTCCATTTTGTGGGCCGTTCTCACTTCACTAGCACATCATTTTAGTCAACTTTTCATCAACTTTTTCACAAAAACAGAGTAAAAGAAAGCGAAACAACCAACAATGAAACGGGCAAGTATGAAACTGAGAGGGAAATTGACGATCGTGAAAATGACGTGAAATGTGGCGCCAATAGTGAAAATGTCGCTTGTGTTCTCGGTTTTATGTCTTAAAAACAACAAAAATGATTCAAAAAAGTACGTGAAATGTTGGATTTTCCGGAAAAATACCGAGATATGAAGTGAGCCGTTGAATGGCGGATCTCTGCAAAAGTCCGGAAAACTCAGTAAACGAGAATTAGTGTGTTGAATTTGAGAAAAAGTTTAGTTGAAAGAAACATGAATGAAATGGTTAAAAAGGATAATCAATGAAAAAACGAAGTCGGAAGTGAGGTCAAAAATGAAAACATAACTAGTGAAAATGAAGTGACAATTCCATCAAAAACTTCTAAAACAAGAGTGAAACAAGAGAGAAATGAGAGTGGCATACTCCTTTTTCCGGAAAAGTTCCGAGATCCACGACAGATCCTGAAACCTCAAATAACTCTGTAAAAGTTCGGAAAATCCAAAAAACGAAGCATACGATCATGATCTCCAACTGCCGACGGATCTGAAACGCGAGGAATCAGAACGAAACAAGCACTCTTGAGAAATGAGTGATCGAACCCATTGATCCTCGTTTCTAGTGAAAAATCCAGAACTGAGAAAACAACGAATGGAAATTTATTTTTGAATTTTTTAATTTGTATTAAATGAATCCAACTGAGATGTACAACGAAAGACGTCGAGTATGTTCTGAACAAGCATTTATTGAATCAATGAGAGAAGAGAACTGTTCGCTAGTCTCTGAGTATGTCAGAAATAATGTGCCGGTGACGTATATTCATGAGGGAATCAAAAATTTTATTTTCAATGAAAGAGCAAACAGAAATGAATCGACAAAAATACAATTCACAAATGATTGAGAAAATGATTGATCATAATCTCTCAACAACCAACGAGAATTCGGCAGTGATTGAATCACTTCAGAAGACAACAGAAGCACACAAGGCAGCGATATCTTCAATCCAAAAAGTAGTCAGTACAAATGGATCGATCACGACACCAACAATTGGAGGATTGATCAATGTGAATGGAGCGAAGTGGAATAAATCAGAGGGATCACTTCCGAAGTATCCTGGCACTTATCCATCATCAACATTTAAGTCTGGCATTTCAATCTCACAATCAATTTCAGAAACATCTGGAATTCAGTTCAATGGTGATGGTATCATTATGTGGTCACCATGTGACTCACCAGCTTTGTATTACTACGATGAGGATACTGGTTCAGGAGTGTTTTCAATATCCACAACAGGAAGTTTTTCTCAACTGTCAGACAGAAGAGTGAAAAGAAATATTGAACCATACCCTGATGTTCTCGAGCAACTGAATAAAGTGGAAATTGTTCGCTACCAATTCAACACATTCGACTCGAAGATCAACAAAGTGACGAAGCAAATCGAGAATGAGACTGATGAAGAACACTTGAAGAACTGCAAAGAGAAATGTGAATGTCTGAAGAAGGAAAGTGAGAAGAAGCACATCGGTGTGATTGCACAACAGATCCAAGAAATCTTTCCTGAAGTTGTGAATGATTCCAATCCAGATTGTCTTCAAGTTGAGTACGCAGAACTCTCATGCTTTTGTGTGAAAGCCATTCAGGAATTATCCTCTATCGTCGGACAACAACAGACACTCATAAATGAACTCATTCAAAAATATAATTCACTGATCAATATTCCAACATGAGATCAACCAGAAATTCATAATACTCTTTGCTTATTTTTCCATTGATTGTTTCCGATGTTTCCATCTCAATTGAATCACCAGAACTGTCTTTGAACCAGATCTTCACAATTGATTGTCGAGTACTTCGTTCCCACTTCTTTCGCTTCGCAATCTGTTCGTTACAGAAAGCAACAAATGAATCATTGAATGCATCAGTCTGAATCCAATCACCATGGATTGTGATGTGCTGAGGAATGTCTTTTGAAATAACTGTCGATGCATCACTACTCTCTTCTTTCACATGAATGAGTTTACAGTCGAGAAAGTGAACATATTTTTGGTTTCGAGAATTGGTAAAATCAGGAGGGAGTTGAGCAGTGTGAGAATTCTGAATTGAGAAATATCGCTTCACCATCTTTGTTTTCATCAAAAATAAAATATCATATTTGTTCTATTCAATATCCTCTCTTCACTTCTTCATACGCTTCTTGAAGTCGACGATCAATGACATATCGCACTCGTGGTTGTCCATTTTCAATCCAGAACAACCAGTATGTTGCCTGATGTAGTGCCAAAATTGGTGGAGGAGGACCTTCTGGAGTTGAGGTGAAATATGGATCGAGTTCTCCCTGATTGATTGGTGATCCTCTGAAGACAATGTTGACTGATTCTGCTGTTGAAATACCTTCTTCACCACCAGCAATTTCACTTCGAT
Organism: Blattamonas nauphoetae; assembly: GCA_033064195.1. Lineage (NCBI taxonomy): Eukaryota > Preaxostyla > Oxymonadida > Blattamonas > Blattamonas nauphoetae. The sequence goes on from JARBJD010000753.1 coordinate 12,084, forward strand.
CAGTTGGAACCATGAATGTGAATGAAGTTGCATCAGTAACTGGTTTTGTTCTCTTGATATCCTTTCCTCTATAGTCAAACACTCGAGTTGAACAAATTGAATTCTCAAACTCTTCCGTTGCAGAACAACCAATGAAATCACCATTCACCATCATCATTTGATAGAACTCTGGTGAGATTGTTGACATTGGGAAATTGGGAAAGTTGGATCCAAGCATTTCGAATAGACCAACGTAGTGAGGATTTCTGAAGACTGTACATTCATTTGGTCTTTCTGGGAATAAGCACATCAGATTCATCAGATTGTTGAGTTTGATACTGATGTTTGATCTCACTCCCATTGCTGTTGCTTTTGATTGAAATGATTGAGTGTCAATTCTTTCTGCTTTCAGAACATAAAGAGTCTTCGAATATGTGTTGAAGAGAGATTGTTTTGTTGCATCAGTGATTTGATATCCGTAACAAATTGTTGAGACTTTATCAACTGATGAAGAAAGAACAGTGCAAGTGTATTCAACGGCGACAACCTCTGCGACTCTACTGGTATTTGGAGTATAACTCCATTTCTTGGTACCTTTCAGTACAGGATTTCCTATCTGTGTAAATTCTTGTGTTCCGGGAGAAAAGTCACCCTCAGACATCAAGAACATGTTGGATTGATCCGAAAGAGTCATTAAGTCTTTATCTGGATACAATTCACGGCCACCTTCGGAAGATTTTCGAATGACAGTTGAAGGCTGAATTGGACAATACACTAGTGAATCAGTTGTCAAGTGAAATCTTAAACGAAAATTACCAAAGATTGAATTGGGATATTGATCAAATGTACTCAATGGAAGTAGATTCACAAATGGAATCACTAAAGGAATTGTCGCAGTGAATTCTTTTTTGCTTCTGTTGACTGGGACATAGTAGAATCCACACACACTCTGATCCATTCTCTGAACATTTTCCCAAAGACTGTAGCAATGCTTCATGTTGTTTTTCTCTTCATGTGACTTGAATGTGTGATACAGAAATGATTCGTGAACATGATTATTCTGAAGTGTATTGTCAATAATGTTACCATGACTATCAACGAGTCTCAGATCTCGAATTGCATCTGAGGATGATTTGTATCCGACGAATATTCCGGATAGTCCGACATAATCTCCCGTTTCACCAATCTGAAATGAATACGGAAAGGTCATCGTGAGATCGATACGCAAATGACTCTTCGCAAACTCAGTCACATCATGACCGTCATAGCACAATGGAACTTCAATCTCGTCTCCAATTCTGCATGGCATGGGAGGATTTGTTGGATGCACTTCTTGGATGGAGTAGATGTGAGGTTCTGAATCCCATTGTTTTGGCAAGTATGATTGCACTTCGATTTGCTCAATTAATGTCGATGTTGGTTTTGATTGATTAGATCTGATACTTCTCATTTATAGAAAAATAAAAAAAACAATATCATTATTTTCTTTTGTCATTTTCAATTTGGAATAATTCCTAAATCTCTATGTAATGCTTTCAATGTGTGATTAGGATAGTACTCAACTTTTGGTTCGCCATTGCTGTATCGTAATACCCACCACGTTGTTGCAGTTGTGGCTAATATTGGTGCTGGAGGATGTGTAAATGTTGTCATATCACCACCACTTTGACTCGGATTGTAGACATTGTAGTATGTGTCGAGATTACCTTGATTGATTGGATGTGATCTCAAAGTGACCGCAGTGTTTCCTTTTGAACTGATGGAATCATTGCAGTTCGTTGGACACCCACTTCTCTGAGTAGGAAAGCACAGAAGGAAGTCAGTATTGTCATGAACTGGACGAACTCTTGTCATTGTTTCATTTGGATATGTTCCGTCACCAGTGAGTTTCTCTTCAACGAGAGAATCTGTAAGTGATCGCTCCAAATCATCTGGAACAGCTAGGTACGAATCGAGATTGAGAGTCGATAATGCGAACTGATAGAAGCGAGCTCCAATAGTTGTCGTTGGTTGTTCTGGATAATACCTGTTTTGTAAAGTCACTTGGATGTTCTTCTGCATTGGATTGTGGAAGCAAGTGACTTCATTGTCGTAGTGACGGAAGAGAAGCATGATATCCTTGGCATTCACCACTACCATTTGCTGAGTTCAATCAATTCCTGTTGCCGTTGGTGTCTTCTGAAATGGATAGAATGAGATCTTTTCTGCCGGAATTGTTCCAGGACGATTTGTGTACATCTGCTTCAGATTCTCTTTCGCACCATCTTTCATTTTGTATCCAACACTCATGCAATACACATCATCAATCCGATAGTTTGTGACGTTTAATGAGATGTACTGATCCACAAATTCTGGTTCTGTTGTCACGGCATTGGCTGTTGAACAAACAATGTCTTTTGTACCTGATGGTTGCAGAAATGATTGACCAATTTGAACGAAGTTCTTTGTGCATGAGGTTACGAGATTGTTTAAGAAATATGGACGATGTTGAATACAATTGAGAATTGCTGCTTTAATCGTTGGTGCTGATGCTGTTCCAGTGACGAGTGATGATAGTGTATCTTTCAAAGTGAGTTCAGGATTTACAGAACAACAAACAAACGCATCTTCATTCATGTGCACACTCAATTTCAAATCGCCAAAGAGACATTTTGGATAGTCAGTCATTCCTGAGAATATCAGAAGATCTTCAAGATTGATTGACACACGAATTGGTACATCAATAGTGTCTTGAAACACTCCTGTTCCAGACGTCGTTGTGAAATCCGATATTGGAATATACACACCAGCAACAGATTCATCATGATTCCATGCATTCTGCCAAGGTGTGTGACAATGTTTTCGATTCTCTAATTGACTCTTTGGTTTGATCATATTGTAGATGTGAGACTCCATTGATACATCATTGTTTGTTGTGCTGATGATTCTCTGATTGTTGTGAAGAACAGTAAGGTCACGAAAGATTGATGCCGAATGTTTGAGTCCAACGAAGATGAAGATTCTCTCATTCATATACGATCCAACCTTACCAGCTGTAGTTTGCCAATTATTGAGTCTCAATGTTGCTGTCATCGTGAACGTAATGAAGGAATCATCAATTTGACAAATGTCTTGATTACCAGTCAACGGAATGATTATCTCTTGTCCTGTGTAGAATCGTGCATTCTCTGATGGTTTCAATTCTTGGATTGAAGTACTGTGTGCTCCATCATTCAGAAGGTAATTGATGTGGTGTTCAGACATGAGTTGCTGTTGTATTTGACCCATGTCATCTCTCGTGTATTCTATCCTTCCAGTGGTATTTCCAGTCAATGATGATGCTCCATTTCTTTTGTTTGTCAGATGTGTTATATGCGAGTTCATTTTAACAAAAATAAAAAATTACATTTATGCTTTAACTCTAGTTACTTTTTCTTTTTTGGTTTCTTCGCTTTTGGTTTCAGCTTTTCTTCCAGTTTCAGTATTTCTCCTCTGAGCTTGTTCGCTACTGCAGTGTTTCCTTCATTGATCGCTTGCTCATATTGTGCCATCTTTTCTGCATGGATTTGCTGATCCGATTTCACATCTGGTATCATCTCAACACCTGTCTGTGCGACCTTAGAAATCAGTGGTCCAACGAAGGGAATAAGATTTAGAAATGGAGCTCCAACTCTGAGTATGTTTTTTCCGACTGCTGCCAATTTGGATAACCAACCTGGTGCCATTTTTAGGAAAATAAAAATATTCGAATACTAGTGAATGATTATCCTTTGAATTGAATTTTGGAATTTGACGAGAGTGGCATATCATCATTGGAGTATCGTCCATTTCGAGGTGGTTCGTACTCAATCATCTGCGGTTTTTGTTGACGATTGATCGCCTTATTTTGCTGGTACACATCCATCATTCCTCCTAATCCATTGAGTATTCCACCTGCTGTTTGTCCGAATTTACTGTTCGTTTGAGAGAGCAATCCACCACCGACTTGAAGCAATGTTGGAGCTAGAGGTTTGATGAATTGAAAGAATTGCTTGCCGATATTTTTGAGTTTGTTGAAACTTCCTGGAGCCATTTATGCAATTTTGAGAAATTGTGTTGAAGAGACGAAGTCTATTTAAGTAAAAATAAAAATACAATTCATTTATAATTTTAGCGAGGAAATAATCTCAGAAGAGATTTCTGCCCTAACGGGTATAGCTTTCGTCAAAATGCCATATTTGAGAATAGTGTTGTATGCTTCGTTATAGGCAATGCTCATGTCTTTTCCACCAACAAGGATCTTGAAAATGGTTCTAAACACTGGGAGTTTATTCAGACATAAGCACTTATCAGACAGATCATCCAGTTCGATCACCACATCATTGATCCCAGTGAGTGTCGCAATGAGAGCACATAAATCACTTTGGTTTGTGATCAGTTTCTTTGATGGTTCAATGAGGTTATTCAGTAATTTCTTTTCAGGCAGAAGCCATTCTTGTAGACGAGTAATAACTGATCTTTGAATGCTGAAATGTTAGATGTGTACTCTCGAAGTGGAATAGAACGACTTTGGATCGGAGCTGATGGATATGTCTCCAGTGGTGAATCGTAAGCTCCACGTTCATTAGTGACCACAGGCTCAGAGCATACTCTTTCTCTCCCCAAAGGAGGGTTCGAAGCCTCTAGCGAGACCATCTCCATCTTCGATCCTCTATTATCTACACCAGCTTTGCTCCTATCCTCGATGATGACATTGTTGGTGATTGATGTTGGTACTGAAGAAGAACTTGTGTGTTTTGTAAAATTGACAACTTAGAATTGGTTGCATCACTTTCTATAAAAATAAAAAATATATATTAATGTTTTAAATTCACATTTCTGCTCGATCTATAGCTCCCATTCCAGAACTGTCCAACTGTGCAAATCGATAATACCCAGGCATTTCAGATTGGTATCCACTGATATCTTCATCTGTGACTGTTTTGAATGCTTTGGCTTTCAGTTTATTAACTTCTGTTGATATGTGAGTTGAATAGCGAGTACAGTATTCCGATAAATACGTTGTATCTTGAGTGATCATTTGGAGAAACACTGGATAAATCTGATCTTTGAAGGCTTTCTTTTGTTTCATACTGGGATTGTAGTCCTGAACATGATCATGAAGCCATTGATCCCATCAGTGATGCAATCTGTGATTGAATTGAATTGAACACCATATTGTCTAACACATTCTTGCTGGGATCAGCTGGATTGCTTCGATTTGCACGAGTTATTCCCAATGTGTCTGTCATGTGTTCACCAACAGCTCTCTTCATTATTGCAAATGGTTGTTGAGATCGTTTGGTCTTCATCTCTTCATAGCTGATGTCTCGATAATTGGTTGGCAAATCGTATGTTCCATTTTTGAGAAATTCCGATGTACAGCTTTGATTCTCCTTCCATTCTCTTGATTGAATGATGTGTATGGTTTCAGTCTTCGCATGTCTGGTGTTGGATTCATTGCATAGTATGTCTCTTTGACTGGTCTGCTGTTGTATGGAGTTAGCATGGCACCATTGACTGCAATCAGATCTCCAGTTTCATTATCGTAGACCATCACATCAGGAACTTGTCCGTATTGTTCTACTTTCGCAGTCCAATTTCGTCCTGTTCTTGTAATATACTCACGAGCTGATGGAAGACTACACAGAGCATCATTGCGTCTGGTTTGAATATCATCGGCATAGATTCGTTTCAATGCTGCTTGAGTCTCCGGTCCGTATCTCATTTTTGGTTTCTTCGCTTGTGCTTTTCTTTGTGGTTGAACGTACACTATCTTTTGTGACATTGTGTATTTTCATACAAAATAAAAAACCAAAAGTATATTTTAATTAGAGTTAAATCACAAATGAAGAAATCTCTAGTATCGCTTCCAGCCTATGTGAATGCAAAATTGAGTGAAGCATCAAATAGGAATGTTTCTCATGAAGTGCAATCACAGATTCATCCAGACTTGAATTTCAATCGCAACATGTCAATGTCCTCGTGGAAATGGGAAGTGGAAAACATTCAATGCTCTTCGAA
>JARBJD010000754.1:0-18061 GCA_033064195.1 Blattamonas nauphoetae
AGAAGAGAGAGGAAGAGACAGGAAATAGAGAAAGCAGCTATCATATCTCCCTCATGCACTGAATGACAATGCGACTCGCCAACTGCAGCAACTGTGTCGCCTGCTCTGACGGACTCCCCATGCTGTTAAACTTCCTGGCAGCTCACCTTATCTCCTGTCCTCCACTCTTACTCTCCACCGCTCTTCATCGTCCTCAGAGCAGAAAGTGAAGAACAATGAACTCCTCATTTTTCATCAGCTGCAAGACGATAGCTTATCGTCAACAGTGAGCAGTCTTGTCTGCCATCGCTCCACGCCGTCTTCCATCCCTCACGTTGATGAATATCTTCTACCGGCTGTTTATGTCATCTGTACTGCGCAACCTTACTGAAGAAGACCAGTTCTGGTGAAGGAAATGATCGTAGAGTTCTCCATCGAAGTACTGTCTCAGTTTCCAGTTCGTTCGTTCCCAAGGATATGTCTGCTGATGGTTATTGGGAGGAGGATGGAAAGAACACTGCGAACGCGAACACCCTGCTCTTTTCATCTCTCTCGTTCGCAGAATCCCTCCAAATCACATCATGCTCCTTCTCCTCCTCGATGAATGACTCGATCCTTCTGGATAAACTCAGAATCTGACGCTCTCTTCGTTCTTTTCGTTTCTAGCGCACATTCCTCTCTCATAAAACTTCACCATCGATCTTTTTTCTCTCGATAGTTTTTCATAAAATTAAATCAATGACAAAATTGACGAAATGAGCTGAAATTACTTGATCTCGTTGGCAGGGCCGTAAAATGGATCTACAGATCAAGAGAACACCTTTCATGATCTATTGAGGGTCTGCGACATTTAAGCTTCATTTTCCGGTCGTTTAAAGGTGGATTGGATAACCCAGAGGGGAGAGAACGATCAGACACAATTTCAATGTGGTGAGGAGAATTTGTGATGATACCGCCCGTGAAAACCTTCCCCGTAGCTTCTGCTTCATTTTCACGGAAATGGTAACCATCCGCCAACTGGAGGACAGAATTGGAATGAGGACTGATTGAACGAGCACGATCGTAATGTATCCGGGAATTTGCCGTACTTTCACTTCATTGCTGGTCATCTTGATCACTTATTGGTCATTCCATATGAACGAATCATCCCAAGTTACGCTAAGTTGGATTCCAATGAAAAAATGAAAAGTGTCGTTGTTCAGAACTCCCAAAGTGGTGAAACATGAAAGTAGCATTCACCAAGCGATGTAAAAAGTGATCGTTGTGTGTTTATCTTCAGATGTTGTGGAGTTTGAGAAACGAAAGGAAGTGATGAGCCTGGCTGAATCACAGCGACAGAAACGGTGAGGTTGGGAAGAGGGACGTGAAGATGAGGAGGAGTGGTGTTTTGCCAATAAAAAGAAGAATAGAGTTCACTTGACTTGAATCTCATTCGACGACTGGACAACACTTGTCTGCGATGGAGGCAAAGCAGAGAGTTTCAGGGTTGTGTAAAGTGACTGGTGGGTGGAGATAAGTTAGAAAGCGAGGAGGTGGGAGCGAGTGGGCGTCGATTGACAGCAATGATGGAGAAACTGTCTGAGTGGCAAAATCGTTGCTAAACGTAATCCGAAACTCAGTTGAGGCCGAAGATGGAATTGAACACGTTTCGTCTGAGTGTTTGATTGTCTTTTGCTGCAAAATACTCTCGTCAAGAAGAGCCGGTGGTTTTCAACGAAGAAACAGTGAGAGATTGTGATTGAATGAGGAGGAATGAATAAATGTAGACCAGTGATGTCAGTCAGAGATGGGACTGCTTGAAGTGCGTAGGATTTCTTATTATCTTCTCCGTTTGCAATTTCAGCGGAAAGCGTGGCGATGATCGGCTTGAACTCATCGTCCAGCAATTTCATTCTGTGAAGAACGCACAGCGTATTCGCAGCTGTACGTTTACTGTCCTCAAAAGCCTTCCTCGTTCACGACTGTAAAATTCTTGGTAAATTTCCAGAATCTTCCTTTTTGTCAAAAACTGTGTGTGATTCGTTGTCCGGTATCATCAGGGCGCCAGCGAGGATAATATTATGCAACGTTGTGACGAATTCATGTGTGATGTCCATGTTAGGGTGTTCAAGCAAGCAGATGAGGACAGGGAGAGTGGGTGGTTTGACGAGGTGAATCTTTTCGTCAGTTGTTCCTTGAGACAAGTCACATATCGAAACGAATGTTTCCTCAACAACACTATGCATGGACGTCTCCTATTTTTCATTGATTGGCAGCAACATTTGGAGAGTCTTGATGTTCGAACTCAACGGTGGCAGCGTCGATTGTGCTGAGAGAGCTTGTTTGACCTGGTCCGCTGGGCCAAGAGCATGACTTCGTTTCACTGAGACATTCGGGTGTGATGGAGTGCGATGTAGTGATGTGACTGGGGTGGATCCTTGCGTCTTCTATTTTGTCTTCGGTGCCGTAGAAGTCTTTAGTTTAGCCTGATTAGCAGCAGCTACTTTGGCTTTCGCTTTGGTTGGAGGTATTATCCATGAGTAGATGGAGGATGACACGGAGGATGAGAATGGATCGGCCCTCATGACGGAGTATTAGGATTCGATGACTCTGGATAGAATCAAGATACGTCTCTCCACAATAGTCTAGACACCATGTCGGTCCAGTATTTAGTAAAAGCATGGAACTCTCTGTAAGTACAGAATGGTAAAGGCAGTAGGATAAAGGTGTGGTGAAAGAACATAGACGGCTAAAAAAAGTCGGGAGGGTTGAGTGAGTCATCATATTCCATTTCCTCGGCAGTTGCCTGGGCAATGATGTCCAAAATACGGGCAATGGGGACGGCATCTTGAAGAATGCCTATGTGGTCACAGCCACGGTATGTGTGGAACTAAACGAGCGAGGTGTCTCTCCACAAGTGGGGTGACTGCGAAGGACGAGAAAAGAGGGAGAATAAGGCGAGGGAAGGGAGAGCAAGAAGAATGGCAAGAAAGGGCACAGAGAGAGATGGAACGGGAAAGAGACACACTACTGAGTGAAACAGTCGGAACTGTGCCATCACCATCCATGTAGTAATCAGAATGCGTGTCTGACGTCCAGCGCTGTCTGGTTGCATTCAGAATCACACCGGCAGTGGCATTGATACCTAACGACGATGAAGAAGATCAGAAAGAAGGAAACACGAATGATGGGCAGAAAAGGCAAGATAAACGGAGAATGATGGAGAGAGCATGGGAATGGCAGAAACAGGAGGAATACAGACCAATCGAGTACATCACGTGTGTCATCACCTTCGGTAGGACGAGAGGCTGGTCGGTGTTGTTTCGTGTGCGTTGGACGGCTGTCTTCACACAGGCCTTGCCTGCCGGGTTGTCAGTCCACGTCATGTTCTTCATTAAGATTTTGCACACATTGTCACCTTTGCAAGATGGGAGAGATGGGAGAGTTAGAGAAGGAGAGAGTGGGGGAAGGGAGGAGATGACAGAGGAGAGACGGGGAGAGGATTGTGGGTGATTTGAAGATGTGAACGAAAATGGTCAATAAGATGAAGGATGAAGTGGAAAGCACACTTTTGAGCCGGACAACGACGCAGTCGTCGTCGAAGGTGTTCTTGTTGGGGATCATCCAGTGCAGACAGGCGCAATCTTGCGTCAGAGTACTGATTGTGGATGCTCCTACCTGCGATGGAAAGAACGACAAAGAATGAACGAGTACAACAGAAAAATGGTGTGAATCATCAATAATACCTAAAGAAGGCTCAGCTCTCCCAGCATACCCATGAGAACAGTCACTTTCGTGGTGACGCTGAAAACCCATCCGCCATTGGAGCACCACCGAAGGGAGCACCCGAAGTGATGACAGCAAAGATGTATGTGTCTATCCAGGACTGGTCTACGACGCTACTTGTCAGAAAGCGGTAGGTGATAATGTCATCTGTACTGTGCCCGCACAGCACGACCTTCTTGTTGTTGTTACTGTGAGGAATGGGGAAGAGGGGGACACACGCGCGGAAGGCGGGTTCGTCTCGCGTTTTGAGATCCTCGTAATACGCAGTGGCGACGTGACCGAAGACGTTGACGAGTCTCCAATCATACTAACCTAGACGAGAAAAGAAGTATGAAGAAAAGAAAGAATGAGAGAGATTGAGGGACACACAGGGGCAGCGTTCTGATACTTCCGCTCGACATAGCCTGCTTCGGAAAGAGCTCTCGTGAGTTTGTCCAGTCAGCTGTTGAGGAAATTGACGCCCTATAGGAACAGAAATGAGAGTGAAGGAGAAGTTGGGAGGAATGGAAGACAGTGATGGAGGATGAGGGGGATGAAAAGTGGGTAGAGGCACACAAACAATCTGCCGAAGTCTTTCACATGAACGTTGAAATGGGTACTGTCAGATTGGTCATGGCTGTTGTGTTGAACGTTTGTCTGATGTTCTTCATCCATCCCGTGGAAATGACAACACAGGCGAAGTTTCCATCACGTGAAATGATCGAACGGAAAAGCTACAATGAGGGAAGGAAAAATGATGGAGAGGGAAAGATCGAACCTCTGATGGCAGGGGGAAGGCGAGGTTGGGCGAGAGAGGAGTGAAGACGTGTGGGAGGGGTGCTTGGTCAACGAGGATGCAGATATGCTGACTGAGAGATGTTCAAAGAGATGCAAAGATTAGAGGGCAGAGCACACCGAGTTTTATCTCACTTCTTTTTTCTTCACAGCCTGTGATGGGGGGAAGCACTGAGCTTTTCTCAGCTGAGGGAAGGGACGTTGGAAGGAGAAAGTGTTGAGCACTGTGAGGATGTCTTGCTGGGAGAGAGAGATAGAAGAAAGAAAAAATGAGCATACAGGTGAGATAGAGGAGGAACAACGCGAAAAAACGACGGAGAAGCCAAATATGTTAGATTGATGTGAGATGACAAAATAGAGAGAACATACTGTATCCAAAATACTGATGGCAATTTTATTCATGACAAAACTGCAGTAGACAGACAGCGAAATCGGAAAACGCCCTTTTCAGAAAATCTCTGACAGAATATCACAATTATGGTTCGATCACACCACATCGGAAAGTTGAGCAGTCTTGGAGATCAAAACTTCAAGAATCTCAATTAAAGAATACATATCATCTCAATTGGTGAAGGATGTACGGATTTTGAGAAATTGTCCATTCTAGGTTTTGAACGATGATGTCAAAAATATTGTCCCATCTTGAGGCTGACAGGCACATCAACAACAAATGTCACTTTTGGCTGACAAGAAAGAGATTGTCGGAGGGATCGGGTCAGAAGGATCTCAATCCAATGCGAGTTGTCAACCAGACAGAGTCGACGATGGTTGAAAGGAGACAGACGACGACATTCGCGGCATCTGCAAAGAGAGAGCCGGCGGAGTCGGAGAGGCGTCGATGTGAGCAATCGGTTGGTCTTCGACGAAGTTCAGTTGGAATTGGGGAGAACTTGCCGAGATTCAACGATCGAGCAATCTCATCATTCCTTCAACAGGAAGCTGTTCGGATGAAGAAACGAGATTAGTGAGCAGCTGCAGACGGCTGTGGCATGGGAGCGACGAGAGAATGAGGCTTGCGAGAGTGCAAGAGTGGATAGAGGAGTGGAGAAGAAGAGCGAGATCGGTATAATTGACGGAGTGCAGACATATTTCGAGTCAAGTGCCCTGTGTCTCTCTCAGCCTCCTTCCATCGCAGTGCTGATCGTCACCGACTCAGACACCACCAACACTGTGACTTGATCGAAGGTTGCTGTCGAACAACTACCACAGCACATCCTGTGTGGGCAGGCAGCATGCTGGCCATCAGGTTGGGAAAGGCGATTGATGTGTGGATGGTGCTCTGAGACGATGAATGAATCATCAAGAGAATACCATTTGAGAGAACAAACACGAAACAATCACAGAAATACAAACTGCCATGAATGGTGAGGATGGACGCCTTCTCGTCGGGAGCAATGTGAGTGTGGCCGCGAAGGTGAAGGAGAGTGTGGCGACGATCGAGGGAGACTGGCGAGAGAGAATCTCAATCGTTCTGGCAAACGAAACCATGAGGTGACGCCAGAGCAGACAAACAGAACACGCAGACGCTGTTGTCCAAAAGAAGTCAGAAACAGTTCGAAATGTTCGCTGGTTCTTGTCTGTTTCTATTCCTGTTCTGGTACGTTCGTGCCCAAGATGTTGTTCCATGTGATCGAGTAGGCTCCAATCATTTTTCCTTTGGTCATATTTCTGTCGTTTTGCAGCTTTTCCACGATCCCATCTTCGACGCCCTCCATTCTCAACATTCGATGCACTTTCTTCACCATCTGTCGTCCTTCTCCCCTTGTTATGTTCCATTTCCGTGGTGCATCGATCATCTGATACAGAACCCAGTAGATGGTGTTATTTTTTTCGAAGAATGTCAGACAACTTGGGATCATGAGACAGACTCGCATATTCAAAACAAATTCCATTGTTGGTTGATTGTATGGAGATATTCGGAGGATTTGGGTGAGGAGTTCCAGAAACCACCTGGATTGGTCACCATCGATGATCGAAAAACGGTTCACGCACAAATGGCATATATACTGATGCGAAGTGACGAGAACTTGCTTCAAGATCGTCTCGTGAACTGCTTGTTGCTCATTCTCATCTTCAATCTCGAACCGGATGAGGCTATATGGACCGGTGAGCCTGAAAGAAGTGCGGATGCTGAAGAGGAGAGAGGTGGATATCGACTGCTTCGATAAAGGAAAGAGACTGTGGATTGAGAGTGGAGATGATTTGAGAGATCAGATCAGCTTTGAAGAGCGCAAGGCGGATTTTAGCTGAACAAAAGGAGATCAGATTTCCGAGCATCTTTATTGTTGCAGTGGTGATTGGATGATTGGGTGAAGAAAGGAGAATAACAACGGAGTGTACGAAGTTGGTCGAAGATACATCAGTGGTTTGACCAAAGCTGTTGAGAAAAACATCTGGAGAGTCGGAGAAGGGTGAAGACACAGATTCTAGGAATTTCACGGCTTTTGCTTCCAGAGAGACATCAAGTGCAGACTGAAACTTCACAGTGGCAACGAGAGATCGAAATACGATGGCCTCTTTGCGTTGAGATTCTTTTCGATTGTACGTCCAATTCAGGAACGGTGAGCAATCCTGAGAAAATGGTAACTGAGGGGAGGGCACAGAAGATTGAGGTGAACCCGAGAAGTAGTTAAATATAGGGATTATCTGGCCCATTCAGTCGGATTCTGAGAGAAATCATTCGTTATGGGTCAGAACGAAAAGTGAGTAAAAGAAAGAGAGTGAGATGAAATGGATGTCCAAAAGGAAGAACGAAAAGGAGCCAACAAAGACTGGGATGTCATCATTTTTTGCGATCAATGAGAACATTTTCTTCTCTTTTCACTGAAGACCCTCCATCTCCTCGTTCCACACTCCCTCCCTCATCCTCCACTCTTCGCTCTTCACCGTCTGCCCCAATCCCACCCTCTCCTTCCCCCATTCACTGCCGACCCTCCTCCCGTTTCAGTTCCAATACGAGACTCTTGTCATCGTCCATCACTCCCTTCAAAACTCAAGCATCAACTCCTCCCCTCTCTTTTACTCTCCACATCCCTCTCATCGTCAGCTCCTGTTTCTGCTTCCGCTTCTGCTGTTCACTCCACATGGATTGCAGTGTCGCCAGCTGAGCTTGCAATCACCAGACTGCACCGACCCTTGGAGTGAACGAAGAGGACGATGTGATGTGTGTCTGGCCAGAATGGAGTGACTGCGGACACGACGTGGCAAGCGGCCAGATTCGCTGTGTTCGTGTTTTGTCAATCGGTCTGCTCGCCATTGTGTTCGCTAGTGCAGCTTCCGCTCAAGTCATCCAACAGCAATCGTGTCCTTCCATCGAGTGCGGTTGGGTTGGATTTGGCGAAGAGTGAGGGGACAGCGGGTCATCAGTTGCGGTGTCGTCGGCGAGAGCGACGAAAAGCGACGTGGAGTATCGTCCGCTGCCACCGACACATGCGGAGAGATGCGCGGGAGGGGAGTCGTGCACTTCCTCCTCTTCGCCTCTTCTGCTTCTTTCCTCTCTTCTCACTCTTCTTCCTTCTCTCCCGAACATCCATGCCGGTCTGATGCGTCCTGCTTGTCCCGCATCCCGTCGCTTCCAGTTCCTCCGCTCTTTCTCGTCGGGTGGATGGGACTGGGGATCGTTCCGGCAGACGATGAGGGGATGCCAGAGCCGACAAAGACTACACACAAACTGTGTCTGTTGATCGAAGAAGTCAGAAACATGCTGAATCGTCTGCTGGTTCCTGTTTGTTTCTATTCTTGTTTTGGAAGGTTCATGCCATTCAGGGTGGTACATCTGATCGACCTGACAACCATGGGAAGTCCTGATGGGGACCTCCTTCGTTCCGAAATTTCGCCTCAACCACGTCGTCGATGCAGGCTGGAACTTCACAGTGGCGACGAGAGAGATCCAGTCAGAACGAAAAGTGAGTGAAAGAAGCACAATGAGAATCTGGTGTGGAGGGCGTGAAAGGAGGACATGGCGTAGAGACGAGGCAGAAGTGGGAAGAGAAGGTGTTTGGCGACATCGGAAGATGGCTGTGGACTGTCGTCATCCATCCCAACTTTCGAAGGCTCTTTCCAAGTAAGCTGGCCAGCACAATCGAGTCCCGACTCATGTCCATCGTCTTTTGACTTCACCAAAGAAGAACAATCGAGAACACGAAGAGCAGGCATCATCACATCTGATTATGAGGCGAAGCAGGAGTGGTGGTTGGATTGGGGGACAGCTGCCCTTCAGATTGGAGGAAGGAGAGACACACACAAACAGTGTTTCTTGTCCAAAAGAAGTCAGAAACTGTGCGAAAGGCGCGGCGGTTCTTTCTGTTTCTATTCCAGTGGAGGCAGGTTCATGCCCAGCTGGTTGTTCAAATTGATCGAGATGACAGCAATATTTTCATTCCGGTCTTCTTCTTCGTCGTTTTGCAGCTTTTCCTCAACCATATCTTCGATCCCCTCCATTCTCAACATTCGATCCACTGTCTTCCCCATCTATCGCACTTCTCCCCTTGTTTTGTTCCATTCCCGCTGGAGATCGAGCATGTCATACAGAAACCAATAGATTGAGTCATCATGTTCGAAGAATGTCAGACAACTTGGGATCGCGAGAAAGACTGGCATTGTCAGAACTAAGTCCATTGTCGGCTGATAATATGGATATATTTCGAGGAGTTTGGCGAGGAGATCCAGAAAACCTTTAAATATGTTTCCATCGATGATCGAATTGCGGTTCACGCACAAATGGCAAATATACTGATGCGAAGGTGTCAGAACGTGCTTCAAAACTGTCTCGTGAACTGCTTGTTGTTCATTCCGATCTTTAATTGCGAGACGTGGGAGATCATTCGGAGTAGCGAGCCAGATAGATTAAGAGATGATTGAAATGAGGTAGGTGTGGATATCGACTGCTTTTGCCAAGGAAAGAGAATGTGGATTGAGAGTGATGATGAGTTGAGCAACGGTAAAAACCAATCAACGAAGATTGAGACGCTCAATAAATGAAGAGGAAACATGTGAACGAGACGAAGAAAGAGGGCATCAGTACGTCGAAGAACAACGAATGAACCACAAGAATACTCAGAATTGTTGGAGAGTGATGGTGACGAGAGGAGCGTGTGTTGAGCACTGGAGGAAGCAGCGAAGAGAAATGAACATCTCATATGAACCGAACTCACGCTCCTTCGTGCACAAGTTCTCGTTGTCAGTCCTCCCCAACACACAGAGCACGACACTCTTCTCGTGTCCTCTTTCTGTCTAGCATCCTCGCACGGCTGTCGGGATTGATGAAAAGGCAATCGTGGTTTGCTCCATTCTCCAAGCACATCGAGCACACTCTTCGTCACACACACGATTGAGCATCAGCTTTGATCAACGAGAGGCAACTTGGAATCTTGAGACTGGCAGGCACATCAAGAACAAAAGCCATTGTTGGATGAAAGCAAGGTGATATTTGGGGGGTCGGGTGAGAAGGAACGAGAAATTCTGTGATGTCGCTCAATCGACGAGCGAGAAGCGGTGTGGGCGCAGCGACTGAAAGAGTCCTTCGATTGGACGAGCACTTGCTGGGAGAGAGCTTGATGAATGGTCGGTTTGCCATCGTGACCATCAATTTCAAGGGATCTCAATCCAATGCGAGTTGTGAACCAGACAGAGTCGAGGATGGTTGGAAGGAGACAGACGACGACATTCTCGGCATCTGCAGAGAGAGAGACGGCGGGGTCGGAGGCGTCGATGTGAGCGATCAGTTGGGTTTCGGTGAGGTTCAGTTGGAATTGGCGAGAAGCTGTCGAGAGCAGACGAAACAAATGATGCGACAGTGGAAGGGTGGGAGGGAGGAGTGGAGGAAGGAGGAGCGAGATCGGTGCAATGGAAGGAGTGCAGACAAATTCAGATTCAAGTGCCCTGTGTCTCTCTCAGCCTCTTTCCATCACAACACTGAGCGTCACCGACGGCAACACCACCAACACTGCGACTTGACCGAAGGCGGCTGTCGAACAACTAGCACAGCACATCCCGACCGGGCAGGCAGCATGCTGGCCATCAGGTTGGGAAAGGCGATGGAGGGTGTGTGTGGGTGGTGATGGAGAGGCAGAGGGGAGTGGGAGGGTGTGGGTGGTGAGGGGAGAGGCAGAGGGGAGTGGGAGGGTGTGGGTGGTGAGGGAGAGGCAGAGGGGAGTGGGAGGGTGTGGGTGGTGAGGGAGAGGCAGAGGGGAGTGGGAGGGTGTGGGTGTGGGTGGTGAGGGAGAGGCAGAGTGGAGTGGGAGGGTGTGGGTAGTGAGGGAGAGGCAGAGGGGAGTGGGAGGGTGTGGGTGGTGAGGGAGAGGCAGAGGGGAGTGGGAGGGTGTGTGTGGTGAGGGGAGAGGCAGAGGGGAGTGGGAGGGTGTGGGTGGTGAGGGAGCAGCGATCGAGAACGACTAAGAAGATGGCGATGAATTCTATCGATTGTTTCGAATCGGTGTCGGAGGGTAAGCTGATGAGCGAGGGAGATCCAGAATGCGGAGGGGGAGAGGAGAGTGAGATGCACAAAGTGTCTCCAATCGACGCACTGTCTTCCACAAACGAGCAGTGCGAGAGTGGCGGCGAAGGAGAAGGAGAGTGTGGAGACGATCGAGGGAGACTGGCGAGAGAGAATCCCAATAGTTGTGGCAAACGATGAGGTGACGCCAGAGCCGACAAGGATGACACACAAACAGTGTTTGTTGTCCAAAAACAGTCAGAAATTGGTCGAAAGAGTCGCTGGTTCTTGTCTGTTTCTATTCCTGTTCCGAAATGTTCATGCCTTCCCGATTGTTCCATTCAATCGAACGGGGAACAATACGTCGTCCAAAGTACTCATTTTGGTCGGTTTGCAGCTTTGCTTCAATCACATCTTCGAAGCTCTCCATTCTCAACACTCGAAGCACTGTCTTCCACATCTGCTGCACTTCACCCCTTTTCTTGTTCAATTCCCCATGAGCAAGGTTCATTTCATACAGAAAAGTCCAGAGTGAGCTCTCTGTTTCGATGAATGTGAGACAACTTGGGATTGTGAGAACGACAGGCATATTCAGAATGAAATCCATTGTCGGCTGATAATATGGACATATCCGGAGGAGTTGGGCGAGGAGTTCCAGAAAACTCTCAGATAGGTCTCCATCCACGATCGAGTAGCGGTTTACGCACAAATGGCAAAGATATTGCTCCGAAGTGACGACAACTTGCTGCAAAACCGTCTCGTAAACAGACTGTTGTTCAATGCCATCTTCAATTCCGAGGAGTGCGAGACCATTCGGAGTTGCGAGCCAGAAAGAATTGGTGATGACTTTCATGAGGTTGATGTGGATATCGACTGTTTCTGACTAAGAAAGATACAGAGGATGAAGAGTGTTGATGAGCTGAGGGATCAGATCGGCTTTGATGAGAGCAAGATGGACTTCTGTCAAACAGTTCGTTAGCAGATTTCTGAATATCTTCATTGCTGCAGTTGTGATTGTCTGATTGGGTATGGAAAGAAGTACCACAATGGATTGTACGAAATTCGTCGAAGAATTATCAGTGGTTTGACCAAGTCTGCGGAGAAAAGAATCCGCAGACTCTTCATCATCCAGATCCACAGATTCCAGAAATCTCACTGCTTTCGCTTCCAGGAAGCCATCAAGAACAGGCTGCAACTTCACAGTGGCAACAAGAGACCAAAAGACAACTGTTTGTTGGTGGATAGAATCAAGGTGGTCTTCGGTCCAATTCAGGAACGGCGAGCAATCCCGAGAAAATTGCAACTGAGGGGAGGGCACAGAAGATCGAGGTGAACCCGAGAAGTTGTTAAATTTATTGATTATCTGGCCCATTCAATCTGATTCTGAGTTTAATCATTCGTTATGGGTCAGAACGAAAAGTGAGTATAGGAAAGAGAGTGAGATGAAATGGATGTCCAAAAGGAAGAACGAAAAGGAGCCAACTTAGACTGAGAGGTCATTACTCGTTTTCGATCAATGGGAACACAGTCATCTCTTCTTCTCCCTTTCAAACAGGGGAAACCAAAGATTTCAGGAAATTCACTGCTTTGGACTTCCAGTGAGTCATCAAGTGCAGGCTGTAACTTCAATATGGCAACGAGAGATCGAAAGACAACCTCCTTTTCGTGTTCACCGTCGTCATCCATCCATATTGTCCAATGTTCAGTCCACCAGGTCGCTCAACACCATCCGACTCTTCCATTCTCATCTTTCGATGAAGGATCATCACCGATTCGCATTGTTCTCGAGTCTTCATGTTCCGTTCTTGCTTCCTCGTGACCGTGTCAAAACAGAAACTGGAGTCGTCACGTCGGATTGAGAAGTCGATTCAAGGCTCGAGAAAGGGAAGAAGATGGGCTGGGAACAAACAACAGCGAGTGTTGGCTGATGGAAGTGACTGATCATGATGAATTGGAAAAGAAGAAGATAAATCTGTCCGAATTGGAGATCTGGACGACCAAAGTGATGGGTGAGAGTGGTGTTGAAATCGGGAGAAAACGATGAAGAGGTGCGAGAGCTGGTTGAATGGGAAGAACAGAACAGTTTTGTTGCATTCGAGTCTTTGCGAGTTCTTGTCTGTATCTATTCTTCCAGTGGAATGTTCTTGCCCAGTATCCTGTTCAATTCGATC
This sequence comes from Blattamonas nauphoetae, assembly GCA_033064195.1. NCBI lineage: Eukaryota > Preaxostyla > Oxymonadida > Blattamonas > Blattamonas nauphoetae. The sequence continues at coordinate 13,123 of JARBJD010000754.1, forward strand.
GATTCGGCAAGTGTTAATTCTCCGAAGTACTCGTCTTGGTCGATCCGTATCTTTTCTTCGATCACATCTTCAACGCCTTCCATTCTCAACATTCGATGCACTTTCTTCACCATCTTTTGTAGTTCTCCCCTTGTTATGTTCCATTCTTTGCAGGCATCGTTCATGAGATACAGAACCCAGTAGATGGTGTTATTTTTTTCGAAGAATGTCAGACAACTTGGGATCATGAGACAGACTCGCATATTCAAAACAAATTCCATTGTCGGTTGATTGTATGGAGATATTCGGAGGAGTTGGGCGAGGAGCGTCAGAAAATTCATGGATTGCTCACCTTCGATGATCGAATAGCGGTTCACGCACAAATGGTAAATGTACTTCTCCGAAGGCGACAGAACTTGCTTTAAAATCGTCTCGTGAACAGACTGTTGTTCATCGTCATCTTGAATTTCGAGTTGTCTGAGACCACACGGAGTTGGAAGCCAGATAGAACTGGCGATGCTTGTCATGAGATAGGTGTGGATATCGGCTGCTTCGGTAAAGGAAATAGACTGTGGATTGAGAGTGTTGATGAAGTGATGAGAACAAGTCTTTTCAAACGACGACAGAAAGACGTGAAATGGTGGAGCGTGGCGATGAGTCGAAGGAGAGGCGGGTGTGGGGAGGATATCATGCGAATGGGGATGGTGGCTGAAGTCGGCAGGGTCTCGCAATGGATGAACTCGAGGCGGTCGAGGGCTGTGCGGGAGTGGAGATAGATGTGTTGGATTTGGGCACAGCATCGGCACAGTCTGGGTTGAGACTGACAGGATTGTCGTCTGTTCGACGAAACGAACTCCAAGCAGGAAGGAGCTGCAGAGAACGACGATCAGAGCCTCAATCTCCATGAGTTGAGCGATGATATCTTCCGATCCTTCCGAATCGTCTTCTGAAGAGTAGCGAGGAATCAAGTGAGGTCCATTTGAGAGAGCAATCACCAAATAATCACACAAACACAAACTCCCACCAATCGCCACAACCGATGGATCGACGCATTGTCTTCCAGAAACGAGAAGTGTGAGAGTGGCGGCGGAGAAGGAGAGTGAGGCGACGATCGAGGGAGAGTGGCAAAGAGAATCTAAATCGTTGTGGCAAACGGTGAGATGATGCCAGAGCCGACAAAGATCACACACAAACAGCTCTTGTTGTCCACAAGAAGACAGAAACAGGTCGAAATGTTCGCTGGTTCGTACATGTTTATATTCCTGTTCTTAAACGTTCGTACCCTGCAGGTTGTTCCATACAATCGAGTATGTAACAATCCATGCTCCTAAGTACTCGTCTTGGTCGTTTTGGAGCTTTTCCTCCATCACATCTTCGATGCCTTCCATTCTCAATATTCGATGCATTTTCTTCCCCATCTGTTGCACTTCTCTGTCTTTCTCCTCCAATTCCAGCGGGGCATTGACCATTTCATCCAGAAAAGTCCAGATTGACTCGTCAGCACCGAAGAACGTCAGAGAGCTGGGGATTGTGAGAACGACTGGCAGATGGAGAACAAAATCCATTGTCTGTTGATGATACGGACAAATATGGAGGAGATGAGAAAGAAGAGGGCATGATCCGACCCCGTGCCCCCCTCCAATATTTTTACAGAAGCTTTATCTTTTATCATTTCACGATATATTTGCGATAATTTTTCGATTTGAGACCGGGTTTTTGAGATATGGATTTATCTACACTTCACCCGATCCTTTTTCCAGACACTTTTTCACAATGTCGGATAGTCTTCACAGCCCCCCGCTCAAGAGCAGGGGGGGCTCTGAAGACTATTAGTGAATTCTCAAAAGGAACAGAGAAAAAAGGATCTTTGTGAAGTGTTGAAACAAATAATGGGCTGGATCAAGCCAAAATGGGCAGCTTTTTTTCGCCCTCAAAATCACAAAATTTTATCAAAAGTGTGTTTAATATTAAAATTCAGACATATTTGCAATTTTTTGTGAGGGGGCACGGGGTATGATTAAGCCAAGAAGAGACATAAAGTCACAAGATTGCACTCCATCGACGATCGAATATAGGGGGTGCATTAATTACGTCCCCTCAGGTTTTTTCAATATCTGTTAAGTTAACCTTACTGGATTTTTCGTGAATGTCTTAAACATTGGTAAGTCATGTTTCTGTTCAAATTTTCGATATTTTGTGTGATAGATCTCTCAATTCACTCATTTCTGATGGTGATTGACGAATATTTTCAGCTATGAGAAACACTTCCAGAAATCATTTCATTATCAGAGTTCTTTTCAACTCTTTTATCGTGCAGTGTTCTAAAAATGTAAAATAAGAGCCTCATTCACATGTGTGGTGGAAAAATGAAAAGTCATTCGTTTTTCATTGGAAGGTATGAAAGTTGAGTTTTATCACCGATATCACTTATGTCATCTTCTTCTAATCTTAGAAAGACGTAAAAATGTTCAAAATGAGACTTGAATCGAATCACTTTCAAGATCCACGAAGAAGTCAGTGAAAACTCTAACCATGGTTGAAAATTCCATATGTTGAGGAAACGTGTATTTCTTCCCCTATTTCAAGAAACGAAAACTGATTTTGAGAAATGAAAATCGCAATACCTCTTTCGAGAGGATCGATTGATGAAGCGAACGAAAAGATGCATGGTTTCGTTGAAATCGACTGTCATTGACTTTAATCATCTTTGAAGCATGTTTTGAGAGTGTCTTTCGGAATGGAGATGTGGATAGACATATGAGAATCTGTGTTGTTGACGGTGGTGTGGATCCTCCACTTACCTTCCAATGGGAAGATATTTGTGTATTCTTCAACAATTTGTGTCTTTTTCATGTATTTGAATCCGTAGAATGGACATCCTCTTAAAATAATGTGATAGTTGATTGGGATTCGTGTGTCTGAAACAGGAACTCTGCTGAAAATCGTAAATTAAGAAGTATCATTGTGAAAAGTGTTCACTAATCTGAGCATCACAGATGTTTATGACTCATATCGGTATTGGTCATTGTCTTCATTCATCATATATCGAGAAAACCTGAGGGGACGTAATTAATGCACCCCCTATAGCGGTTCACGCACAAATGGCGTATATACTTTTCCGAAGGGACCAGAACTTGTTGTAGCACCGTTTCATGAACAGCCTGTTGTTCATTGTCATCTTCAATTGCTAGGACGGCGAGACCAAGTGGAGCTGCGAGCCATGCAGGGTTAGGGTTAGGGTTAGTAGTGGACATTTGATCTTACTAACCCTAACACCTTGAAAAAAAAATTTCAACCAAAATTTATTTGATCGATAGATCCCTCAAAGATCTTCAAAAAGTTCAATCCAACCATATGCCGCATCGCTCTGGGTCCGGCGCTACAGGCGGTGCAAGTTTAGCGATTTTGACCAAATTCAGCATAGTCGGCACCGACCCACTTTTTGAGAAAATTTTCTCCAATATTTTTTCAGATGATAGATCTCTCAAAGATCTTCAAAAAATTCCATAGAACCATATGCCGCATCGTTATGGGTGGGGCGCTACAGGGTTAGGGTTAGGGTTAGGGTTAGGGTTAGGGTTAGGGTTTAGGGTTAGGGTTAGGGTTAGGGTTAGGGTTAGGGTTAGGGTTAGGGTTAGGGTTAGGGTTAGGGTTAGGGTTAGGGTTAGGGTTAGGGTTAGGGTTAGGGTTAGGGTTAGGGTTAGGGTTAGGGTTAGGGTTAGGGTTAGGGTTAGGGTTAGGGTTAGGGTTAGGGTTAGGAGTTAGGGTTAGGGTTAGGGTTAGGGTTAGGGTTAGGGTTAGGGTTAGGGTTAGGGTTAGGGTTAGGGTTAGGGTTAGGGTTAGGGTTAGGGTTAGGGTTAGGGTTAGGGTTAGGAGTTAGGGTTAGGTTTAGGGTTAGGGTTAGGAGTTAGGGTTAGAGGTTAGGGTTAGGGTTAGGAGTTAGAGGTTAGGAGTTAGGAGTTAGGAGTTAGGAGTTAGGAGTTAGGAGTTAGGAGTTAGAGGTTAGGGTTAGGAGTTAGGGTTAGGAGGTTAGGAGGTTAGGAGGTTAGGGTTAGGAGTTAGAGGTTAGGGTTAGGAGGTTAGGTTAGGTTAGGAGTTAGGGTTAGGGTTAGGGTTAGGGTTAGGGTTAGGGGTTAGGGTTAGGGTTAGGGTTAGGGTTAGGGTTAGGGGTTAGGGTTAGGGTTAGGGTTAGGAGTTAGGGGTTAGGGTTAGGGTTAGGGTTAGGGTTAGGAGTTAGGGTTAGGGAGGTTAGGAGTTAGGGGTTAGGAGTTAGGAGTTAGGGTTAGGGTTAGGGTTAGGGTTAGGGTTAGGAGTTAGGAGTTAGGGTTAGGGTTAGGTTAGAGGTTAGGGTTAGGGTTAAGTTAGGGTTAGGGTTAGGGTTAGGGTTAGGGTTAGGGTTAGGAGTTAGGGGTTAGGGTTAGGAGTTAGGAGTTAGGAGTTAGGGTTAGGGTTAGAGGTTAAGGTTAGGGTTAGGGTTAGGGTTAGGGTTAGGGTTAGGGTTAGGGTTAGGGTTAGGGTTAGGGGTTAGGGTTAGGGTTAGAGGTTAGGAGTTTAGGAGTTAGGGTTAGGGGTTTAGGGTTAGTTAGGGTTAGGGTTAGGGTTAGGGTTAGGGTTAGGGTTAGGGTTAGGGTTAGGAGTTAGGGTTAGGGTTAGGGTTAGGGTTAGGGGTTAGGGTTAGGGTTAGGGTTAGGGTTAGGAGTTAGGGTTAGGGTTAGGAGGTTAGGGTTAGGAGTTAGGAGTTAGGGTTAGGGTTAGGGTTAGGAGTTAGGGTTAGGAGTTAGGAGTTAGGGTTAGGAGTTAGGGTTAGGAGTTAGGGTTAGGAGTTAGGGTTAGGAGGTTAGGGTTAGGAGTTAGGGTTAGGGTTAGGAGGTTAGGAAGGTTAGGAGTTAGGGGTTAGGGTTAGGGTTAGGAGTTAGGAGTTAGGAAGGTTAGGAGGTTAGGAGTTAGAGGTTAGGAGTTA
>JARBJD010000755.1:0-17917 GCA_033064195.1 Blattamonas nauphoetae
ATTGATTTCTAGGTAGCACAGACAGGAATTGAGATGATCCCAGATGTGAAGTCGGATCAGCAAATCCACGCAGAAAGATGGCACAATACGAGCAAGCAATGAATGGGGAACACAGCAGTTGCGAGATAAACTCAGAGAGGAGAAATACTGAGGACTAGAAGCTGAAGCCGAAGCGAAGAAACCAAAAGAAAAAGTAACTAGAGTTAAAGCATAAATGTAATTTTTTATTTTTGTTAAAATGAACTCACATTTAACACATCTGACAAACAAAAGAACTGGAGCATCATCATTGACTGGAAATACCACTGGAAGGATAGAATACACAAGAGATGACATGGGTCAAATACAACAGCAACTGATGTCCGAACATCACATTAATTACCTCATGAATGATGGAGCACATAGTACTTCGATACAGGAATTGAAACCATCAGAGAATGCACGCTTCTACACAGGACAAGAGATAATCATTCCATTGACTGGTAATCAAGACATTTGTCAAATCGATGATTCTTTCATTACGTTCACTATGACGGCGACATTGAGACTCAATAATTGGCAAACTACAGCTGGTAAGGTTGGATCGTACATGAATGAGAGGATATTCATCTTCGTTGGACTCAAGCATTCAGCATCAATCTTTCGTGACCTTACTGTTCTTCACAACAATCAGAGAATCATCAGCACAACAAACAATGATGTATCAATGGAATCTCACATCTACAATATGATCAAACCGAAGAGTCAATTGGAGAATCGTAAGCATTGTCACACACCGTGGAAAAATGCATGGGAACATGATGAATCGGTTGCTGGTGTTTATATTCCACTTTCTGATTTCACAACGACGTCCGGAACAGGAGTGTTTCAAGACACTATTGATGTGCCTATTCGTGTGTCGATTAATCTTGAAGATCTTCTAATATTCTCTGGAATGACTGACTATCCAAAATGTCTTTTTGGTGATTTGAAATTGAGTGTGCACATGAATGAAGATGCTTTCGTTTGCTGTTCTGTGAATCCTGAACTCACTTTGAAAAATACACTATCATCACTCGTGACTGGAACAGCAGCAGCACCAACTATTAAAGGAGCAATTCTCAATTGTATTCAACATCGTCCCTACTTTCTGAATAATCTCGTAACCTCATGCACAAAGAACTTTGTTCAAATTGGTCAATCATTTCTGCAACCAACAGTTACAAAGGACATTGTTTGTTCAACAGCCAATGTCGTGACAATAGAACCTGAATTTGTCGATCAGTACATCTCATTAAACGTCACAAACTATCGAATTGATGATGTGTATTGCATGAGTGCTGGATACAAAATGAAAGATGGTGCGAAAAAGAATCTGAAGCAGATGTACACAAATCGTCCTGGAACAATTCCAGCAGAAAAGATCTCATTCTATCCATTTCAGAAGGCACCAACGGCAACAGGAATTGACTGTACTCAGCAAATGGTTGTGGTGAATGCCAAGGATATCATGCTTCTCTTCCGTCACTACGACAATGAAGTCACTTGCTTCCACAATCCAATGCAGAAGAATATCCAAGTGACTTTGCAAAACAGGTATTATCCAGAACAACCGACTACAACAATTGGAGCTCGCTTCTATCAATTTGCATTGTCAACTCTCAATCTCGATTCGTATCTAGCTGTTCCTGATGACTTGGAGCGATCACTTACAGATTCTCTCGTTGAAGAGAAACTCACTGGTGACGGAACATATCCAAATGAAACAATGACAAGAGTTCGTCCAGTTCATGACAATACTGACTTCCTTCTGTGGTTCCCAACTCAACGTAGTGGTTGTCCAACGAACTGCAATGATTCGATCAGTTCAAAAGGAAATACTGCTGTCACTTTACGATCACATCCAATCTATCAAGGCAATCTCGACACATACTACAATGTTTACAATCCAAGTCAGAGTGGTGGTGATATGACAACATTTACACATCCTCCTGCACCGATTCTAGCAACAACTGCTACCACGTGGTGGGTATTACGATACAGCAATGGTGAACCAAAAGTTGAGTACTATCCGAATCACACATTGAAAGCGTTGCACAAAGATTTGGGAATCATGTAGAGACACTCATCGGGGGTTCGAAGCCTCTGGCGAGACAAAACAGTAAAAGAAATTATTGATATTGTATTTTTTATTTTTCTATAAATGAGAAGAATCAGATCAAATCAATCCAAACCAACATCGACATTAATTGAGCAAATTGAGGTGCAATCATATCTTCCAAAACAGTGGGATTCAGAACCTCACATCTACTCAATCCAAGAAGTGCATCCAACAAATCCTCCAATGCCATGCAGAATTGGAGATGAGATTGAAGTTCCACTGTGCTATGATGGTCATGATGTAACTGAGTTTGCGAAGAGTCATTTACGAATTGATCTATCGATTACTGTTCCATATACATATCCATCAGATGCAGATGCTTCAGAGTCAGCTGGATTGTACGGAATGTTCTACAGTTACAAATCATCATCAGATGCCATTCGAGACATGAGACTGGTTGACAGTAAAGGAAACATTATTGACAATTCACTCCAGAATAATCATGTTCACGAATCATTTCTGTATCACACTTTCAAGTCGTATGAAGAGAAAAACAATATGAAGCATTGCTATAGTCTTTTTGAAAATGTTCAGAGAATGGATCCAAGTGTGTGGATTCTACTATGTTCCAACACTCAATGGGCAGAAAAAACCATACACTGCAACGATTCCACTGGTTATTCCGTTTGTGAATCTCCTTCCACTGAGTACGTTTGATCAGTATCCAAATTCGATCTTCGGAAATTTACGTTTGAGATTTCATTTGACCACTGATTCACTAGTGTATTGTCCCATTCGAACTTCAACTGTTGTAAGAAAAACACTTGAGATGATGAAAGATCGATATCCAGATAAAGACGAGCCTCGTCTCGCACCAGAAGGGCAAATGAGTCTCATGTTCGATGGAGAATACTCTAATTTGACACAGGAATTTACACAAATTGGTAATCCAATACTTCAATTCGATGACAATATAATGCCTTCTGTGAATTCATTTTACATTTCATATATCAAAACCAAATCCTTCACAGCCACTGTTCTTTCATCTTCGATAGATACAGTGTCTTCGATTTGTTACGGATATCAAATCACTGATGCAACGAAGCAGTCACTCTTCAACACATATTCAAAGACTCTGTATGTCCTGAAAGCTGAAAGAATTGACACTCAATCATTTCAATCACAAGCAACAGCAATGGGAGTGAGATCAAACATCAGTATCAAGCTCAACAATCTCATGAATCTTATGTGCCTATTCCCTGAAAGACCAAATGAATGTACAGTCTTCAGAAATCCTCATTATGTTGGCTTATTCGAAATGCTTGGATCCAACTTTCCCAATTTCCCGATGTCAACACTCTCGCCAGAGTTCTATCAAATGATGATGGTGAATGGTGATTTTATCGGTTGTTCCGCGACGGAAGAGTTTGAGAATTCAATCTGTATGTCACGCAATTCTACCTGTTTTGGAAAGGAGTTCAAGAGAACCAGAGCAGGAACGGATGCTACTAGTTTCACGTTCATGGTTCCAACTGATCGAAGTGAAATTGCTGGTGGAGAAGAAGGTATTTCAACAGCAGAATCAGTCAATATTGTCTTCAGAGGATCACCAATCAATCAGGGAGAACTCGATCCATATTTCACCTCAACTCCAGAAGGTCCTCCTCCACCAATATTGGCATTGCATCAGGCTACATATTGGTTGTTCTGGATTGAGAATGGACAACCACGAGTGCGATATGTCATTGATCGACGACTCCAAGAAGCGTATGAAGAAGTGAAGAGAGGTTATTAATGCTTCGCATTTCTAAGATGACGAAGTCATATTACTGAACAGAACAAATATGATATTTTATTTTTGAAGAAAACAAAGATGGTGAAGCGATACTTCTCAATTCAGAATTTTCACACTGCTCAACTCCCTCCTGATTTTACCAATTCTAGAAAACAAAAATACATCTACTTCCTCGACTGCAAACTCATCCATGTGAGGGAAGAAATAAATGGTTCAACAACAGTCATTTCAAAGGATATTCCTCAGCACATCACAATCCATGGTGATTGGATCCAGACTGATGCATTCAATGATTCATATGTTGCTTTCTGCAATGAACAGATTGCGAAGCGAAAGAAGTGGGAATTAACTACTCGACAATCTATTGTGAAGATCTGGTTCAAAGACAGTTCTGGTGAGTCAATCGAGATGGAAACATCAGAGACAATCAATGGAAAAATAATCAAAGAGTATTATGAATTTCTGGTTGATCTCATGTTGGAGTATTAATGCTTCGCATTTCTAGTATGACTACGTCATGGTATTAGTCAGTGAATTATATTTTTGTATGAGTTCATTGATGAGTGTCTGTTGATGTCCGACAATAATACTCAGTTCCTGAATGGCTTTGAGACAGAAGCAAGAGAGTTCTGCATAATCAACTTGAAGACAATCTGGATTGGAATCATTCACAACCTCTGGGAATATCTCTTGGATCTGTTGAGCAATTACACCAATGTGTTTCTTCTCACTTTCCTTCTTCAGGCATTCACATTTCTCTTTGCAGTTCTTCAAGTGTTCTTCATCTGTCTCATTTTCAATTTGCTTTGTCACTTTGTTAATCTTCGAGTCGAACGTGTTGAATTGGTAGCGAACAATTTCCACTTTATTCAGTTGTTCAAGAACATCGGGGTACGGTTCAATATTTCTTTTCACTCTTCTGTCTGATAGCTGAGAAAAACTTCCTGTTGTAGATATTGAAAACACTCCCGAACCTGTGTCCTCATCGTAGTAATTCAATGCTGGTTTGTCACATGGAGACCACATAATTATTCCATCACCATTGAACTGAATTCCCGAAGTTTCTGAAATTGATTGTGAAATTGAAAGACCAGAAAAGAATGTTGATGACGGATATGTTCCAGGATGCTTCGGAAGTGATCCTTCTGAGATATTCCACTTCGCTCCATTCACATTGATCAATCCTCCAATTTCTGGTGTCGTGATCGATCCATTTGTGCTGACTACTTTTTGGATTGAAGATATCGCTGTCTTATGTCCTTCTGTTGTCTTCTGAAGTGAGTCAATCACTGCCGAATTCTCGTTGGTTGTTGAGAGATTATGATCAATCATTTTCTCAATCATTTGTGAATTGTATTTTTGTCGATTCATTTCTGCTTGCTCTTTCATTGAAATAAAAAAATGATAATCCCTCATGAACATACGTCACCGGCACATTATTTCTGACATACTCAGAGACTAGCGAACAGTTCTCTTCTCTCATTGATTCAATTAATGCTTGTTCCGAACATACTCGACGTCTTTCCTTGTACATCGCAGTTGGATTCATTTAATACAAATTAAAAAATTCAGAATTAGATTTTCTTTCGTTGATTTCTCAGTTTTGGATTTTTCACTGGAATCGAGGATCAATGGGTTCGATCACTCAATTCTCAAGAGTGCTTGTTTCGTTCCGATTCTTCGCGTTTCTGATTCTTCTGGTGCTCAGGATCATCGTGGTATGCTTCGTTTTTTGAAGATTTCGGACTTTTGCAGAGTTATTTGAGGTTTCACAACCAGGTCCAGATCTCGGTAAAAGTATGCATTCTTCACCATATCGACATCATTTTTATCTTGTTTCAGCTCTGTTTTCACTAGTTTCAACCGAATTGTCACTTCATTCTCATTCGTTACCATCTCATTTTTGATCTCACTTCCGTCTTCGTTTCCTCGTTGTTTCCTCTTTTTTACCACTTCATTCATGTTTCTTTCGACTAAACTTTTTCTCTAATACAACACACTAATTTCCGTTAAGTGAAGATTCCGGAATTTTACCGAGATCTCACTTTCAACGGCTCACTTCATATCTCGGAATTTTTCCGTAATCTTCATCATTTCACATACGTTTTTGAATCATTTTTGTTGTTTTTAAGAGAGAAAAACCGGAACACAAGCGACATTTTCACGATTGGTGTCACATTTCACACCGTTTTCACGATCGTCAATTTCCCTCTCAGTTTCAGACTTGCCCGTTTCATTGTTGGTTGTTTCGCTTTCATTTACTCTGTTTTTGTGAAAAAGTTGATGAAAACTCGACTAAAATGATGTGCTAGTGAAGTGAGAACGACCCACAAAATGGAAGTGATATGAGCAAAATGAAGAGGAGTAATGGTTCAACTCGAGGTGAAATGTGGAGAGAATGATGTGAGAAAGAAGGGGCTGAAGTGGTGTTCAAACATGCAAACACTGTGAAAAGCTGTGAAATGACGAATCAAAAAAGTGAAATTTTGAGACAACTATCCGACAAAAATTTCTGAAAATTTGAGCACACCTTCCTCTAACAACGAGAAAGAAGGCGCAATATGTGAAAATCGGGGCAAAAATCTAATAGTGTGCAAGTTGTGAAGAAAAGAGTCGTCAAAACGGTGAAGTGAAGAACCAACAAAATGAAACTAAGGAAATGCGCTATACGTCTCGCGTCGACTTATGTTCGTTAAAATGATGTAATAACGGAGTAAATGAAGTGAAAGTAGTGAAATGTGAAAATTCATGAAAAAGTGTCCGAAACTTGTGGTGACAAATGTCGAGATCCACCGAATCGTCACCTGACGTCGGGGAAGGAAATGGAGTGCAAAAACGTTAATAGGGGACGAAAGTGGTCCAGAAAATGATAGTGCTGAAAGTCCAAACCTCCCAGAAAAAATTTCGAGATTTTGACCATGGATATGGGTCGGATCAAACCAAAAATCTCAGAAGTGCTTTTTATCAAAAATCCTACCTTTCAAAATGATTTCCGTCATAATCAAACGTGTTTGAACACAATTTGAGACATAAAGCAGTTCATAGTAGCAAAATCGCAACATCGACTTTTTTGGTTACTTTTTGTACTAAAGTTCGGTACGCAGTTCGACGAATTCCCAACCGATTTTGATCAAACCTCTTTTGATCGATGACCTACATTGTCCCCGAGATTTTAGAATTTTTTTCAGAATTTTTCGAAATGGTTCTCACATTGGATTTCATTGATTTGTGGTCAAAAATAGATTTTCAGTAGTTTCAAGACCTTTCATGGTACTTTTTCAAGTGAGGACGGTCTCCAAAATACAACCAATTGTCCAAGCGAACGTAATACTCATTCTTTGTTCGTAAATCGCGATATTTGAATGGCTCAAGTACCTTTTTGTATGTTCCAATGAGTTCACAATTCTCTTTTTTCAATTCATTTTCAACAAACGATTGTGTGTAATGTTTTCGTTGACAATTATGAGCTCGATATCCCTTCATCCATTTCGATGGAATCACTTTCCATTCGACTCCTTCGTACCGGTATGTGACAAGTGAATCAGCATACTTGTATTCAGAAATGAGTTCACAATTTTCGTTTTTCATTGACTCGAGAAACTTTGCTTTCGTGCAACAATTGGATACTTGAATGTATCTCTGGCGATTCGTGTGTGGTCTAGATCCTTTGACAAAACGCTGTAAGTACACTCGATAAATGTCATCTGGTTTATCTTCGTGATAATATTCGAAAGTGCTCGATGTGAGATATGTTGTTCCTTGTCGATTGAGAGTTGGTGGAACTTTCATCTTCAAATTTTCTTTGTCCAATATTTCCTGTAGTTGATTTGGTGTTAATACGCAACTCATTTTATCCAAATTAAAAAATTGAATAAAAAAAGAAATCGACTTTGTTTTTGGAAAGTACTCAAAAAAAGCTTCAAAAAGGACACTTTTCACGAGGTCCTTTTTTGGCCATTATTTTTAGAATTTAGGCCAAATATTGATGTCATCAAAATGTCATAAATTCCTTTTAATACAAGATTCAAAATTGGTCAATCGGCGTTGACTTTTAGTTTTGATTTCAATGACAATTTCAGATTGGTTCTCTATTCGCTTCTATAACTACTTTGAGATGGTTCTTGGTGTATGCGGACAGAGCGATATATATGAAACACATTTGGAATGAATGGTTCCCCAACTTTAGCAACGCTGTTAATCCATCAAAATTGCCATTCACTGTTGGCTTCATCTCATTCCACACGAACCTCGTCAGCATATTGAGAGTTTATCTCGATCAGATTCGAGATTATGAACCGGCGAGGACGAGCTCATTGACAGATCAACTTCGAGGCGAACTGGACGAGCTCTCTCTCGCGTTCTACACACAAACGAAGGATTACGTCGTCCATCTCTCGCTTCATCCATTCGCTTTGGATGACGAGTACCATGACACAATTCTTGACTTTCTCGACCGATTGTTTCGATGCGACTGTGAATACAACAAGACACGTTCATTTCGAGCAGAATTGAGACAGAAAATGGATGAATCTGCAATCTCGTCGTCATCACCACCATTCATCCTCACATCCGAACTTGCTTGTCGTCTCTCCGACGAAGAGATCGTGAACATTGTGGACAAAATTGTTGGTCTGCTCGACAGCGACTCTCCTTTGGATGACGACACCATCCTTCGGATCTGCACATTCATCAGAATGCAACTCAGTCGTGTCTATCTGCCCGATCTGTTCAGAAAAGCTGGAAGATCAAATGAGCAATACTTGCACGCCTTCGAGTCTCTCCTCTCTCTCAACGTAGACTATTTGGATCGAGCACCGATAAGGTATCTTCTCTCGACTTGGCCAAAGGAACTCCAACAAGCATTGGACGAATGGGATGATGTTGATTTGGAGAGAGTTGGAATTGTGAAGGGAATGATCGACCAGAACCAACACTCCGATGAATTCAGAACCGAAAACATTTGAATCTCTCGTTGTCGATTTTGCCATCCGAAGCCTTTCACAAGCTCGCCACAGTGCCGCTCGACTGTCTCAACCACAACTCGAACAACTGCTTGCTCCGTCCGTCGACGTCGTAAGCAAACACTTCATCCAACTCCGCTCGTTTGAGAAGTGGGGAGATGAGAGACATCAGAAAATGTTTGTCGATGTCTGCTATTGTTGCGATCAGCGTGCGGTTGCTCAGTGTGTCAGCAGGATTGGATTCTTCTCTCGCTTTGTGACTGCTTTGTTCAACGACAATCCGAACACAAGCGAAGCTTTTTTCAGGATGATCGTTAATCGTCGAGATTATGAGATGACAGACGAAGATCGGAAGACGATTGGAAGAACGGTCCCAAACTTTCTGGAGGAAGGCTGGCAAGATGCTGTGGAATTCATCTTCATTCAGGGAAGGATGTCGACCATTTCGACACCAAATTCAGTGCAAGACTAATGATGAAATTCTTCGGAACGAATCTCAACAGTCTGACTAATTGATGTGTGTCTGACTGATGCTGTTCACTCCCATTCGTGTGGCATTGTCGCGAATGGACGAATCAAACACGTTCTGTGTTCAATATCCATTTCATTTCTTTAATTCTTCTCATTTCATCAAAGGAATCACATTTATCTATTGTTTTCTCTTATGATGTGTAGTTATCCTGTCCTCCTCGCTCTCTGTCCGCTCCAGGGGTTCCAAAGAGTAGATTATTCCATCAGATCTCGTTCAGAACAGTTGTTTTCAAAGTCGCACATTATGCCGTTCTCAATGTAGGGTTCAGTGTTTAAAAAAATTACGGATAATGTGGTATTTTTGATTGATGTGAGGTTGATTAAATTCCCGGCGGCAATTACGAGGAGGCACTAGACTTAATTCGGATACTTGTGATGGAGGAGAAAAGATAGGTGTATTTGGTTCGATTCATAGTCCTTCTTGTCTGGCTCTCTTCGATCTTTGCTCTTGTGCAAATGGTTCAAACGGAGGCACGAGTGGACTTTCTGGGCCAAAGGTGATCGAGGTGTGTTGTGACATTGTAGTTCATCGAGGCTATTCTCTCGTAATAAATTGTCGAATATGGATGTGAACACGTTTTATTTTCAAAATGTTGAGAATACTGTCGAGATCGTCTCAGAGAATGTCACGATCATTCGATCGTGTTTGATGAGGTCGATCGGCGAACTATATCACTTCATCTTTACGCTTTCTTGATTCATTTCAACTTTATGTCTCGTATTTTCTTACAATTTTTCAAAACATAGCGATTGATCATGATGTATCGTGAAGTGACAATCTACTGCAGTTCTCCCTTCAAGACACCAATTTTTTGGAAGTGAACGTGCGGCGCGTTTGGCCTAGCGGTAGCCAACCCCTCTGTCGACTGTTGTGCTCGGGGTTCGACTCCCGCCGAGCACAACTTTTTTGCCACTACTTAGAGTTTTTTGGCCCAGAAAGTCCACCCTTGCCCAAACGGATATAAACAGTCTGTCATAAACTCATGAAATTCTTGGTTCTCTTTTCATTCCACATCTCCTCCAGACAAATAATCTGAACTTGATCTCCTTTTCTTTTCTTTGAATCTCCTTCTCATCTTGATTTTCTTCAATTATTGTCTATTTTTCTTTCATTTTTCGATATTCATTGCGATTAGTTCATTTCTTTCTCGTTCTTCAGGTTTCAAACTCATTCTTGTTGCCACTCTCTTCATGGCCATTTCATCTCTCTTCTGAGTTGTTCATTAAGTGTCATTCATAACATATCAGCGTTTTCTTGTCTCAATTCCTCTTGGCTCCTCACAGGATCATCATCTCAAATCATCCCACATTCTCACCCGACTACTTCGACACTATTTCCATATAGGTCGGTCCGGACATCTCACCGAGACTGGGAGACGAGCCTTGTTGTTTGTAATAATTGTTCTCATCTCGGCAAAAGACTCAACTTTATTTTTGTTTTCTCTTCCTCTTCACAATCTATCGTCTCCAACTGAGAGCCAGGAATATCCTCTGTGAGAGCTGTGGATGATGAATTGATAGCTCTGCCTCCATGACTTGTCTGGACAGGGACAGGCGGAAAAAGAAAAGGCATGAAAATAAGATCACCATAAGAAAGACAACATGAAGCGATAAAGTCAAAGATGACAAAAGATCGAGAAAGAGACCAAGCGATGAAGAGCTAACACGTTCATCCAAACAGAGCCGCACAACACTGCTCGAATCTGAGGAACTCGTTGTTCGCTGATTCAGAACTTCTTGAAAAGGCAAATGTTAAGTGAGCGAGATCGACAATGAGAACATTGATGAAAAGAAGGTCCCTCTTTCCATTTTTCCATTTTCCAACGATTTCCAGCGCAATGAGCATGGAAACAATGTCGTTCATTAGATTGTCAAAGCGAGAGTTCGTTCTGTTTTGTTCAGCTTGCTTGACGATGAAGAGTGTTGGGATGAAGAATGGAATGTTGACATTCACATCTTCTCCACTCTGACTCAATCTCAATACATCCACTTTTCTGAACACATGATGGTTTGAGGAAGAGATGTGTTTGGTTGGGCGATGTTCGGCATTAGAGAGGAGGACGATCCAATGAGTGAACAGGTATCCATTGCAGGGTGAGGATACCAGTGTCCCATTCACACAAAGCAGTGCTGATTCGATTGTGTTGCAAGCTTCATTTCATTTTGGTCCAACGAGTGAACACATCTCAATCGTCAAGTGCCCTTCAACCATTCGAATGAGGATCAGCGAAGGAAGTCAGAGAGGGCAAGATCAACATCATGGACCCGAAGACGCCCCCCACAACCATCAACCATTCCTTCTCCTTCCAATTCCGACGATGACAACAAAGAAGACACAAACAATTCAGGTGATGTTGATGGTCCTGATTCGATCACAATTTCATGCTGAGACAACATTGTCACTTGTTCGGTCTGTACCATGTTGTGAATGATCGAAATCGACTGCGACGAAAGCTCAACGCCTTCCACAATCTTCCATCCATCCTCAATTGTTGAGCACGGTCGCGTTCGATCCCCACAAAACAAACTCGAGCCTGCAGATGAATCAGAATCAACGTAAATGAGGACGTCAACTGGAAGTCTGCCGGTTGTCGTTGAGATGGTTGTGTGTCCCAGAGATCACAACAGAGTGATTGTGAGCTGTCAATGATGGATGGACCAGAGAGTGTTTCAGACAGCACAATAGTATCACCATTTGGGTTAATCCTTCCATTCTTCCAACTTCACTCCTACCAGTGCCACAAGCACTGATTTCTGTTGCTCGCCTCCCAGCGAGCAAGCTGCCCCTGTGATTCGGATCCGCTCTGACGCAGCGATGAAGGGCTGGACAGAGACAAGAGCATTGAACGACGAACTTGTTATTCCGGAAATCGGATATTCTGTTCCATTATCCAGGGTGGAGGTCTGTCTGTAGACTTCAACGAGAACGATGCCAGTGGAGAGGTCAAAGATGTGATGGTGAGTGGAAGGACTTCAATTGGCTTCTTTGTGGTTTGTCGGGTGAGTGAAATCCTTTGATACCATTCGTGTTGTTGAGAAAGACAGATACACAAAATCTGGATTGGAGGTGGGAAGACACACGAAATTGATGAATGAGTCGGGCCGAGTGATGTTCAGGCGCATCTGAATCCCTCTCACGTTCGGCGATACGATTCCTACCCCGCTGTCGTTGCTCGTGCTCAACATCACCCAACTCCCAACCTCTCGCTCACGAACTTCACTCCCAGACTGCGAACAGCTGGACGAGAAGAGACGAGGATGTCCTGTCATGAGGCTGCTGTAGGGAGTTTTGTTCAGACAGGTCAGATGAGAAGAGAGGGAAGTTCCTTGGTGAGATCTTGCACTTCCAACGAGAAACCAGTTCTAAGAAGGACAGTGCCTTCTGTGACGATTTGTGATCTTCAGAAGTGGACCGAATGATCATGCACATATTTTCATCGTTCAGGGACGACAAACAAGAAGGGATGAAGATTTCTGATGTACACGATATCGTTGGTCTCACTCACTTAGGTGACTTGAATCCACAAATTGGACTTGAATTTGGGGAATATCGGACTTGTGACAGAAGTCTTGGCCAACAATGTTTGATGGATTCTGGGTGATTGTGTTGGGCGAACATCGGACGCGTCAACCAGTAGAACATAAATGTTCTTCTTTGAGAATGTTCGAGAAGAGTGCAATGATGAGCTTGGTCTGAATCGGTCTATAGTCAACTCTGTTCATCATAACATCACCGATTTAGGGCCTGATCTTGCTGCTGGATCGAATGGAAAGGAACTTCAGCAGACTTATCCAGCCGAACCGACCAGACGGTCCTCTGGATCTTGGAGACGTTAATTTGAAATTAATTCGCAGGATTCAAGTTATGATTGATTCATGTGTTGGAGTTCTTAAACAATCAGACTTTCTTGATTTTGACAGCAAGCTGACCAATAAAGAACTCTCAGACTTGTCCCATCTTTTGTATCAATCATTTCCGACGATGAAAGGAAATCCCAATGACACAAACCCTCTGAAACAATATCTATTTCGGTCATCAACATTCTCTCTCTTTGGCCATGTTATTTTCAACTCGCAAACATTTATTGATTCTGAAACGAAAGTTACCCTTGATTTTAAACACCCAATTCTCCATGTTATCACGGGCACTCCTGGAATGGGGAAATCAGCGAGTCGATTCCCGTTCATCACACTGTTGATGAGCTTTGGAGTAGAGGTTTGGATTGTTTTGATTGATTCGACGATTCAGTCTGCCACGACGACTAAAGTTGGGGAACAAGTCTATGTCTTCAAACGGAAGAAGAAGAAATTGCGAACAGGAACAACCAAAATTTGCATGGATGATAGCGACGGAGGTCTCTCCGACTGTTATACTCCATCATACCTATACACGTATGATGTGTTCGTGTTCAAGGAACACGGGACTGCGAAAAAGGAAACCAAAAAAGTATTTTCGGAAAAGGCCTACGACCCGAACGTAGCAGACCTTTCAGATCCCAAGGCGTTACCAACCGGATGGACGCACCTTGGAAATGTCTTCGTCCCAAGTGTGGATCACTTTCCGTACTTCCTCCGTCTGTTGGTGGACAATCAGAGAAAAACCCTCAAAAAACAAAGGACACTCAAAGTGGACGTGAATATCCTTCGGGAATCGACCGTGGCTCGCGGTTCATTACTCTCACCGGAATGTTTTCTCATTCCTGGTTCGCCGATCCAAAAAGAAGAGAAGGACGAAGAAGAAGAACACACAAAAGAAGAAGTCGAAGAAGAACACACAAAAGAAGAAGTCGAAGAAGAGGAGGACGAAGAAGAGGAAGACGAAGAAGAGGAGTATACAGAAGAGTATACCGAAGAAGAAGACGAAGAAGAAAAGCACACAGAAGAGGAGGACAAAGAAGAAGTCGAAGAAGAAGAAGAAGAACCCGCAATCGGCATCTATGTGAAAGAGCCCATGATTTTGCTGAAAGGTTCAGTGATCAAGGAGAATTCAGTTCTGGCGAAAGGATCGTCTCTTTGCACGTTGACCGTCGTGAACAGACTCGAAAACACAAAGTGGCATGTCGTCGATGAGTTTGTCACATTTTTCTCAACTCCTTTCAGTCTTACATTTTCTGATGGGTTAGGGCTCGAGCCAGATACCAACTATGTGCTGTTCACATCACCAAAGGGTTCGAGATGGAAGAAAGTCAACACGACCCCCAAAACGCATAAATGCTACACAGTGGAGTATTTTGTCCCAAAATACAAGCCTCAAGAGCAAGCAGCGCTTCTCAACACGCTGGGAGAACAAACTATCACTCCAGAACATGTCGAAGAAGCTATCCAGGGAGTTGAACTCTTTTCGTTCATTCCACGCTTTGTCCTGCACTCAGATTCAGCCATGACAGCGATCACACAATTCACATCAGCCAAAACACTCACCAATATCAACCCTAAGGATTTGTTCACAGACATAGTTTCGCACAAAATGGTACACTTTTCTTGTCCTCAATATGACTGTCACAACTGGTACACCGAGTTTGCAACAGAGTTGGCTCGATGGATCGCCTTGAGAACATTCAACACCACAATGAAAAAGGAGTATATTAAAACCCTCAAGTCGATGTCGCCTAGCGCAGAGTTCAATCAGCAGAGAGGAGCGCTCTTTCATTCCTTTGTCTCAGATGCCATTCTCGGAGGGTTTCATCTGACCTCTCCAAAGAGACTTCTCTCTTCAACGAAACAACCCCCTCCCGAAGCACTTCCAAAGGATGTCGGGCTCCCACAACCCATTGGCGAGTCATACGTTTACCTGCGAAATTCAGAAAGCATGCGGAAAGCATCTCTGCCCGACATCAAGAAAATTCCTGTTGAGAAACTCGAAAACTTTGACCAAAAGTGGGAAATCTTCTTTTCCTCGCCCATGATTCCTTGCGATGTGTCGTCGGCAACACTGATTTTCCGAGGCGATAACGTGACCAAAGACTCTCGAACATTCATCTCTCATGGTATCCAAATGCAAAGACCACGGGTTCGAAATGAATCAGCAGCCAAGTGCTTCACGTTCTATCTGAAACCGCTGGGTGGAAACAATGCTGGTTTTGACTCAGTGTTGTTATTCTTCAAAGTGCACAAAGAACGGGATGGGTTGAAAATCGACGATCTCTGTGTGATGTTCATACAATCCACACTCGCAAAGGAGCACCCAATCAGCGACACTGGAGCCAATTTGATGTTTCTGTGGCTTGCCCTACTGTGCGCAGTGTATGGGCTCAACCAACAACACATTCATCCTTTCTTCTTCTTTTGAAGCAGCCGGCAGTCAAGAAGTTTCGTTTGGAAGGTGATTACCCGCAGGCTCTTTCATCCCAGAAGACAATGTTTGGGTGATGAATTGTCATGCTCGGGAACAGAATAAAATAATTCTCCCACATACAGAGCGATTGATTTTGTCAGCTACCGCTACTCAACCGAACACAAATCCAACACACTTCCGATGTTTCTTCTGTGACAAAATCGTTCGAGGATTCTTTCCAAGCCATCGATGTCCGAACATTTCACTGAAATATTCAGAAGAACAGAAAACGACGATCAATCACAATCTGTTGTGTCAGAATGAATGGTTGTTTCCTAAACCTCCTTCCCAGACAGAACAAGAACAAGGTCAAGTCACAGAACAAAACAAGGTCAAGTTACAGATCGAGAACAGGGTCAAGGAACAGCTCGAGAACAAAGACATATACAAAGGATAACCTTTGATCCCGTGTTCGTTTTCAATCTGTTGACTCCGAGCGCTGATTCTGATGACATCCAGAGTGAAGTTAAAGGGATCGATTTGGGTTTTCCTCAAGTGAAGGGACGTATCCCAATTTCTCGCAAGACTCTTGACGAGTTTGACATGTTGGATGTTGTGATGGTAGGTGTCGAAAAACAGATCGAGCCTCCTTACTATGTCAAACCCACCCCAAATGAACAAGAACAGGCAACGCTCAGATTTGAAGTTTCTCATACTCGTCCGATTCCCAATATTTTCACCTACTTCCCACGAAGACCAAACGGTCCCCGACCATCTCAGCTGTTTGTAGAGACGCGTAAGGATGTTACCTTCGGTCACGAAGATGCCAAAACATTGTCAAGAAGGAATTCAAAACCCGACTAGCCATCTGCTCACATCAGTTCGCCTGATTAGAGTGTGGGGAGATAAACAGAGGATTGGATTTGGAAAAACAAGAGAAATAAGGTGTTGTCAATGGGTGTACAACACCCACCTCATCGTGATCTACATCTTCTATGGGAGAAGAAAATCATTCCACTCGCTCAAATTCATCTTCCAATGAACATTTTCCCAAAGCAGACTCTGTCACTCGGCACAAGAAAGATTCTCACTCCCCTTCGAGATTCGGGGATACTCTCTCTTATTGGCAAGAAGCATCGGAAGAAACGCAAGCCCATGATCAAGCACTGGATCAATGAGGGACAGCCATTGACCCAGGCTGATTCAGAACCCATTCTCTCTGATGAAGGAGCGTTCTCATTGCTCGTCGATTCCAACCTCAGATCACTCGGAACTCGAATCCCGACTTTGAGATCGTTGAACATGTACGAGCTCCAGTCGTTGGTATCCTTCGTGAGCGGAACGTTGACACTCATCTCAGACACCTTGAGGAAGTGTGAATGTCTTCTCGAGTCTCAGGACGAGTCATCTGAAGACGAGTCTGATGAATCTGATGACGACTCTGATAAATCTGAAGACGAGTCTGATGAATCTGAAGACGACTCTGATAAATCTGAAGACGAGTCTGATGAATCTGAAGACGAGTCTGATGATGAATCTGAAGGCGGGTCTGATGAATCTGAAGGCGGGTCTGATGAATCTGAAGGCGGGTCTGATGATGAATCTGAAGGCGGGTCTGATGAATCTGAAGGCGGGTCTGATGACTCTAAGAACAAGATACAATCGGAGGCTGCCACATCAACAGTTCTCACTGGGGATGGGACAACGATCACAGATTCCATGATGTCTCATCAGGTTGAACCTCGAAAGCTGTATGTGATGGAACAATGTCTGAAGACAAGTCTATCCGTTGCGTCTCAACAGTTGAAACGGGTCCTTAAGCATATACTTCTCGGAACGGGAGAAGATGTCAGTGATGTGGATGTGAAGTTGGTAATGGAAGGAATGAAAACAAATCCGCTGATGCCTTGGTGGCGCCGACAACACATCATCCCCTTCGTGACTGATACGTCAGGGAACTGCGAAGAACTGGTGAAACAGCTCTCTAAGCCAGACAAAAAGCTCAAGCGGAAAGATCGAGAGATCTGCATCACAGTTCTTCTGATCCATGCACCAATCGAAGAGTCTGAAAAGGTTGATCTCATCACTCTCATCAAAACATGTCCTAAACTCAAAGATCATCGAAAAGCACTGACTTCACTCATCAAACAGAACGTTCTCAGTCAGAAGAAAGTCGACGAATGGAACAATGCACTATCTTGTCTCGAAGAGATAGAGACGCTGAATGGTTCCGAAAAAGAAAAAGGCGCTCGATGAGTTGCCACGTTCTGTTTTGA
>JARBJD010000756.1:0-17786 GCA_033064195.1 Blattamonas nauphoetae
GCAAAGATAAACAATAGAACACGGGTGAGAATAAAGAAACTGGAGAAGATGTGAAGTTGGTTCGAATACACACAAATCATGTTCTATCCGACGATTCCAGAAGAGCCACTTCCCTACAGAATCCGGCAAGACAATCAACCTCTCCTCCAATAACCTGTCAATTCTCGCAGACAGACACAAGATCTGGCACTTTTAGTGGATTGTGATTCGGGTGTTCGTCGTGTATGCCTCACACCCATTTTAGGAAATTGCCCCTCTCGGGCATTTGTGGATATTATTCGAATTAATTTCTTTCACGTTGTTCTCGCTAGCATTCACCTCTCTTCATCCCCGCTCCGTCTTTCTCCTTTCCCAGATTTTGATATGTGTGGATCAATGCCTGGAAAGCGCGACAACGTGTGCTCCTCATCGACCGACCACTCTGCGTGTGTTTCCTGCCTCACCGGCTGCATCCAACAGTGTGTGCCAGAGCGTGAGTTGCCTCATCAATGCGAATCCGAGTCCATCTCAAACAAGGGAACCAACACGTGTCTCAAAGCCTGCAAACAAAATGCAGAGAAATGCTTGGCTCTGTCATCGTCAGAATGCATCGATGAATGCTCGCATGCACGGAGCGAGTCGCAAGATGTGAACCAGTAACTGGGCGTTTGTATGATGGGCAAGGCGTCGGAATGCGGCAACCACGTATCAGAATGCGACACACTTTGCCTGATGAAGTTTGGGGACACGAAAACCAGACTTTCTCGTCCTTCTATTCGGCTGCTGTGCAGAACGCAACATACACGACCAGACGGGACAACACAACGTCAAACACCACACATTCTTCACCAATTAATGCCCACTTTGCTGATATGGTGCGGGAAGCGTAAGCATCGCTGGAAACGTGCCTCGGAACTTGTACCAACACGATCATGTCGTGTCAGGTGTAGCTGGACTCTTTCTGCACTCAAAGTGTGTCGATGTGAAGGTAAACTCGCAAAAGAGCAACACGATCCAATCCATAGCTGTGGATCGTCCTCTCCAATCTCGGGATGGCAACGAGGACACTCCCATAACTGAAGACGATGAGATGCCCGAAGACGAGCCGGTCGACTCAAACTGCATGTCAAAATGCCGACTGCACAACATGCCGATCTGCATTTCCGAATTTGATGGCTGCTACTTCAGCTGCAAAGACGAGTTCGTCAAGCCGTCCATGTCTCGTCTGTCTGTCGCGAAAATGCGATCACCAGCGAACTATCGCACAAAAGTATGGAAGGAAGGCGATACAGAAGGTCTTGCAGCCGAAATGGGCCGTCTGAATGATTTTGAGAAGGTTCGCAAAATGCCAAAGAACGAGTTCGGAAGGGCATCGATGACCTTAACGCGACCGAAGAGAAGTACAACCAAGACGGAGAGGCTGAAGCAGCAAGGAGAAGAACTGAAGAAGAAGGCAGAGTCGATGAAACAGTAAAGGAAGGATCTCGAACACACAAACAGCGAGTTCCGGCAAAGGGCCGAGACGATCAAACGCGAAGCTGAACGACACGCAGCGAATCTGAAGAAGGAACGCGATGAAATGTGGAAGACAGGAAAGGAAGAAATCGAGCATGCACGAAGAAGGGAAGGAAGCTATCTCGGCCGCCGAAGCGAAAGTGAAGGAACTGAAGAGAAAGCGAAGGAAGCCAAGAAGAGGACGGTGGCTCGCTTCAACAATCTGAAGAAGGAGGAAGAGTCGGTGCTCTCCGCCGCTAAAGACTAGCTGGCTGCTCTGAGTTTGAAGATGCGCGCTGCCCAGCTGGCTCGCTCGCCAGAACAGGAAAAAGGAGAAAGAAGTGTGGAAACAACGCGACGCCAAGAAGCAGGTGGTGCAGATGAAAGTAGTGGATCAGCCGGAGAAGCGCCTCAAAGTCGAGCACAAGCGGTAGCTCCAGAGGAGAACGGACGAGGACAGACGAGAGCAGGACGAACAGAACGCGCACGTGTTGGAGTACAGCCGCAAACAGCTTCTGATCAAACCGAACACAGAGCGGGCACGCCTTTAGCGGCTGGAAGAGAAGAATGAGCAGCTGCGACGCGAGAAGAGCGAGTTCGAATCGAGGGAGGATGACGAGCGGGTCGTCTTGATCGGTACAAAGGATGAGTTGATGGAGACAAGATGAAGAGAGATGCGATGCGGGAGAGGGTCCAGGAGATAAAACAAGCGATGGAATGAAGGAGAGGCTGTTGAGAGACGAAGGAAGAAGAGATCATATCTACGTGTCCATTATTCAACCTTTTAACATTTTCCGACTCTTCCACTTCGTAAATTAACTTCATGTGAGTTGAAAATCCGTTGGATACACGACTGTTTCACAAGAGGGCAAATCGGTGACGGACAGGTCGGATCGAACCCATTGATCGTACTTTGTCTCTCTGAACTCCAAGAACAGGTATTTGTAAGTTCTTTCGTATTGAATCTGATTTAATTATCACGAATAGAGTCATTTCTGTGTCTGATTCCTGGTTTCTATCACACCTCATGTCAACAACTCATTTCTCTGTTTAACCTGAAACCACTTCGGAGAAATGGTAAATTCCGATTATGGGTTCCGATATTTCTCCGGTCAGTGACCGTCAGTACTTTTCGATGAAAACTGACCGGTCAGTGCCGGTCAGACAAGCCTATGAAATGTGGATGAAATGTAGATGAAATGGGCATGATCAGAAAAGAGCGTCCAATCGAAGTCAATCGACCAGTCCAACGCTGGCACCGTCCAGTCCAATTAACAGGCCAACTATACTGGACTGACCGAGGTGACCGGTCACTTTTTCAAAAGTACTGACGGTCAGTGACCGGGAGTTTTAAAATATGGGTCAGATCTCAGAGGTGACAAGAAGAAATTCAAAGGTAAGACTTCATCCTCTTTGTAGAAACTAGGCTTGTCTGACCGGCACTGACCGGTCAGTTTTCACCGAAAAGTACTGACGGTCACTGACCGGAGAAATTCTGAAACGCGTAATTGAGAGTTATCATTTCTCCGAAGTGTTCTCTTTTAAACTTTGTTTTGAGGATTTTAACTGACAAGTGTGAGAGACGATGAAACAGGTGCTAAATTGACTCAATTCGTGAGAATTACAGCATTGCCAACATAAAACAACCAACCGATATCTCTGATAGATTATAAGTCGTCAAAAGAAGATCAATGGGTTCGATCCGACATACATTTCATTGACAAGTTTCTTGTGAAATAGTCATTAATATAACAGATTTGTAATCCATATGTAGTCACTTGTTGAAGTGGGAGACTCCGAAAGTGCAAAGAAAGTAATAAATGGCTTTGGTGTGTTGTTTTCTTCAAAGTTGCATTTCTTCTCTCCTTCACTCCTCTCCTAGCATCACAGTTCTCAGTCGTCTATCTCTGTCTAGAAATCCACTCTCAATCCGATGAGTGTTCACGGCTGTCACGGCACCAGTAGATGCAACTTCGACACTCATCAATCAAGTCCTCTCGGTTCTGTGCATTCATTCTTGCGCACTTCGGTCATGTTGAAGACCTGGTTCACCCAGTCAACAACTGGATCTTCGGTGTACACATCCTTCCCGCGAATCGACGAGTCGGCAACATTCACAACTTTCAAAATGATCTCCAAAGTTGGAGGCGATTGGCGTCTCCCTTCCCGTTCATCGATTCCATGCAGAATGTAGAAAGCGGGGATGAGGATATTCACACTGCGAGTTTGGAAGCCGTCTCGTACGCTGAGTGGGGTGAAGGTGGAGAGGGAGGTGTGTGTGCTGAGTTTGGATGGCGAAGCGGGCACCTCGTGGAGAGTGTCGAGGAGTATATCGAGCGGGATACGAGCCGTTGATTTGATGAGAGTATATAGGATGTTTTCGTGGAGTTGAATGAATGAGGAGACGGGAAGTGTTCAGAATGCGACTGTTTTCGTTAAGCTATCACAACTTGACGAAGCAATCGAAGAGTATGATGAGAGTGAGTTTTCACACGTTTTTTGTTTTCCTTTGAATCTCCAGTGTCTTTAAACACCTTCAGGTCTTGTTTCTGAGAGATGGTCCAATAAACAATCATTCGAATCTCCTTATCGTCGCGTAATCTGTCGATAGAGAGATGGTCCAATAAACAATCATTAAAATGACGTCGAAAAACATATGAAATGAGAAGAAACATGAATCACAGACCGATCCTTTCGTTTCATGTCGTTCCCTCAGTTTGAACGAAATTTGGTTGATATCTACAACAGCTTGGATTCACTGTGGTAAATTGGGGAGAGAATCATGTTCAGCAACGCTGAACTTTCAATGGGTTCAGACAGACCAATGGTGGATCATCTGTGAGGAAGATCGATCACCAAGCTTTTCCGTCCACCTGCAGACACAAGTGAACCAAATAGAAACCAAAGGTTGGTGAAAGGTGATTATGCAGATAGAAATGGAGCCTTCAGCAAAGTGGCGGGCGGTGGTGGGGTTATTTGAGGTTAAACATTGAACTCATCTGGGAAGTGGCGTTTCTCAACGTGTTCGAAGGCTGTTGACAATGTGTCAGTCACAAACACATTTGTTAAGAATCTTTACGCATTGATTGACAGAAGAGGAGCTGATGATGTGAGAGATGGGAGTGATGACTGATCTGCGCTTTAGCGTTCCATCTGAGATTCTTTTCTGATCTAAATAGTGAATATGACAGATAAAGAGAGACAAAATCGTGTCAAATGCATGATAAACCCAGAGAAGAACTCAGGAATGAAGAGGATGAGTTGAATTGCACCAATACTTGAAAGAAGGCTGCCAAACGGGTTCATTCTGCATATTCAAACGTGTATATCTTTCAGGTTGCCAAAGTTTTGCGAATAGCATGTGATTTAATGATTAGATGAGATCTGACCCATTGAAGAAATCTGGACTGACACTGACCGGTACTTTTGGCCGGTCAGACAAGCCTACTAGAAACGATTGTTGATCGAGTTCTAAGGGCATATCTGGTTGATTTCGGGAAATAGAGACCAAAACTGAAAGCAGGATGAGTAACATCATCGTGATTGGGCTGATCAAAACTGTTTTTGTTCATTTCTCCATTAAACCTTAATTTTATGAGCCGAAGTTGATACGAATAGCATTTAACAAACAACAAACGAATTGGAGAGATATTTTGAGAAATGAGTGAACAAATAGTGAATCTGGACCGATCTTCCTGCACATCCTCATTTTTGTTCTAAATTAGAGTAAATACGAAAGAGAGAGGTAAAAACGGGGACACGACATACAGTCAGCGCAGTTCATCATCAGATTGTCCAATCTGGATCAGCGGTTGATCCTTCTCGTTTTTAACATTATATCAATCATCGACGGTGTTATAACTTCGAGAAAAACAAAAGGAGATGTTATATGAGAGTGAGATAAACCGTGACAGCATTTTGGCAATGTCTCGTCTGATCATGACGGGTGGTTTGATAACATCCATTTCAGATGGTTTCCATCATTAATTAAGTCCTAAATAAGAGAAAATCAATAAGGAGAGGTTAATTGAGAGAGAAACAAACTGTACGATCAGTTGTGCGGTTCGATATCCGATCAGAACAGCCCGTTTGATCCATCTCACTTCACATCTCGAATATTGCATACTATGTCTTAAAAATAGATAAAAACAAAAGGAGAGAGGTAACAAGAGAGAGAAACATACCGTGTGAACAGTTCAGCCATTCACTGTCCGATCAGGACAGACTGTGAGATCATTCTCATTTCACAAAGTATCGATCGTGAATGAAGTCCTGAATCATTTATAAAACGAAAAAGAGAGAGGTAAAATGAGAGGGAGACAAACTGTGATAACACTTCGCATGATATTTCTTGATCAATCCGGACAGTTTGATCATAGTCATGTCACATTCGATCTATCTAACATTGAGTCAAAAAAATGAGAAAAAGCAAAAAAGAGGAATGTAAAATAAGAGAGAAGTATGCCATAAACGCTCTTGATCGTTCCATTGTCCAATCAGGACTGGTGGTTCGATCCTTCTCATTTCTCCATTCTATTTATCATCATTTTTATTCTAAAGAAGAGAAACAACAAAGAGAGAAAGGATAAAATAGAGTAAGGCACACAGCGACGGCAGATCACAGCTCATTGCCCCAACAGAGCTGGTGGTTTGATCCTTCCCATTTCACCATTGTATCATCCTTGGATTGTTTTCTGAATCAGAGTTTCAACAAAGAGAGAAAGGATAAAAGATAGGAAGACACACGGTGACGTAGGCTTGTCTGACCGGCCAAAAGTGCCGGTCAGTGTCAGTGTCGAATTCTTCAAAGGGTCAGATCTCACTACTCCATCAAGCCGCATGTTAAGAACGTGAGACTGGCACGCTAGAAGATATAAACGTCAACATTTGCTGAATGAAATCGTTTGGCTGCCTTCTCTCAAGTGGTTCTGCATTTAGAAAGAAATGACGGGTTGATCTGGGCTGTCTCGCGAAAGTTGGCTTTAGCGAAGACTTGAATTTGAAACACAGTTGCAAAAGTCGATCACAAAAGGAAACGAAAAGAGGTCAAAGTTCAAGAAGAAGCCCAAATCAGAAAGGAGAACTGGAAGAGTGTCTCATCGCAACTGGACAGCTCTCACCATCAGTCTCTGCTGTTACTGAAGGAAAAACGCCTAGTTGGAAAGTGAACTGTGACGATGAACATCTGCTCTTCTCTTATTTACTCGACACAGAACATGAACCAAACACAGTCTCTTCTCTCCCTCCTTCCATTATTTCTCAACAAGAACATCCAACTTCAGCACTATCCCTGCGATATACTTGTATCTCCAACGAGTTCCAGTCGCACAATCCATTCGATGTCGTCAGTGATCCTCCAGCATGGTTTAGTGAATCAATCGTTTCGGCCTATTTCCACATTGTCTGGGCCATATCCCTCGATCTATGTACCTTTTGACTTCTGTTGAGCAAGAACTAACCTGTCTCATTCCTCCCCAAGCTTCTGTTCTCCCCAACGCATTCACAGCTATCACCTGCCATACCTGGCTCCCCCAACAGCAAAATTTGAATGTCGGAACCGTCAACAGGCACATCGTCACTTCTACTCTTCCATTTCTCATAATCGATCCCACCATATCCACTTTACATGACTTGAAGAGATTCACAAACCAGGATTCTGTAACTGCTCTGATTCTCACTTTATTTAGAAGTTATGTGGATCCAGAGAAGTGCTCACTCATGTTCATGAAACTTCCAGTCATGACAAACGTTTTCAAAGTCAAAATCGAGAAGCAGGGACTCCCAACCGAACGGGCATTAATCATTAGCACAAAGATGACCTCCTTGAAGCAACTGGCATCAAATCGATGTCAAGTGGTATCAGATCGACAAATTATCTCGTTAAGTCGAATCTAGGATTTTTATTATTCAATGACAACCAAAATCTGGAACAGAGTCCTGAAATGGAAGAAGAAGCTCCCATCGAAGCTGCCGATGACAGCAAAAGCTGATTCGACAATTCAACCGAGAACCCGAAACGTTACAGGTTCAATGAGGACTGTTCTAGAAAGAATCACCCAGACTTTTCAACCAACTCACCCCGTTGATATTCCTGAACGCCCTTCCACAGAAAGAAGAGACTAACATCAAAATTGATGTCCTGACCGAGAATCACGAAGTTTGTAGGGATGATGAGATCTGAATTCGATACCATCTCACCCAAGTCGCCAAACATGTATCCGCCGTCACAATATCAAGATTCTCCCTCTTTCCCAACCTCTTTGTCACAATCATCCAATCTGGGCCGTTCCAAAACAAGAACAAGCACGCCCTTTCGGTATTAACTCCCGACAGACCGACCGGACAGATGAGGCAGTTTTTTCACGCTTTCCGATTCTCTCACTTCAAAAATAGTCATCATACCAATTGAAAAGCTGTTTTCAACTCGTATTTTTCACGAAAACACTTGTAGGTGAAAAGTCAGTCGGATCGAACCCATTGATCACTCTTTTTCTCTTCTCACTCTAACTTCAGGTGTCTGAGCGTTCTTTCCTGTTGATTGTGATGAAATTGTCATGAATAGAGTAATTTCAGTACCTCGTTCCTGGTTTCGGTCACAAATTAGGAAGAAGACTTCATTCTCGGTTCATCTTGAATTCACTTCGGAATAATGGTAAATCTCGATTGTGGGTTCCGAAATTTCTCCGGTCAGTGACCGTCAGTACTTTTCGATGAAAACTGACCGGTCAGTACCGGTCAGACAAGCCTACGGTGACGGCATATCAGAAGCACAGTGTCCCAACAGAGCTGGTGGTTTGATCCGTCTCATTTCTCCATTCTATTTATCATCGTTTTTCTTCTAAAGAAGAGAAACAACAAAAAGAGAGTGATTAAAAGAGAGGAAGATACACGATGAGAGCATTTCAGCATCTTATAGCCCCAACAGAGCGGGTGGTTTGATCCTTCTCATTTTACCATTGTATCGTCCTTGGATTGTTTTCTAAATAAGAATAACAACAAAGAGAGAGAGGTTAAAGAGAGCAAGACATACGATGACAGCGTTTCATCAACTCATAGATCCACTCAAAACCCGGAATTTCTCCTAAACCCGGAACATGGGGGTTGAAAGATACATATTGGGCAAACTAAGAAAAAAATAAAATTTGAGAATTATAGACCGACGCAAATCAGAGAAACCCTCAAAATACTGTATACAGCAACAATGCCTACATTTTTCTCAACTTTTTGGATCGTTTCTCCACAACCAGCCATCCGTTTTGCACCAAATAAAGTGCATTGTTATCGTAAACATCTCGACAAAAGCTGCTCAAAAATGAAAGATATTTTTTCTAAGACTTTTTCTCGAGAAAAATATGGGTTTTCTATTTTCCCAAATATCCAGCATTTTTCTCCAATGTTTTCTCAAATTGTTCGTTTCATCAAAAACGTTTTTGTGAAAATTTTCATCAAAATCGGTTCACAGGTTGTGAAGATATGACCAGTTCTCCTGATTCAAACAGGTCCAAAGAGGTATTTTGAGGGTTTCTCTGATTTGCGTCGGTCTATAATTCTCAAATTTTATTTTTCTTAGTTTGCCCAATATGTATCTTTCAACCCCCATGTTCCGGGTTTAGGAGAAATTCCGGGTTTTGAGTGGATCTATCAATGCCCCAAGAGGAGAGGCGGTTTGATATTTCTGATTTCATCATTCTAACATTCTTCAATTGAGTTCGAAATAAGATAAACAACAAAAAGAGACAGGTTAAAGAGAGGAAGACATCCGATGAGGGCATTTCAGGATCTCAGCACTTGATCTGACCCTTAGAAGCAAAGGTCACTGACACTGACCGAGCCCTTGAGCTCGGTCAGTCCAGTATAAGGCCAACAATATCATCTCAGAATTAGGGGTGGGCAGCGGTCGGTCCGACTGCTCGTCGACCGACCGACTGCTTTTCCTGATGATCGTACCCATTTCTCACAATTTTAGTCGTTGATTCCTTGAGATTGATTTGCAAAACCAAATACAAGAACAATGAAGATAAGCTTGTCTGTGGGAAGAAAAATCAACGGCAAATAATGGACAGCGATTCAGAAAGAAACAACAGCCTACGTCGTTTTGAGAGATTGTGAGGTGGATGAGAGCAGTCCGATGTTTCGATGTTAACGTATCGAGCCGTTTGAAGCAGTGGAAGAAGCGTTGTGTCAACGCTTCGAACTCCGTCAGCTGTCTATGTCAGATGTTGCTGAACGCAGACAGCACCAGCTCCTCTGTCACCAGCTTGTTGTAGTCTTCGACCTGCTCCACTTCCTCATCTTTCAGAGCAGCGAAGTGGGTGATGTCCAGATGTGCCTGCACGACTGTCTTTTTGGCTGAGGTCTGCCACACGTGCGGTCCAAGCACTGTGTGGGCAGCGCAGTGGATGAGATAGGTGGCAGTGTGATGGCAGGCAAGCTGGTAGCGTCGTTCTTTGTCAATCTGTGCAAACGCGAGGACTCTGAACTGTGGCTCGCTCGTCATCTGGTTACTCTTCTCGGCGAACTGCACCTGCTGCTCGGTCAGAGTAGGAACGATATGGTGTGTGAGACAAAGTCCATCCTCCCCAACGTCTACCACATCAAACACAGCTGCGGTGCGATCGGCGAGGATTTGAGCGAAGGAGCCTTCGGATCGACTTCATTCAGGCTTCGTGAAGAAAATGGCAAGTTTTCCATTGCCGTGGTCTTGGCCACCTGAAGTTGTGTAGAAGAAGGTCTTGTCGAGCACAACAAGATCGCGGACATTGCTCTTTCCGGGTTTTTTTAGCATAATCAGGGACTGTGCTTCGAAGTCAAGTGGATCGTTATTTACACTTCAGAATGATATTCAAGACGTTGTGAAGAGGTCAGATCGATTGTTTGAGGAATGTTCTTGCGTTTGACAGTGTATTAATGCAGTCCTTCGAGGAATGTGGTCGTCGTTTTTTTCTTTCATCGCTGTCAGCTCAGTATGTGAACTTCCGGAGTTGAGGTGTTTTGTGACAACTTCAATTTGATTATGAATCACACTGTGTGTTGTGCTCAGTGCGATCCAATGATAAACCGTCAGATCATGGTTGATTTGTTCGTCTCCCTTCGACTACTTCTGAGCTTCCTTCTAACGAGCTTTTTGGAGGTCTTTGATAATGACTTCTGCTGCCTGATCGGTTGAATTCTATCCCTGGTATTTTCGTTCAATGACGGTTGGTAGAGAGCGATTTGTTGTGAAGCGTCCATCTAACTTCGTCAATGTTGAGTAAACAGGCGAAGGTTCCAAATATTTTGTTAATAGCACCGTATTGTTCTGTTTGTTGGAGACCAATTCGATATTGGAGACATTTCAGAGTTTCAGGGGAAAACATCTTCTTGAGAGGCTGGAGAACTGTTCTTCGGCCTCTTGTTTCCTCCACCATTTCATGCATCTTCAATGAATGGAAGATCAATCTGTTTCTTCAATCTTTCACGTGTGTGCCAGCCTGTTCAGATTGTTGTCAATGAGCTGATCCTTTTGATTCGTTGTGAAGCTTGGATGATAGAATGACTGAATGCCGATCAGAACAAATCCACTGTTATGTCGTCCTTAAAGTCCAATCGAATCATGATCGTGGAATCTGATGCAAAATTGAGGACGGATGAGAGGATTTGGATGTGGTTTGAGTTCCCCTGGAACCCAGATCGGTTGGAAGCAGCAAATTTCTGCGGCAGCATCATCCACGTCATCACACCACCTTGTAATGACATGACATCGATGGATAGCAGTGTGTGGAGGAACTGTTTGTGTGTCCGATCTGTGACGCAATATCAAGAGGAAAGAGTAGGATAAATATTAATCAAAAGGAAATATGGACTGTTTAAATCCGTTCCAAGCTTCCTGGTACGTCAATTTATGCTCATCCGGCTTGAGTTCTTGGCCAGGTTCTCGGATGAACTTGTACGATCAGTCACAGTTGCTGTCTCCACAAATCTGTACAGAAAAGACGAGAAACAGTGTAACTCATGCATTAAAGCGAGGTGAAATGTCACACTGTTCAATCTGTGTCTTTGGTCCAGAAGTTGTGGCCACCTGTGCAATGCTTGCGTACCCAGCCTGCTGCTTTCAAACGACCCATTGGATAGGAGAAATCAGGGTTTTCAGCAAATATCAGCTGGATAATTCCTTTCATTCCTTCTCTTCGTCAATTTACTGATTCATCGCTCGTCTTCGTATACGATCGTGACGGCTCGTTTCGACACCTTCATTTTCATTCAAGACGAGAAGGATCGGATTCTTTGAGACGATATCCAAAATGGTGTCATGATCCGATTCGGTAGTGGGACGACAAACTTTCTTGAGCGAGTTCTCGATCGGTTGGATGGTCCTGCTTCAGTTTTGGAGTAATGGAGGTGTATCTCGCAATTCGCGCTGATGCTGGACCAATAGTCGGTTCTCAATCTGAAGGTTGCGTTGGTTGCGCTCGTTGGCGAGTTGGAGCGCTCGTTCCGCTGTCGATGGCCTTTCCCTCTTCGGCATGATTAACTACGAAGCAGGAGAATCGTTGATTCGCAATGGATGACCGGAACGACTTGATCAAACACCCATAATTTTTTTCTTTCGAACAGGTTCGCAGAGTTGTGAAACAAGTGTGTCGTAAGTGAAAAAAGGGTGTCGTGAAAGAAACTGCGAAATCGAATTAGCGACAGGAGGATCTGTCATGCAACTATGGGTTCTTGTTGCGACAGGCAGGGAATTATGGCCGTCTGTGAAACCCTTAACCAGGTGTTCAAAGATCGATAACCTCACCTTTATTCTGGTTATTTATGTTTGTTGCTTCCATGTGAATGGTCCAAACAGGAGATCAACGGTCTGTCTTGCACTTATGAAATCCATCATCCTCTCTTCATCCCTAATTTCATCAACACAATCGTCGTGTATTCGATCTCCTTTTATTGTCTTTAATTATCATTTTCATCTTGACTTTCTTCAATTCAGATATATTTTTCTTTCATTTTCGACATTCATTACTATTGGACGTATCTTTCTTGATCTTCAGGCCTCCAACTTATTCTCGTAACCTCTCTCTTCACGGTCATTTTCTCCCTCTTCCACATTGTTCAATTGGAATCATTCACAACATCCCATCTTTTCCCCATCTCAAATCCCTAGTCTCCTCGCAAGATCATCCTCCCAATTTATCCCACCATCTCACCCAACTACATCCATTCGTTTCTTTCACCCCAAACGATGACTAGAATTTTTACCCTTTCATAAGGTTCACCACACAATTTTGAATTTTCGTTTCTGTATCCTCACTGGAGAAGAGACGTTCTTCTTCCAACCATTCCTAAAACGAGAAAAATCAGAATTGAATTTCCAAAATAGAAAAAAAATCCTTCGTAATTGAAGAAACTCAAAATGAAAAGGATTATAAAGGAAAATACAAGAAGATCGAGTTCACGACAATTGTCATGATGAGATGTGGGATGAAGAGAGAAAAATGGACTTCATAAGTTAATTGCAGACAGTTTATAACCTTTTTGAACCATTTGCACGTTAGCAACGATCGAATAGATCCAGAATTAAATGATTGAGAAGTGAACAGATAGCACCAGGTTAAGGGTCTCACAGACGCTCGCCGATCCCTGGCGACAGGTCCATTGTCATCTCTTGACAAGTTAAGTGTCAAAGCCCGAAGCAACTCCTCTTGCACAAATATGTCCTAGTAAGCGACAAACTCCGCCAGAAACAGGTTTATTCATCAATCTTGCTCAGTTATTTTGCTGGTTCATTCATGTCCCTCTGGGTCTCTCGATCGTGCCAAGAGACAACGATCTGAACAGAAGACCAGTAAAGCACGCAAAAGTCATGTATTTCCAACGGTATTTTTCATTCTTTCAGTCATTCTTTTGTTTCGAGACTAGATCCCCTTCAGACAATACCTGCCTCGATTTCTCCTTACAACCGCTCCAACGAACTAAATTCCCTCTGACGTGATGAAAGAGCGATCTTAATGATAAAATTCAACCAGGTATATTGATATATTGCCCAAGACTACTAAGACACAGAACCTTTTCACCAACACTTTTTTGACTTCTCCTTTGAGATTCATCTCCCCAAACCGTCTTTCTCTGTCTTCTTCTATCGATTGTGTTCCGCCTCTGGAGTTTTGGTTTGACGTGTCGCTTTCACTACATTGGTTTTTAACTTTTTTTCTCAAAACTCCACCGCATCTGTCTCTGCCAGTAATACTTCCCAATGCGGAGTAAAATGAGTTGATAACATGTTTATACACATATAGAGTGGGATTTAGGACCTTTCTAAAATGAAGATGTGATCGAGCCCATTGAGAGTGGTCATTGGCATTTGACATCGAGAAAACCCATGCCATACAGGCTATAGCTGTCTGGCTTGGCCTGGCCTACCTGTTTTCCAGAAAGACCGTGCCAGCCACTAGCCTGTGGGGTACCAATGATGGGTACGAGATCTTTTTCAAATCACTGGAAAACACGATAAAGATGACAATCAGAGTTTCTGGTGAAGGTAATAAGACAGGAACACGGTTTCACAGGGTCATTCATCATCATTTCTGCCTTCTGATCCTCTTCACTGTTGTCTTTTTCGAATCATGGGTTGATCAGGACTCACTTCTTGGAAAGGCTGTTTTAGTTCCTCTCTCAATTTCATTCATTTTACATTGTATGTCAGTGTTCTTTCCATTGGAATACCACTCATTCTCATCCACTTCTCAGCGATCGATCTTTCGATGTCACCCCGTGACATTTGAGGTATCAACGCCCAATACAACTCCTTAAGCATTATTCGGCCCCAAAGGAGAAAGTCAGCACGGATCAGGTTCTGGTTGTCACTCTTGCCCAAGTATCTCACCAGTTCTTTCATGGCATTCTGATTCTCAGGATCATTCTAATAAACAACGAAATGATCCGAAAACGTGTTGATCGCGCAAAATGGATGTATTTCCAACGGTATCTTTCATTCTTTCAGACATTATTTTGGTTTAGAGACTCCATCTCTCCTTCTGACAATGACTGGTTCCATTTCTCCTTTAAGTCGCTCCAACGAACTTAACTCCCTCATACATGATAAAAGAGCGATCTTGATGATAAGATCAAACCAGATACATTGTCTATGTGGTCTTTGTTCATAAATCACACAACATTTTCACAGTCCATTTTTAACTTCTTCTTTGAGATATCTCTCTCCAATCAGTCCTTATCTGTCTTCATTTGTCGACTTTCTTCTTTCTCTGGAGTTTTGTCTTTTCATTTCACCTTCAGTCCCCATTTGTTTTGAACTTTTCCATTCAACACCCCTCATCCGTCTCAGCCAGTAATAATACTCAATTCGGAGTAAAACGAGAGCATAACATGTTTACACACATATAGATAGCGATTAAAGACCTATCTAGAAGCATGATATGATCGATCCCATACTGGCTGAAATTTGGCATTTGGCATCACAAAACCAGGCCAGACAGCTATACATACAGGTATCATGCCTAGCTGGAAAAATCATTTTTCAAGAAGAGAATCGATCGAATAGATGAATTGTTTGCCCCACCATTGGTACAGATGATCACTCTGATTAAGGGTCTGATCGTATCACTTTTCGTTCAAATGGGAAACAACATCAGCAGACATTTCCCGCCGAACTCTTCAACCGCTCCTCCGATTCTAGAAGATCTTGAATCAACATTGCTTCACAGGATTCAAGTTGTCATCGATTCCTGTGTTGGCGTTCTTAAACAAACAGACTTTCTTGATTTTGACGGCCCACTTCCCAATGAGCAACTTTCAGACTTGTCCCACCTCTTGTATTGGTCATTTCAGACTCAACCACTAAGTTTCAACGACAAAAGCCCTCTAGAACAATATTTGTTTCGTTCTTCAACATTCTCTCTGTTTGGCCATGTGATCATCAACTCGCAAACATATGAAGATCATAGAACGAAATTGGGTGAAAATTGAAACGCCCAATTCTCCATATTATCACCGGCACTCCTGGAATGGGGAAATCAGCCAGTCGATTTCCGTTCATAACATTGTTGATGAGCTTTGGAGTTGCGGTTTGTATTCTCTTTAATTCATTCCAACTCTTCAGTCTGTTTCGACAATAAAGAAGGGGAACAAACCTATGTTTTTAAACTTAAGAATACAGTAGAGACAGGAGAGGCGACAATTTCCATGGATGATCCCAACGGGAGATTCGCCGACTTTGTTACTGCATCGTACTTGTACACATATGGGGTGTACTCGTTAAAGGAAGGGGCTACCAAACCTGGTACTACAAAAAATGTGGAACAGGTCTACGAACACCCAGACGCTCAAAACATTCCTGAAGACGCATCATCATCGACCGAATGGGAGCATCTTGGGATGTCTCTGTCCCAAGTGTGGAACACTTTCCGTATTTCGTCCGTCTGTTGGTGAATCATGACACCGCGGAAATCGGCGAAACAGGAATCCTCCTCAAGGACATCTACATCTTTCAGCAATCGAATCTGAATCGTGGTTCAAAGCTCGCGCCGGGATCGGCCCTCATGCTTCACTTAATATGCAACAAGAAAGAACTCACCGAAGACCTCAATGTGAACGAGCAAATGATTTTGTTGTCGGGATCAACCGTTGCAAAAGATTCAAAAATCGTTGAATATCCAGCAAACACACTCTCACTGTTCCGCGATGATGATGGCACAGAAATTCGAATGAGCACACAGCCCCAACGCACTCATTACGGACAACAAGAGACAATAAACAGAGATTATGTTCTGGAAGCTGGATCAACACTCCGGAAAGGTTCAAAGGTCTCTCTCAAGTACCCTCACCCAAAGACAAAATGTATTGTCAAAGGAGCGTCCAATCACAACTCACTTAGGAATTGCCCCAGGTTCAGTGATCAAGAAGGATTCAATTCTTGGAGCCGGATCGTCTATCGCCACATTGAAAGTCGAGAACTTACTCAAAGGACAACACTGGCACGTCGTTGATGAGTTTGTCGAATTTTTGTTTGATTATTTTCAGTATCATGTTTTCTGAACAAACACCGATGTATCGAGATCAAAACTATGTCCTATTCACATCCCCAAAGGGTTCGAGGTGGGAAGAAGTCAACAACAACCAAAAAAGGAATGGAACCTACCTTATCGAGTATTCAGTCCCGAAATATCCGCCTAAAGAGCAAGCAGCGCTTCTCAACACTATGGGAGCACAAACGGAGATTCTCAACACGAAGGAAGAACAACCAGCGATTGAAAACACGAAGGAAGAACAACCAGCGATTCAAAACACGAAGGAAGAACAACCAGCGATTCAAAACACGAAGGAAGAACAACCAGCGATTCAAAACACGAAGGAAGAACAAGATATTCTCAACAGGAAGGAAGACCTAACAGATCTTCTCGCCCTGGAAGACCCAACAGATCTTATCGGCCTGGAAGACCCAACAGATCTTATCGGCCAAGTGGATGCACAACCAGCGCTTCTCAAAGCGATGGGAACACCAACAGTCGTTTCAGAAGAAGATATCACACACATTAAGAAGAGTGTTGAACTCTTTCGTTTGTTCCACGCTTTGTCCTGAACCCGGAACTCGCCAAGAACGCAATTGAAGGTGTCTGGAAAGCTGACAAGCAATTCGACATGATCAACCCTGAGGACCTGTTCAAAGATAAGATCTCGCACAAAATGATACATTTCTCTTGCCCTCAATATGACTGCCACATCTGGCACACAGAGTTTGCAACGGAATTAGCTCGAAGGATCATCTTACACACATTCAACAAGGGGATGTACGCATTTTCGTCGAATCCCTCACGTCGTTTTCCACCAGTCCAGAGTTCAACCAACAGAGGGAGCGGTTTTTCATGCATTTGTTTCGGATGCCATTCTTGGAGGGTTTCATCTAATCTCTCCAAAGAACCTTTTCTCCAACACACCACGTCCTAACGGCATAATACTCCCACCTCCGATTGACGAGTCGCACGTTTTCCTGCGAAATTCAGAAAGCATGAGAAAGATATCTCTGCCAGACATCAGCAGCATTTCTTTCGAGGACATGAAACCATTACAGGAGAATTGGAAACGCTTCTTCACCGCGCCGATGAATCATTGGGATATATCATCGACAAAACTGTCTTGGGAAAGGTCTGCAATCACTCCTTCAATCCCAAATGAAGATACCCCAGACAAAAGGACAAAAGGCTCCAGCCAAATCAAATGCCAGGTGCTTCACGTACTATCTGAAACCGATAGGCGGAAACAACGCTGGTTTTGACTCCGTTTTACTATTCTTCAAAGTTGTCAAGAAAGAGCAGAATGAATTGAAA
>JARBJD010000757.1:0-17703 GCA_033064195.1 Blattamonas nauphoetae
ATGTGTTCTTCAGTCTCGTGCTGTTGGTGTTATTCTGCACGGACATTGAAAATTAACAAGAATAGTAGGACAAATTTGGAGAGAAAGACAAACACAGTTTGAAGTGGCCACCACAGAAAGTCAGAATGTTCTCCATCTTCATCGCCATCAGCCGTCGCTCCACTTTCGTGGTGATGCATTGCATTCAGAGCTGACAACACATCCACCATCACTTCGTAAACAGCCTAAGAACAGAAGAGACACAGACACAACAATAATCAACCCTGAACAACAGCCAACCCAAAGAACAACAAAATCAACAACGATCAACGAGAAAAACAACATTTCAAAACAAACTTCGCGAGCCACAGGAAATCCACGGGATGTGTGATCACGCACAATATCTGCAAGTGACTCTCTCTCCTATGCTCCATCACAATCGCTTTTGAGATGTTATTCGGGATGACCTTCTTCAGTCTCACAACACTTCCGAAGCCTCCAGAGCGAATTGTTATCACGAATGAATCTGCACAAAGATGAGAGTATGATTCATCAATAAAAGGAAAATCAGAAACAGAAATCCAGCGTGAATTTCGATCACACTCGCCATTTCAACAGGAACGTTCTTCGGGTGACTAATCAATTTGCGATCACCCACAAAAATGAACCAACTTGACTCTCTCAGATTGGATAGTTTTTTGTCTCTCCAAGCACCAAAGACGTCGTCACAGTATGCGCCTGAATGACTATCTCCTCTTTCGAATCCATAAATCAAACTGAGACGACAGAAATCGATTAGAAGATGATCAACACGAAAAAGACATCAAACAGCACTCCAGAAGGTCATCATTCTCACATCGGAATCTTCACTAACAAAGCCAGCGCCCCACCGATTCAACACCCTCACCGCCCCAGTATTCTTTCAGATTCCACCACCGAGTTGAATGCTGCCTAGCATCGGCAGAACAGCAAGAAGCGCTTTTGTGTTGGTGGAGGTGTTTCCTCGCTGGACATGCTCCCTCACTCAAAGAATGACAGAGCTGGATTGAACAGGACGAAGAAGCACCTGCATCGACAGTTGGAGCGATTGGTGTTGGAAGGATCACGCACCATGAATGAAGTGTGTTCGAATGATTGTGTTGTTTTTTTCTTTGTTTTTCTTAACTCGGTCACATTCTCCTCTCTAACCACTCGTCGGTCATTCCTCAGAATACTGTACGCCTCGTTGACCTACAGCGTCTGAACGCCATGCAATATGTGTTTCTCTGCCAGGCTAGCGAGATTGTTGTGCTCACGAAGGGTTTAGAGAGTCGAAAGGACATCCACACGAACATAAAGAATGATGCAAGTGAGTTTGTTGACGACTATTCCGACTCGAACAGTTCCCGACTTTAATTCAGGCTGTAATTTCGTGCCTTTATGCTATCTTAATATTCTAACCTCTCAACTGCCACGATTCGTCATTCATTCTTGCCTTTCTCCTCTTGGGGCAGCCTCGATTCCACGTTCATCGCTGAACATGATGATACTATCATTATCTCACGGCTTGCATTGATAATGATCCATCTGTAATGATTGGGAAAACCAGAAATGAACATGGATCATTCACCTCGCACAGATTTAATACCTTCGAACCAGACGTAATCTGGAGTGATTTGAGCACTTTCAGGAAATACACGATTGAAGGAATCAACACAGTGAAATGAGGTGGATAGAGTGGTATTTCTCGAATGAACGACTTTTATGTTCGCTTGGTTCACAACTTAATACACCCATGAATGAGGTCATATTGTTCGGACATTTGTGCAAGCAAGGTCCAGACAACAAGAAGCGTCGATGGTGCAGGACAATTCAGTCTGTCTTAACTGTGAATCGGTTTCATTCAAACTTCATTTTCTTGAGTTTTATTCTGAGTCTCCTACGCAGTTCAGCTCGGTACTGGTTGCGATTGATCATTCAGAATAAGGGGACTCCTCGTTCAATCGTCCCCTGTCATCCACATTGTATCTCAGCTGGTTTTGATCTTCGCATCGTCATCATCCTTATTCGTGACATTAGAACGATCCTAACTTCTTGTGTTGTGTAGTTATCAATTAGGTTGGTGATGTCGATGATACAATTAAAATTTGTGTTGATGTTGACGAGAAAAGGGATTGGATGATCCTTGATCGTGTGAGGGATGCTCATAGAGATGATGCTTACGTTAATCTCATCCTCACATTTTGCTGAGAAGGAAGAGCCCCTGAGATCGGTTTCCACCATTTGATTTCCATGATTAAATCAGAAATGATCACGTTTGCGAAGAAACGCAATTGAGGGATGAGGCAACAGCTAATCAAGAGGGGCTGGTGGATTAGCCTTGAACCTTTGGATGTGGGATGTGATAGTTCAGAGCCGACAATGTCAAAGTTGACGATCACATATCTCCATCACTTTTGGTTGAATGGAATGGTTCCGTCATATGGAATTCTGTTTTAGACACTGGCGAAGAAGGAAACTAGACTGAACAATGCGAGAAAAGAAAAACATTGTCATCTGAGTCTGATGGCGTCGCAACAAGAACATTTTTTGCTGAGATTGATGATTCTTCAACGACAGACTGGGATAAACACGCTTTTGAGGAGATGGTGAAGAGAGCAGTTCCGACACATTGAAACAGTCACTGTAGAGTGAATGCATTCGTGTTCTTACCTTGATGAGAGCCTGAGAAATGAGACATTTGGAAAAAAAGAGCGATTAGTGTCCAGAGGATTTCAACAAATGTGGATGGAGACCGTGTGAATTATGTGATGCCCGCCATCTGCCATGGTCCCATTACACAATCTGATTCGAAAATGGCTGTTCAAAGAAACCATAAACTGCGAATGATTAACAATTACCATAGTTCATCTCAGCTCTGGCTGAGATCCATTAGAGTTACCGGTTTGACGTCTGCATTTTTCTTAGTTTTCTTTTCACGTTGTTTTGAACCTGATGGTTTCTTCCTTTTCGTTGCCTTAATTGTTCGTTCAGCCAGAGGTTCTGAGCAGCGGAGAGACTCGAGGCTCCCATGTGTGACGAAGCAGACCGCTGAAGAGGTGGTAGTTTAGCCTGGCGGACTAGTTGAAAGCGATCACCAACATTGAAACTGCGTACCCAACTATCTTCAGAAAGGGGTCAGATGGTTCCTCATTGCCATAGAGTCGCCATGCACCCGGTATGGTCCGTGTTTAGGGAACGGTGAATTGTCAGCCTGGAACCGATTTAAGATATGACAGCATGGAAGAAGAAGAGTTGTCGTCGTGGTGGTGGTGCACGGTTTTGTCGCATGAGAAGGAGACAAGAGCTCCATAATTGATTTGATGCCTGAGGAACGATACTTTCCCATAGCTGGGAAAGAGTTGGATAGAGTTTAAGTTGATTCAATCGATTTGAACGTTGATATTCAACAATCCTCCTGATTTCCGCCTTTTGATTTGTGTCGTGTCAGAATTCGTTTCACCGTCTCCACAAGACGGATGTTGCGAGACGGAAGGTGGTGCTTGAGAGCGGCATGCATTCCCTCCTACAGGCGACGTTGTTCTGATGCCTAGATGGGGACGATCAAAAACAACTGATGAAATATTCTGAAAGCGGAAACCATTCATCTCTTCGTCTTCTCAAAATAACCTTTTATCCAATCCCTTTCATCTTCCACAATAATCCTTCATCATTCTTTGTTTTGTTCTTGTTTAATTATTTTTCCATTGCATCAGAATGGAATCCAATAGAAATTGTGTCAGAAGAAGAGAAACATGATGAAGAGATTTCCAAAGAATTATTGTCAGGAAAACACAAACAGAGAAATAATGAGAGATTGATTAGTGAAATGAAGAGAATGATTTTTCAGAAGTTTTGAGAGATTTTGAGAAATGAGAAAATATGGAAGATATGATGGAAAGGAAGTTGATTGTGATTGAGAAGGGAGAAGGAGAAGATTGAGAAGGATTTGGAAAGAGTTGAGTGATAATGGGATGGTGGATGAGGTTGTTTGAGCTACGGCCATAGTTAGTCATCAGCACCGTCCCTTCAGACCTCCGAAGTTAAGCGGCTAACGCTGGGTTAGTACTTGGATGGGAGACTGCCTGGAAAAGCTTTCATTTTCCTTTTGCCAATATTTT
Source organism: Blattamonas nauphoetae (assembly GCA_033064195.1). NCBI lineage: Eukaryota > Preaxostyla > Oxymonadida > Blattamonas > Blattamonas nauphoetae. The sequence continues at coordinate 4,119 of JARBJD010000757.1, forward strand.
GCCTTTTCTCATCTCTGTCTTCTTCCAAAATATACAGTTTTATCCAATTCTTTCAGTCCTTCCACAATATCAATTCTTCATCATTCTTTCTTGTTTTGTTCTTGTTTAATTATTTTTCCATTGCATCAGAAAGGAACCAAAGAAATGAATGTCAGAATTTCCAACACGAAGAGATTTTCAAGAATTAAACAACACAAATAATGAGAGATTGATTGAAGTGAAATGAAGAGAATGATTTTCAGAAGTTTTGAGAGAGATTTTGAGAAATGAGAAAATATGGAAGATATGATGGAAGTTGATTGTGATTGAAGAAGGGAGAAGGAGAAGATTGAGAAGGATTTGGAAAGAGTTGAGTGATAATGGGGATGGTGGATGAGGTGTGTTTGAGCTACGGCCATAGTTAGTCATCAGCACCGGATCCCTTCAGAAGTTAAGCGGCTAACGCTGGGTTAGTACTTGGATGGGAGACTGCCTGGAAACCCAGTGCTGTAGCTTTTCTTTTCCTTTTGCCAATATTTTGCCTTTTCTCATTCATCTCTTCGTCTTCTTCCAAAATATACAGTTTTATCCAATTCTTTTCCTTCCACAATAATCAATTCTTCATCATTCTTTCTTGTTTTGTTCTTGTTTAATTATTTTTCCATTGCATCAGAATGGAATCCAATAGAAATGAAGTGTCAGAAGAAGAGAAACACTGAAGAGATTTCCAAAGAATTATTGTCAGGAAAACACAAACAGAGAAATAATGAGAGATTGATTGAAATGAAATGAAGAGAATGATTTTTCAGAAGTTTTGAGAAAATTTTTGAGAAAATTTGGAAATTGATGGAAAGGAAGTTGATTGATTGGAAAGAGAAGGAGAAGATTGAGAAGGATTTTCCTCGGTGGATGAGTGTTTTGAGCTACGGCCAGAGTCATCAGCACCGGATCCCTTCAGACCTCCGAAGTTAAGCGGCTAACGCTGGGTTAGTACTTGGATGGGAGACTGCCTGGAAAACCCAGTGCTGTAGCTTTTTCTTTTTCCTTTTTGCCAATATTTTGCCTTTTTCTCATTCATCTCTTCGTCTTCTTCCAAAATATACAGTTTTATCCAATTCTTTCTTGTTTTCCTTCCACAATAATCAATTCTTCATCATTCTTTCTTGTTTTGTTCTTGTTTAATTATTTTTCCATTGCATCAGAATGGAATCCAATAGAAATGAAGTGTCAGAAGAAGAGAAACATGATGAAGAGATTTCCAAAGAATTATTGTCAGGAAAACACAAACAGAGAAATAATGAGAGATTGATTAAAGTGAAATGAAGAGAATGATTTTTCAGAAGTTTTGAGAAAGATTTTGAGAAAAGAGAAAAATATGGAAGATATGATGGAAAGGAAGTTGATTGTGATTGGAGAAGGGAGAAGGAGAAGATTGAGAAGGATTTGGAAAGAGTTGAGTGATAATGGGGATGGTGGATGAGGTGTGTTTGAGCTACGGCCATAGTTAGTCATCAGCACCGGATCCCTTCAGACCTCCGAAGTTAAGCGGCTAACGCTGGGTTAGTACTTGGATGGGAGACTGCCTGGAAAAACCCAGTGCTGTAGCTTTTCTTTTCCTTTTGCCAATATTTTGCCTTTTCTCATTCATCTCTTCGTCTTCTTCCAAAATATACAGTTTTATCCAATTCTTTCTTGTTTTCCTTCCACAATAATCAATTCTTCATCATTCTTTCTTGTTTTGTTCTTGTTTAATTATTTTTTCCATTGCATCAGAATGGAATCCAATAGAAATGAAGTGTCAGAAGAAGAGAAACATGATGAAGAGATTTCCAAAGAATTATTGTCAGGAAAACACAAACAGAGAAATAATGAGAGATTGATTAAAGTGAAATGAAGAGAATGATTTTTCAGAAGTTTTGAGAAAGATTTTGAGAAAAGAGAAAAATATGGAAGATATGATGGAAAGGAAGTTGATTGTGATTGGAGAAGGGGAGAAGGAGAAGATTGAGAAGGATTTGGAAAGAGTTGAGTGATAATGGGGATGGTGGATGAGGTGTGTTTGAGCTACGGCCATAGTTAGTCATCAGCACCGGATCCCTTCAGACCTCCGAAGTTAAGCGGCTAACGCTGGGTTAGTACTTGGATGGGAGACTGCCTGGAAAAACCCAGTGCTGTAGCTTTTTCTTTTTCCTTTTTGATGGGAGACTGCCTGGAAAAACCCAGTGCTGTAGCTTTTTCTTTTTCCTTTTTGCCAATATTTTGCCTTTTTCTCATTCATCTCTTCGTCTTCTTCCAAAATATACAGTTTTATCCAATTCTTTCTTGTTTTCCTTCCACAATAATCAATTCTTCATCATTCTTTCTTGTTTTGTTCTTGTTTAATTATTTTTTCCATTGCATCAGAATGGAATCCAATAGAAATGAAGTGTCAGAAGAAGAGAAACATGATGAAGAGATTTCCAAAGAATTATTGTCAGGAAAACACAAACAGAGAAATAATGAGAGATTGATTAAAGTGAAATGAAGAGAATGATTTTTCAGAAGTTTTGAGAAAGATTTTGAGAAAAGAGAAAAATATGGAAGATATGATGGAAAGGAAGTTGATTGTGATTGGAGAAGGGGTGATAATGGGGATGGTGGATGAGGTGTGTTTGAGCTACGGCCATAGTTAGTCATCAGCACCGGATCCCTTCAGACCTCCGAAGTTAAGCGGCTAACGCTGGGTTAGTACTTGGATGGGAGACTGCCTGGAAAAACCCAGTGCTGTAGCTTTTTCTTTTTCCTTTTTGCCAATATTTTGCCTTTTTCTCATTCATCTCTTCGTCTTCTTCCAAAATATACAGTTTTATCCAATTCTTTCTTGTTTTCCTTCCACAATAATCAATTCTTCATCATTCTTTCTTGTTTTGTTCTTGTTTAATTATTTTTTCCATTGCATCAGAATGGAATCCAATAGAAATGAAGTGTCAGAAGAAGAGAAACATGATGAAGAGATTTCCAAAGAATTATTGTCAGGAAAACACAAACAGAGAAATAATGAGAGATTGATTAAAGTGAAATGAAGAGAATGATTTTTCAGAAGTTTTGAGAAAGATTTTGAGAAAAGAGAAAAATATGGAAGATATGATGGAAAGGAAGTTGATTGTGATTGGAGAAGGGGAGAAGGAGAAGATTGAGAAGGATTTGGAAAGAGTTGAGTGATAATGGGGATGGTGGATGAGGTGTGTTTGAGCTACGGTCATAGTTAGTCATCAGCACCGGATCCCTTCAGACCTCCGAAGTTAAGCGGCTAACGCTGGGTTAGTACTTGGATGGGAGACTGCCTGGAAAAACCCAGTGCTGTAGCTTTTTCTTTTTCCTTTTTGCCAATATTTTGCCTTTTTCTCATTCATCTCTTCGTCTTCTTCCAAAATATACAGTTTTATCCAATTCTTTCTTGTTTTCCTTCCACAATAATCAATTCTTCATCATTCTTTCTTGTTTTGTTCTTGTTTAATTATTTTTCCATTGCATCAGAATGGAATCCAATAGAAATGAAGTGTCAGAAGAAGAGAAACATGATGAAGAGATTTCCAAAGAATTATTGTCAGGAAAACACAAACAGAGAAATAATGAGAGATTGATTAAAGTGAAATGAAGAGAATGATTTTTCAGAAGTTTTGAGAAAGATTTTGAGAAAAGAGAAAAATATGGAAGATATGATGGAAAGGAAGTTGATTGTGATTGGAGAAGGGAGAAGGAGAAGATTGAGAAGGATTTGGAAAGAGTTGAGTGATAATGGGGATGGTGGATGAGGTGTGTTTGAGCTACGGCCATAGTTAGTCATCAGCACCGGATCCCTTCAGACCTCCGAAGTTAAGCGGCTAACGCTGGGTTAGTACTTGGATGGGAGACTGCCTGGAAAACCCAGTGCTGTAGCTTTTTCTTTTCCTTTTACCAATATTTTGCCTTTTTCTCATTCATCTCTTCGTCTTCTTCCAAAATATACAGTTTTATCCAATTCTTTCTTGTTTTCCTTCCACAATAATCAATTCTTCATCATTCTTTCTTGTTTTGTTCTTGTTTAATTATTTTTCCATTGCATCAGAATGGAATCCAATAGAAATGAAGTGTCAGAAGAAGAGAAACATGATGAAGAGATTTCCAAAGAATTATTGTCAGGAAAACACAAACAGAGAAATAATGAGAGATTGATTAAAGTGAAATGAAGAGAATGATTTTTCAGAAGTTTTGAGAAAGATTTTGAGAAAAGAGAAAAATATGGAAGATATGATGGAAAGGAAGTTGATTGTGATTGGAGAAGGGAGAAGGAGAAGATTGAGAAGGATTTGGAAAGAGTTGAGTGATAATGGGGATGGTGGATGAGGTGTGTTTGAGCTACGGCCATAGTTAGTCATCAGCACCGGATCCCTTCAGACCTCCGAAGTTAAGCGGCTAACGCTGGGTTAGTACTTGGATGGGAGACTGCCTGGAAAAACCCAGTGCTGTAGCTTTTTCTTTTTCCTTTTTGCCAATATTTTGCCTTTTTCTCATTCATCTCTTCGTCTTCTTCCAAAATATACAGTTTTATCCAATTCTTTCTTGTTTTCCTTCCACAATAATCAATTCTTCATCATTCTTTCTTGTTTTGTTCTTGTTTAATTATTTTTTCCATTGCATCAGAATGGAATCCAATAGAAATGAAGTGTCAGAAGAAGAGAAACATGATGAAGAGATTTCCAAAGAATTATTGTCAGGAAAACACAAACAGAGAAATAATGAGAGATTGATTAAAGTGAAATGAAGAGAATGATTTTTCAGAAGTTTTGAGAAAGATTTTGAGAAAAGAGAAAAATATGGAAGATATGATGGAAAGGAAGTTGATTGTGATTGGAGAAGGGAGAAGGAGAAGATTGAGAAGGATTTGGAAAGAGTTGAGTGATAATGGGGATGGTGGATGAGGTGTGTTTGAGCTACGGCCATAGTTAGTCATCAGCACCGGATCCCTTCAGACCTCCGAAGTTAAGCGGCTAACGCTGGGTTAGTACTTGGATGGGAGACTGCCTGGAAAACCCAGTGCTGTAGCTTTTCTTTTCCTTTTGCCAATATTTTGCCTTTTTCTCATTCATCTCTTCGTCTTCTTCCAAAATATACAGTTTTATCCAATTCTTTCTTGTTTTCCTTCCACAATAATCAATTCTTCATCATTCTTTCTTGTTTTGTTCTTGTTTAATTATTTTTCCATTGCATCAGAATGGAATCCAATAGAAATGAAGTGTCAGAAGAAGAGAAACATGATGAAGAGATTTCCAAAGAATTATTGTCAGGAAAACACAAACAAGAGAATGATTTTTCAGAAGTTTTGAGAAAGATTTTGAGAAAAGAGAAAAATATGGAAGATATGATGGAAAGGAAGTTGATTGTGATTGGAGAAGGGGAGAAGGAGAAGATTGAGAAGGATTTGAGAAGGGGAGAAGGAGAAGATTGAGAAGGATTTGGAAAGAGTTGAGTGATAATGGGGATGGTGGATGAGGTGTGTTTGAGCTACGGTCATAGTTAGTCATCAGCACCGGATCCCTTCAGACCTCCGAAGTTAAGCGGCTAACGCTGGGTTAGTACTTGGATGGGAGACTGCCTGGAAAAACCCAGTGCTGTAGCTTTTTCTTTTTCCTTTTTGCCAATATTTTGCCTTTTTCTCATTCATCTCTTCGTCTTCTTCCAAAATATACAGTTTTATCCAATTCTTTCTTGTTTTCCTTCCACAATAATCAATTCTTCATCATTCTTTCTTGTTTTGTTCTTGTTTAATTATTTTTCCATTGCATCAGAATGGAATCCAATAGAAATGAAGTGTCAGAAGAAGAGAAACATGATGAAGAGATTTCCAAAGAATTATTGTCAGGAAAACACAAACAGAGAAATAATGAGAGATTGATTAAAGTGAAATGAAGAGAATGATTTTTCAGAAGTTTTGAGAAAGATTTTGAGAAAAGAGAAAAATATGGAAGATATGATGGAAAGGAAGTTGATTGTGATTGGAGAAGGGAGAAGGAGAAGATTGAGAAGGATTTGGAAAGAGTTGAGTGATAATGGGGATGGTGGATGAGGTGTGTTTGAGCTACGGCCATAGTTAGTCATCAGCACCGGATCCCTTCAGACCTCCGAAGTTAAGCGGCTAACGCTGGGTTAGTACTTGGATGGGAGACTGCCTGGAAAAACCCAGTGCTGTAGCTTTTCTTTTCCTTTTGCCAATATTTTGCCTTTTTCTCATTCATCTCTTCGTCTTCTTCCAAAATATACAGTTTTATCCAATTCTTTCTTGTTTTCCTTCCACAATAATCAATTCTTCATCATTCTTTCTTGTTTTGTTCTTGTTTAATTATTTTTCCATTGCATCAGAATGGAATCCAATAGAAATGAAGTGTCAGAAGAAGAGAAACATGATGAAGAGATTTCCAAAGAATTATTGTCAGGAAAACACAAACAGAGAAATAATGAGAGATTGATTAAAGTGAAATGAAGAGAATGAGATTGGAGAAGGGGAGAAGGAGAAGATTGAGAAGGATTTGGAAAGAGTTGAGTGATAATGGGGATGGTGGATGAGGTGTGTTTGAGCTACGGTCATAGTTAGTCATCAGCACCGGATCCCTTCAGACCTCCGAAGTTAAGCGGCTAACGCTGGGTTAGTACTTGGATGGGAGACTGCCTGGAAAAACCCAGTGCTGTAGCTTTTTCTTTTTCCTTTTTGCCAATATTTTGCCTTTTTCTCATTCATCTCTTCGTCTTCTTCCAAAATATACAGTTTTATCCAATTCTTTCTTGTTTTCCTTCCACAATAATCAATTCTTCATCATTCTTTCTTGTTTTGTTCTTGTTTAATTATTTTTTCCATTGCATCAGAATGGAATCCAATAGAAATGAAGTGTCAGAAGAAGAGAAACATGATGAAGAGATTTCCAAAGAATTATTGTCAGGAAAACACAAACAGAGAAATAATGAGAGATTGATTAAAGTGAAATGAAGAGAATGATTTTTCAGAAGTTTTGAGAAAGATTTTGAGAAAAGAGAAAAATATGGAAGATATGATGGAAAGGAAGTTGATTGTGATTGGAGAAGGGGAGAAGGAGAAGATTGAGAAGGATTTGGAAAGAGTTGAGTGATAATGGGGATGGTGGATGAGGTGTGTTTGAGCTACGGCCATAGTTAGTCATCAGCACCGGATCCCTTCAGACCTCCGAAGTTAAGCGGCTAACGCTGGGTTAGTACTTGGATGGGAGACTGCCTGGAAAAACCCAGTGCTGTAGCTTTTTCTTTTTCCTTTTTGCCAATATTTTGCCTTTTTCTCATTCATCTCTTCGTCTTCTTCCAAAATATACAGTTTTATCCAATTCTTTCTTGTTTTGTGGATGAGGTGTGTTTGAGCTACGGCCATAGTTAGTCATCAGCACCGGATCCCTTCAGACCTCCGAAGTTAAGCGGCTAACGCTGGGTTAGTACTTGGATGGGAGACTGCCTGGAAAAACCCAGTGCTGTAGCTTTTTCTTTTTCCTTTTTGCCAATATTTTGCCTTTTTCTCATTCATCTCTTCGTCTTCTTCCAAAATATACAGTTTTATCCAATTCTTTCTTGTTTTCCTTCCACAATAATCAATTCTTCATCATTCTTTCTTGTTTTGTTCTTGTTTAATTATTTTTCCATTGCATCAGAATGGAATCCAATAGAAATGAAGTGTCAGAAGAAGAGAAACATGATGAAGAGATTTCCAAAGAATTATTGTCAGGAAAACACAAACAGAGAAATAATGAGAGATTGATTAAAGTGAAATGAAGAGAATGATTTTTCAGGAAGTTTTGGAGAAAGATTTTTGAGAAATGAGAAAATATGGAAGATATGATGGAAAGGAAGTTGATTGTGATTGGAGAAGGGGAGAAGGAGAAGATTGAGAAGGATTTGGAAAGAGTTGAGTGATAATGGGGATGGTGGATGAGGTGTGTTTGAGCTACGGCCATAGTTAGTCATCAGCACCGGATCCCTTCAGACCTCCGAAGTTAAGCGGCTAACGCTGGGTTAGTACTTGGATGGGAGACTGCCTGGAAAACCCAGTGCTGTAGCTTTTTTCTTTTCCTTTTGCCAATATTTTGCCTTTTCTCATTCATCTCTTCGTCTTCTTCCAAAATATACAGTTTTATCCAATTCTTTCTTGTTTTCCTTCCACAATAATCAATTCTTCATCATTCTTTCTTGTTTTGTTCTTGTTTAATTATTTTTCCATTGCATCAGAATGGAATCCAATAGAAATGAAGTGTCAGAAGAAGAGAAACATGATGAAGAGATTTCCAAAGAATTATTGTCAGGAAAACACAAACAGAGAAATAATGAGAGATTGATTAAAGTGAAATGAAGAGAATGATTTTTCAGAAGTTTTGAGAAAGATTTTGAGAAATGAGAAAAATATGGAAGATATGATGGAAAGGAAGTTGATTGTGATTGAGAAGGGGAGAAGGAGAAGATTGAGAAGGATTTGGAAAGAGTTGAGTGATAATGGGGATGGTGGATGAGGTGTGTTTGAGCTACGGCCATAGTTAGTCATCAGCACCGGATCCCTTCAGACCTCCGAAGTTAAGCGGCTAACGCTGGGTTAGTACTTGGATGGGAGACTGCCTGGAAAACCCAGTGCTGTAGCTTTTTTCTTTTCCTTTTGCCAATATTTTGCCTTTTCTCATTCATCTCTTCGTCTTCTTCCAAAATATACAGTTTTATCCAATTCTTTCTCGTTTTCCTTCCACAATAATCAATTCTTCATCATTCTTTCTTGTTTTGTTCTTGTTTAATTATTTTTCCATTGCATCAGAATGGAATCCAATAGAAATGAAGTGTCAGAAGAAGAGAAACATGATGAAGAGATTTCCAAAGAATTATTGTCAGGAAAACACAAACAGAGAAATAATGAGAGATTGATTAAAGTGAAATGAAGAGAATGATTTTTCAGAAGTTTTGAGAGATTTTGAGAAATGAAGAAAAATATGGAAGATATGATGGAAAGGAAGTTGATTGTGATTGAAGAAGGGAGAAGGAGAAGATTGAGAAGGATTTGGAAAGAGTTGAGTGATAATGGGGATGGTGGATGAGGTGTGTTTGAGCTACGGCCATAGTTAGTCATCAGCACCGGATCCCTTCAGACCTCCGAAGTTAAGCGGCTAACGCTGGGTTAGTACTTGGATGGGAGACTGCCTGAAAACCCAGTGCTGTAGCTTTTCTTTTTCCTTTTGCCAATATTTTGCCTTTTCTCATTCATCTCTTCGTCTTCTTCCAAAATATACAGTTTTATCCAATTCTTTCTTGTTTTCCTTCCACAATAATCAATTCTTCATCATTCTTTCTTGTTTTGTTCTTGTTTAATTATTTTTCCATTGCATCAGAATGGAATCCAATAGAAATGAAGTGTCAGAAGAAGAGAAACATGATGAAGAGATTTCCAAAGAATTATTGTCAGGAAAACACAAACAGAGAAATAATGAGAGATTGATTGAAGTGAAATGAAGAGAATGATTTTTCAGAAGTTTTGAGAGAGATTTTGAGAAATGAAGAAAAATATGGAAGATATGATGGAAAGGAACTTGATTGTGATTGAAGGGAGAAGGAGAAGATTGAGAAGGATTTGGAAAGAGTTGACAATGGGATGGATGAGGTGTGTTTGAGCTACGGCCATAGTTAGTCATCAGCACCGGATCCCTTCAGACCTCCGAAGTTAAGCTTAACGCTGGGTTAACTTGATGGGAGACTGCCTGCCCAGCTTTTATTTCTCAATCCTTTGCCAATCTTTTTCCTCATCTCTTCAAATTCCAAAATATAAAGTTTTATCCATTTCTCGTTTTCTTGTCAAAATCAATTCTTCATCACTTTCTTGTTCAGTTCTTGTTTAAATTGATTAAATCAGAATGAATCATAGATCAGAACAAGAAGATGGAATGAGAAGAAAAAGTCTTCTGAGGAGATCACAAACATGGATTCCTCCTTGATTGGATGAAGGCGAATGATATAACCATTTAATCAGTTCCATCCAAAAGATTCCCGAAGAGTAAGCCCTATGGAATATTATGATTGGATCCCACAGACTCCAATTTTGTCAAAACCACTTTGAGAAGTATTTGAAAAACATCATACCTGTATTGTTCGACGAAGGACACAAATCGGCCATCCACTCACACACACCATGCTCCAAATGGGTATGCTTGCTGCGCATGTATCTGAAAAGGTAATGAAAAGTGCGAAGATAGCCTCGTTGATCTTGTGAATCGACGTTCACACGACATCGATGACTAAAGACAACTCTGTTGAAAGTCATCGATGCATCTTATGTCGAAACCTGATTGATGGTTTTCATGAGGCTTAAAAACCCGCCACCATTCGAGCAAGCTTCTGGGACACGGGCATGTTCCCAGTTAATCCCGAGATAGTATTAATACAACCCTCAGAAGCGTACCCAGAAAACATCTCCCCATCTCAGGCTCTCCTTGCTCCAGAGTATCCTTCTTTCTCCGGACGCTTTGAAGTATCTTCGGATGACCTCGTCTATCCACCAACCCACACTACGTCCATCTTACAACCTCTTGATTTGTACATTAACGCCAACTTGAATAAAGCTTGATCAAAGATTCCAGAAGACATACCGGTAGATATGACGGCGGCAAACCACAGGTCTATCTTTTGCAGAAACTTTATTGACGGTTTACATCTTGCCTTGGATCCCAGGACGATCCGAGCAAGTTTCCGAGATAGCTGGATGGGCGTGTTTCACCAGAAACTGTTTTGAACGGCCTTCCGGAAACCCACCATCCTAACATCCACCCATCAATAGCATAACTTGATCCGAACTCTCCCTCGTTTTCTGGATGGCTAGTTTGTCTTCCGACGATTTACCCAACATATTCTGATCCCGGCGACACAAAACCACTCCCGCCATCCATCAAAACAGCCTCCATCTCCACGTCCTCGACCAATCAAAATGAACAGAGAAGATACTGAAAAGAAATCGGCTAAACAAGCTGAGCCTCCAACAACAAAGCACCCATTTCAGGAAAGAACGAAAACGAAGTCCCCAACTTCAGTCATGAAAATCACAAAGACTACGTTGATGATCTCTTCTTTCCTCCATCACACACCCCATCTGCGGATCATCATCCCAATCCGCGGGACGCAATACATATAATGTATCCCTGCATGTCAAGACCATAGTTGGACGAAAAACGATGAATTCAAACATTTATCGTGTTGTCAACCTCTAAAAGGTTTCTTCCCATTCTTTTACTAGATTTGAGACTGAAAATATGAATCTTGCCAACTTTTGTACCCAAGTGAGGGAGGAGAGTCTGAGTAGTCGCCAGAATGTTTCCACGTGATTTGAAGAATATCCTTTGTATTCACATTTTCTTTTCGCTTTGGTTGACTTTTTGTGAATGAAACCAATCTCATCCAGATGATCGTTGGATGAGAGGGAGTCCGCGACGATGAAAGTGCCTATTTCCACTTCCTCGAGAATGACTCTCTAAAGCGTTTCTCTGTCCCATCCTTCAATCCTTCGAAGGAAAAACGATAGGATGGATTTCATACTTCCTTTCGACTCCTCCAAGAATGGTATTGTTGGATCTGGACTTCCAGTCGTGACCTTTTCCTTCGAAAACCAGTATTCATCCATCTCAACCACCTCCAAGTGTTACTTTTCTGAGAGTTCCTTGTGAAGACAGACCAGTCGTATGTATTGATTCCTTCGGCCAAGGGCAATATGGGAAAGACCAATATCCTTATCTGCAGTTGTCTGATTGTTTATGCACCACCACGTGTGAAGAAGTTTGATTTTGTTTCATGTTTGAGAAGCGAAATTGACTGAAAAATGAATGGTGAGTTTTGGATACTGTGATTCTGTGTCGATGCTTTGAACTCACGAACACATTTTGGAGATCTGATGTTTATGCACAACGAATTGATGTCATCTAAACTTAGTGAACCTTGTTTTGACCCAATTACATACATCAAAACAGAACGAGGATTCATGAGGATTGATCAGAATACCGATTTGAGAGTCTGCAGTTGAAATTGTTGGATTTTGACCGTCTGAACTACTTTCTGAAATAGATGATCTAGCGATGTTCTCAGTAAAATCGACTATGATTGAAATACAAACCAGTATCTGTCTCAGTGATAGTGGTGGATTCACTGTCTGAAATTTCCGACGTATTGAGAAGGACACTGTCGAGCAAAAATTCTGGGTATTTGGGAAAATCAAAACCCTTATTTTCGCTTAGAAAATTCATAAGAAAACATCGGTTTATTTTTGAGCGGAAATTGTCGAGATCTTTACGATAACAATACATTTTATTTGATTCTAAACAGATGGCTAGTTGTGAAGAAATGATTGCAAAAGTTGAAAAGTGTGTTCACTTCGTTACGTTAAAGGTATTTTGTGGTTTCTCGGGATCGGGGAGGATAATTCTAACATTTTGTTTTTCATAGTTTGACCAAAGTGGTCCCTCACAGAAAAAGGCCGGGTTGGTGACACTATATTCTGTATTTGCCAACATCTTTGTTTCGTCATGACCCAATTGTAATTTGCTGTCCTCCTTTCATTTCGGAGAATTGGGCCATTTCACAGTATTGTTTTTTATCTCGGAAATGATTCTTTTTGATTATGAAGTGTACAGGTAAACGAAAATTAACCGTGGTTCCTCAGATCTTTGACCAGTGTATCATCAATTGTGCGGATCCATTACGAATATGCGCTATCGAATATCATCATCTAGATCGAATCATGAAGAAAGGAGAGGGAGGAGAACAATAATCACTCATTCATTTTTGATTTTCATTAATCCTAGCATGATTTTATCTCGCCCATTTCGAACTTAGAAGGAGGGATGCACACTCTATTGAGGATGGATCACACGCCAACAAGCACGATTTCCACACAAAGCTCAGAATTGTTCACCTTGAATCAATTTTATAGCAGATTGATACGTTGGTTGCAGTACTTCGGCGGAGTTCTCCTCGTCATCTCCAAGGACAATTGAATTCGATCATCATACTAGTTGAAAATGCTCAAATACCAGAATACACATTGATCTCTTCTCTTTCGAAGTCTCAAAGACTGATGGCTGTTTCTCATCTCTCTGAGAAACGAAAAGCAATTGATGACGATATCCATTGGGCGACGGAAGCGAGACCTGTCATTCCAGTTTCTCCGTTGCACTCCTCCGTAATCTCATTTTACAACTTTCGACACCTTCATCCGAGGAAATACCTGCTGACGAGGGTGTGATTCAACATTTGATAGATCTCCTCAACATTGATTTCCTCTGTATTCAGTCAGTGAATAGGCAATACTAGAGGAATATCTAGAAGAACCACCACGGCTCTCTCACTCATCTCTAGCATGTGAGAGAGATCGACGAAGAAACATCTCGTGTCGTTTGTGTATTCTTTGTTCATCAATACTGTGTTTTGATTGAAGCTATCTCATCGGACATGGCAATCGATGGATGAGAGAGATCACGGCTTCCAATTAAGTTCAAATGAGCATGATCGTTCCTCACTCTGGAGAATTCATCCACCGATGTATTCGCAGCAAATCTTAGAG